>JACYFF010002017.1:74863423-74873958 GCA_017589665.1 Selenicereus undatus | reverse complement strand
AAGCTCATAATCATCACATATTATATGAATTAAGAATTTGAGAAATATTTGATTATTATTAATTCACAATAAACATATTATTATGGGTGCAAATGTTAATCATATTAACATTCAAAAACTAAACATCACTAAGACGTCAAAAATAAGCATAATATAAAACACATTTAATTTAAGCTTAAAATAAAAAGGAACTAATCTCTTATTGATCCAACACACACAGCGTATATTGTTGCTTCACATGCCAATTAATAAACATAAAATTAACTAATAATTGAATTAATTATGACATGAAACTCATTCATATATGTAAATTGATTTAATTGGCATGTTCGAAACAAAAATAAAATTGAATAATCGCATGATACATAATCATAACAAATTGACTCACATATTACGTCAAACAAATTAACATAAATCATTTTAACATCACAAAAATGTCAAAAAGAAACTAAGTAAAACAAATTTACTTAATAATTCATAAAACGAATTTACAAGTTCCATATCATGCGTTATTAAACATATCTAAACACATGCTCATCACATGAACACATTCATGATAATTGTAAAACAAATTCACAATAACCTAATTCTAAATACTAAACAAAAAAAAATTAAACATAAAGCAGTTTTTTTTTTTTGTTTATTATTAAAAGCGATGATACATAATCAAATTTATTATTAAAAACGCCCCCCATTTTAAAACCAACCCCCATTTCCCAAATCAACCCCCACCCCTTTATTTCGGCTACTCCCTCCCGAGACCCCCTCAGCTCACCGATGCCTCTCTCTCTCTCTCCTCAAACGGGCTTCTCGGCTTCGACCCTCCCTCTGCACGTCTCTCTCTTCTCAATTCTCTCTCTCTCTCTACACAAGAGCCACGGTATTCGGCTTCCATGGATTCCGGCACCGAGCTCTCCATGGTTTCGGGCACCAAGCCTAGCCGTCTAACCCCCCAACCACCAAAAAACACCAAATGATGAACCGCCGCCCCCCACCGACCTCTTAACCGCGCTCGATCTCCTTTTCCGGCAACCTTATGGAAGAACCACCGTCGCCATCACATAGATCAGGCGACGACGATCTCACCGGTACCACCCACTCTCGGAACGCGCCACCTAGGCGGCGGCGCGTGGGCCACACGCGCCGCCCTATGTTGGGTTTTTCCGGGTTTCGGTTGTGCAAGGCGGTAGATCGGGACGTTTGGAGGTCGGGTCAAGGAAGAAAGAGACAAACAGATGGCCTCTCGGCGGCGCGTGTCACACACGCGCCACCCTTCCTCGGGGTTTGGCGGCGGCTGATGGTATTTAACTCTACCTTTTTTTTTTTATTATCTAATCGTCTGGTAGCATGACCGTGGCTGGGGAGGGTGAGGTGCAGAGGGTTCGAACAGGGAAAGGGGGCGGGGTCGAACGCATACGAATTGGGTGGGGGGGGTGTCGAACGCATATGAATTGAATTTCAAACAAAAGAAACTACCATATCTTGCATTAGCATGTCGAATTAAACCCATTAATCATGCTATTCGGGAACAAAAACAATTAGGTAGGCTCTGATACCACTGTTAGAATGAATTGCATAAGGACTAACCTCTTGAAGCGTGTGAATCCCCAATTGCTTTTGAACCACGAACTGATGAAATCCGGCGGCTACAAGAGTCCCGGCGAAACCACGTCACAAACCCGAAAATACTCAGACGGTAATGCGTTTGTGTTTTTCAGTAAACAGAGAGCATGTGAGAGAGCTTGAAAAACTCCACTTAGGGTTTTTCTGTGTATTAGTTTTTTTTTTTTTTGCTTCGGTCTCTAATCACTGAGTTTAGAGTTTATTTTTATCCCAAATTGCCACCCCCCATTTTTAGGCCACACATCCCTAAAAATGGGGAAAGTGGCCGTTTAACCAATTTGCTAAAATTGGCCTTCAGAGCCAAATTCTGCAATTCCCACACCATCTGACAATCTTCAAAGCAAATAAACTTCCAAATGACTCAAATTACGAGTGTAAATTGCCGACCTAAATTGATACTGACGTCAAACGCACTGATGACGATCAAAAACCTTTCTAGGAATTAGAGGTGTCAATTCGGGTCAATGTTTCAGGTAAATTTCGGATTGACGTGACAAGTCATAAAAAAGTTTTGACTTTTTGTGAAACAATTACTAAATTATCGTTTTACAGTTGCGATTCTTTTTGCAAATTTCTTCTAGGTGTTGGTTCCAATTATTCTTATGTTCATGTACCGTCGATATCATGCGGAATTTTCAAAAGTTACTTCTAATAGAGCAATATTATCTTTTAATAAACTTATAGTTATTGGATAAACTCGTTCCGGTATTGTTGATAAGTAGTTTACTCTATTTTTATAGTGATTTAGTAAATTTTGTCCGCTACTTCTGGGAGTTAAATCAAAAGATCTTAAATAGTTTTCATCTCTATCTAACTTAGTATTTGATTGTAATTTATTTTTAAACATGTTCTTTGTAGTTTACTTTGTTGATCTTCAGGGCTCTGATACCATTTATAGAGGGGTCGAGTGGTTTTTATGGAAAAAGCAATAAAATCATTTGTTGAATTAATCAGGTGATTCACACAAAAGGGGTCTATCAAATTTAACAACAGTACTCAGATACTAAATTATCAAATGAAACTTCAAACTTAATATCATATAATTCTATGAAAACAAGATTGAATCAAAGAAATTATACCTTCAAGAGTTGGATCTGTCTTACTCATTCGTGCTCGTCTTGCTCCACCCTGAACTTACCTACTCGTTCAGACATTCTCCTTCTTTCTCTAATACCGTTTCTTTGATCAAAGTTGTAATATCAGAACTATAGATACAAAGTTTTGAGAAAATATTTTTCGTTTATTTCATTGATAATTGTTCTCCTTTCCCTAAAGGGATGAAATTAGAACATTTTTAGAGAGATTTTTTTAGAGGGATTTTTCTTCTTACAAATGTCGATGCCTTCTACTGAAGTCGGCTTTCTATTTAAAGGGGAATGGGGTGCGCTATAACATAAGCGCTTACATTATGGGAATCCAAAGAGATAAGATTTTCAGTTAAAAAGATAAGCTTTACAGATAAGATGACACTATCTTTAATAAAGTTGCTTCATGTTCATTGTCTTGTAGTGTCGGCAGAGATAAGAGTTGATAAGGTTGTGGTCCCTTATGTCTCACATGATGACAACGTGCTTTATGCGAGAAAAATCTTCTTCTTTTTCTTGTCTTGTTATGCTTTATAGAGTTTAGCAAATTTGGTGCGTACAGTAGGACTGCCTAGAAATTTCTTGGGCTCCAGTGCATAGCTAAAGTCAAAAAGTTGTTCATCTACTCAGACATTTTCAGCTCATTCAGTAGTAACCAGAATGAGATCTTTGTCATAGTAAAGAGTTCGAGCTCCTCTAGTCATTAAACGTTCACTCTAGCATTTGACAGCTAAAGCACCTGCGGAACGTTTGTAATAAATCCATCCTTGGTCAAAATGAGGAGTTTTATAGTGTTTATTTTTCTCTGCAGCAATAGTAGGGAGTTGTGTAGTTGATCCAATTTTTGTAACTTGGGTGATTTCAATCAAATTGATAGAGGGATGAATAGTTTCGGTATCTTTTTCAGGGGGGATAGCAAAGATGCGAAGGCAAATATAACCTTTGTTGAATTGCTTAATAGCATGTTTAAAAGAGTTGAAAAAGTGCTGAAGTTCAATGAGGCTTGAACTGGGATAGCAATAGTTTAAGTAACCGTAGGTAAAGAGTTCAAATATCAGGTCAGGACTTACTTTATTAAAAGCAAGAATCCGAAGAAATAATGAGTCTCTTGGATTATAATATAGTTCAGGTAATCCAGATATCTTCTGGTAAGCGAGAACTGTTGCTTCATAATAGTTCTTGTAGAAAGCGTCCGATAGATCAATAGTTCGAATGCCAGTATTTAGAATAACTGGTCTTGCAACTAATAACTTAGCTTTTAATTGTTGCTTCTCTTTCTCTTCTTCAGAGAGGGGGTGTGAAGCGTTTCTCTGATTTGGTCAAAATGAGAGTTTAGAGAGTTCAGATTGGATTTTTGTTAAATCTATTTTTGAAGAGTTCAATTTGAGTTGTTCGATGAAAATATGTTGTTATTTCTCGAGCTTTTCCAAGATCAGCTCTGAGATCTACAACGATTTCCTCAATAACTTCAATTTTTTCGTTAACAGCTTCACAGTATTCATTCACATTAATAAGAATATCTTCAAAGTTCTGAATTCGTTGACTACTGTCCACTTGTTCCATTAGAGCTTTGCCTTTGTCCGTTGAACTCATGTTCCCTTGTTAGATAGTCTGCGATAAAATTGTTTTTTCCTGCAACATGCTCATATACAGCCTGAGATAAAAATAGTTGCCAACGATGTAATTTTTGCATGTGAGGTCCATTATCTAAAGCTTATTTTACAAAAGTGGTTGCTGCTTGATTATCTATTAACACTTTAAATGGTTTGGGTAGTAAAAAGAGTCTCCACTTAGTAATTCCTCTAATAATTGCCCAGTGTTCTTTTTTCATTGTATTGTAATTTTCTTCTCGTTCAGAGAAAGTTCCACTATGATAACCACAAATTTAATTTAAATCTGTATTTAAAACTGCTGCCCATATTTTGTCAGATGCGTCTGTAGTTATCTTCAGGTTCAGGGAGTCTTAGACTAGGAAATTATTGACATTCTTCTTTTAAATTTTTAACAATTTCTGTATGTTTTTCTGTCCAGCCAAGAGTATTGGTTTTTCTAAGTAGGCTTTGCAATTCTTTTTTCTTCTTTTCTAAGTCTGGTATATATGAACTAACATAGTTTAATAGTTCTAAGAAACCTTGAATTTGTTTCTTTGTTCTCAATTGATCTGGATATTCCATGATTTTGCGAGAGATATGTGGTTGTAAGCTGGTTCCATTAATGCCAACCTCAAAACCTAAAAATTCAATTTTTTCTCTTTCAATAACAACTTTCTTTTTGGTAAGGCAAATTCCTTCTTTAATAACTGTTTCTAGGAATGTGTTAAGATGATTTCGATGTTCTTCTAATGTATCTGAACTTATAAGAATGTCATCTACATAAACCACAAGAAAGTTGTTAAGGTGTTTAAAAGCACTGTCTATTCTTCGTTTAAAAATTCTTGGTGTATTTTTTAGTGCAAAAGGCATAACAATCTATTCATGAAAACCTTGAGGAGTACTTAATTCTATATATTTAATACTTGTTTCTTCCATTTTAATATGCCAAAATTCAGATTTGCAGTCAAGTTTTGAGAAGAACTTTTTGTTTTTTACAAGGTTAATTAATACTTCTTTATTTGGTAGGAAATAGTTATCTGTTTTTGTAAACTGATTTAGTTTTTTATAGTTAATAACCATTCTAGCTTTTTCGCTTCGTCTTTCTGCTTCATTAACTACCATAAAGGCTGGAGAAGAGTATGCTCCATTGGAAGGTTTGATTAGTCTTTTTTCTAACAATTCTTTTATTTGTATAGAGAATTCTTTAATGTCTTCTTCAGAGTACAACATTGGTTTTTCCTTTATATATATTTCTTGCGTTAATTCTATTTTAGCTCGTGGATGTTCAGGTTTTCAAAATTGTAATGGGTTTTCAAAACAAATTCTTTTTAGTTTTGTTAATATCTCATCTTTCTTAATTATGTTAACTGTAAAAGTGGGATTTTGTGCTTGAATTTGAAGTGTAATTTGTTCATAACCATATCTACTACGTTTCGCGCACACTCTGTGTGGCTGTTTTAAAGTCGGAATCTTTAAAGTGTGACCACATTTTGCTGTAAGATAAACAGTATAATGTGTTTGTGTAAATTTTACAAATTGTTTTAGGAAATTATTTCCTAATAAAATATTATAACCAGAGTTGTACTGTAAAACCGTGGGTATAGTAAGAATTTTATTGCCTAAAATTATAGAGACATTATTCTGGACCAATTCTAAAGAGGTAGGAATAGGATGAACACCTTTAATTCGAATTTTACGATCATTTGGGAGTTTGTCCCATGTTGGAAGTAAAAAGTCTTGAAAGAAAGTTACTTCAGATCCTATGTCAATCAAAGCGGTGGTAGTGATGTCTAATTCTTTGATAGTTACATCAACATAAGTAAGAATTGGTATTTCTAAATGCTTCATAGGCGTTCAAGAATAAGGGTAGTATGCTGATTGATGAGAGTTATCTGAGTAGGACCAATTTCATAGTTAGTATATTGGTCAAGGAAATTGAATTTTTAGGTTTTGAGGTTGACATTAATGGAATCAGCTTACAACCACATATCTCTCGCAAAATCATGGAATATTCAGATCAATTGAGAACAAAGAAACAAATTCAAGGTTTCTTCGGACTATTAAACTATGCTAATTCATATATACCAGACTTAGCAAAGAAGAAAAAAGAATTGCAAAGTCTAATAAGAAAAAGCAATACTCTTAGTTGGACAGAAAAACATACAAAAATTGTTAAAAAATTAAAAGAAGAATGTCAACAACTTCCTAGTCTAAGACTCTCTGAACCCGAAGATAACTTAATTCTTCAAACAGACGCATCTGACAAAACATGGGCAGCAGTTTTAAAGACAGATTTAAATAAAATTTGTGGTTATCATAGTGGAACTTTCTCTGAACGAGAAGAAAATTACAATACAATGGAAAAAGAACGCTGAGCAATTATTAGAGGAATCACCAAGTGGAGACTCTTTTTACTACCCAAACATTTAGGCCACGTTTGGCAAAGAGTTTTTTGGGTGCAAAAAGAGCTTTTTAGGGGTATTAGCTGTTTGACTCTGGTCAAAAAGCTCTTTGGGTGTTTGGTTGATTAGCTTTTTAGATTAGCTTTTTATACCCAAAAAGCTCTTTTATAAAAAGCTATTTGGGATAGCTTTTTCAAAGAGCTTTTTGATATTTACTATTATAATGACCATACTAACTTCATAATTTGGACAAATTTACATTACATGTCATTCACAAATGATATTCCCAAATGTTGGATGCTTATACTTTAAATTTTTCAATTTATTTTTTTTCTTTTTTGAGACAAGAGTTGTTGATGGTCATGATGTTGAAGATAATACTTTTAATTTTAATACTTTAATTTAACAAATAATTTATGTTAGTTAGTCTTATATGATATATAAATATTTTTTATATCACATAATTTCAATTGCTATTAAAAAAGAAAGCATTTAACATTAAAAATATATTTTGATGATAAGTACTAAAATTAGGAAAAAGTATAAATGTAATTTTATATATCACATTAGTCTTAATTTATAATTCATATCGAAAAGAAAAATAAATATCCAATGAAAAATTATTTTGTTAGAAAAATAATGAAATTGAGTAATGGGTATAAGTGAAATTTTATCAAATAGCTTTGTTAGAAAAAACTAACTTCACCAAACACTTTTTTCACAAACAGCTAATGCAATCAGCTAAGTCAAACAGCTAATACAATCAGCTAACAGCTAACAGCTAATTGCCAAACAGAGCCTTAAAGTGTTAACAGATAATCAAGCAGCAATCACTTTTGTAAAACAAGCTTTAGATAATGGACCTCACATGCGAAAATTACATAATTGGCAACTATTTTTATCTCAGTTTAATGCTGTATATGAGCATGTTGCAGGAAAAAACAATTTTATTGCAGACTATTTCACAAGGGAACATGAGTTCAATGGACAAAGGCAAAGCTCTAATGGAACAAGTGGACAATAGTCCGCAAATTCAGAACTTTGAAGATATTCTTATTAATGTGAATGAATACTGTGAAGCTATTAACGAAAAAATTGAAGTTATTGAGGAAATTATTGTAGATCTTAGAGCTGATCTAGGAAAAGCTCAAGAAATAACAACATATTTCCATCGAACTATCGAACAGCTCAAATTGAACTCTTCAAAAATGGATTTAACAAAATTCCAATCTGAACTCTCTAAACTCTCATTTTGACCAAATCAGAGAAACGCTTCACACCCCCTCTCTGAAGAAGAGAAAGAGAAGCAACAATTAAAAGCTAAGTTATTAATTGCAAGACCAGTTATTCTAAATACTAACATTCGAACTATTGATCTATCGGACACTTTCTACAAGAACTATTATGAAGCAACAGTTCTCGCTTACCAGAAGATATCTGGATTACCTGAACTATATTATAATCCAAGAGACTCGTTATTTCCTCGGATTCTTGCTTTTAATAAAGTAAGTCCTGACCTGATATTTGAACTCTTTACCTACGGTTACTTAAACTATTGTTATCCCAGTTCAAGCCTCATTGAACTTCAACACTTTTTCAACTCTTTTAAACATGCTATTAAGCAATTCAACAAAGGTTATATTTGCCTTCGCATCTTTGCTATCCCCCCTGAAAAAGATACCGAAACTATTCATCCCTCTATCAATTTGATTGAAATCACCCAAGTTACAAAAACTGGATCAACTACACAACTCCCTACTATTGCTACAGAGAAAAATAAACACTATAAAATTTCTCATTTTGACCAAGGATGGATTTATTACAAATATTCCACATGTGCTTTTGCTGTCAAATGCTAGAGCGAATGTTTAATGACTAAAGGAGCTCGAACTCTTTACTATGACAAAAATCTCATTCTTGTCACTACTAAATGAGTTGAAAATGTCTCAGTAGATGAACAACTTTTTGACTTTAACTATGCACTGGAGCCCAAGAAATTTTTAGGTACTCCAACTGTACGCACTAAATTTAAGCATAACAAGACAAGGAAAAGAAGAAGATTTTTCTCGCATAAAGCACGCTGTCATCATGTGAGACATAAGAGACCACAATCTTATCAACTCTTATCTCTGCCGACAGTATAAGACAATGAACATGAAGCAACTTTATTAAAGATAGTGTCATCTTATCTGTAAAGCTTATCTTTTTAGTTGAAAATCTTATCTCTTTGGATTCCCATAATGTAAGTGCTTCTGTCATAGCGCACCCTATTTCCCTTTAAATAAAAAGCCAGTTTCAGTAGAACGCATCGGCATTTGTAAGAAGAGAAATTCCTCTGTAAGAAATCTCTCTGAAAATGTTCTAATTTCATCCCTTTAGGGAAAGGAGAACAATTATCAATGAAATAAAAGAAAAATCTTTCCTCAAAACTTTGTATCTATAGTTTTGATATTACAACTTTGATCAAAGAAACGGTATTAGAGAAAGAAGGAGAAGGTCTGAACGAGTAGGTAAGTCTCGCGTCAGGGTGGAATAAGATGAGCACGAAAGAGTTAGACAGATCCAACTCTTGAAGGTATAATTGCTTTGATTCAATTTTGTTTTAATAGAATTATATGATATTAAGTTTGAAGTTTCATTTGATAATTTAGTATCCGAGTACCGTTGTTAAATCTGATAGACCCCTTTTGTGTAAATCACTTGATTAATTCAACAAATAGTTTTACAGTTTTTTTCATAAAAACCACTCGACCCCTCTAGTATTAGAGCCCTGAAGATCAACAAAGTAAACTACAAAGAACATGTTTAAAAATAAATTACAATCAAATCTAAGTTAGATAGAGATGAAAAGTATTTAAGATCTTTTGATTTAATTCCCAGAAGTAGTGGACAAAATTTGCTAAATCACTATAAAAATAGAGTAAACTACTTATCAACCATACCAGAATGAGTTCATCCCATAACTATAAATTTTTTAAAAGATAATATTGCTCTGTTAGAAGTAACCTTTGAACATACCGTATGGTATCAACCAAAAATGAACATAACATAGGTACTGATGAAGAAGAATAATTGGAACCAACACCTAGAAAAAATTTGCAGAAAGAATCGCAATTGTAGAAGAACAATTTAGTAATTGTTTCACAAAAAGCCAAAGCTTTTTTATGACTTGTCACGTCAACCCAAAATCTATCCGAAACATTGACCCGAATTGATACCTCTACTAGGAATTGTCTAATTATTCAATTCCCGTTGTATTATATGATGAATCCATAACTAGGTCCATTTCTCATATTTGCATTTCACAGTCTGGTGATCGTTTATTTAAGGGTTTTTTTTTTCTTTTTTTTTGGGGGGAGGGGGGCGCAGAACCCAGTTTTCAATTTTTTTATTTCTTTTTGTTTAAGGGATGAATTAATGTACTATCGTTCAATCATGGAGATAGTTTTTTACATTTATTACACTGTTCACTATTTTATCCTAACGTAAACGAGAGTACCTAGCATTGGCGGCATGACGTACCTAAATATATAGTGCAACCTGTCCGTAATTACCAAAATCGCCAATGAAGTAATCCCTGTTTTGCAAGGAGCATTGTGGTGGTTGTTGGTGGGTGCTGCAGCTACTGGTTCTAGCTTTAATTCCACTAAGTTGAATATCCCCGGCCCTATGTCAAAAACTCTAAAGAAGCAGTAGAAAATATAGTCGATAATTTTCTTGCATTGTAGCCAGCTGCATTATATTTATTTAAACTTCTTAAAATAGTTAATTTTATATCATTTGGGGAAAAAAGCATAAATAAGTCTATATTGAAGAACTATGAAAATTATTTA
>JACYFF010002017.1:74815496-74836912 GCA_017589665.1 Selenicereus undatus | reverse complement strand
TCCTTTAAAATTGTATCATGATGTGGTAAACTCAAATTGTTAACACCCAATAGCAGTTTGTATGTAGTTACTACCAGGGCTTGATCAATATAAACACAGTAGGTGGTAATAAATTAAGATTTTCCAATTATAGTGTATTATTAACTAAACTGCTAAGTATCTAATTATATACTCCTGTACACATGTAGTCTATTATTCAACTCTAGTTTCCAGTGTCTATATACATATGCTAGCTGGATAAGCATACATTTGAGGTGTGGGTGAACTTAATCATAATACTGAACACAACTTTTCATAATGTGGGCTAAAAAGGCGTAGATACTGCGAGGCATAATGAGTGTTCCCTTCTTGTTGGGCTCACTTCTTCATAGTCTTAATTATTTGAGCTCCAACAAGAAGTGGATGGATTAACCTTAATTAATGTCCCATTCAAGTACAAGGAAATGCTATTTTCCAGTTTCAAGGAGGGACAAGAGTGATGGATTAATCTTTCTGGAGAAATTTGTTTTGATTCCACTTGTGAGCGACCTCGGCAAGTGACTTTGAGGAATCTCCATTTTCTCGTAGCGCTTTCTCAGCCAAGTCACTTAGCTGTTTCATCCTATGGCGAATTATTTCCCCTTCTTCGCCTTTCATTAAAACTTTGATGACTCTAGCAATCTCATCTGCCCTAAAAAGGCCATTCGCATTAGCAATAGGCCTTAATGCGACCTTAAGCCCCTGGGTAAGCATTGCCGCATTCATCCTTTGTTCCGCATACAATGGCCACGCAATCAAGGGTACCCCGTTAATTATGCTCTCGAGAATCGAGTTCCATCCACAGTGTGTTAAGAACCCGCCTGTGGACTTGTGGCTAAGGACCTTAATCTGGGGGGCCCATGAAGGGACTAATAGCCCGCGATCTTTGATCCGATTGAGATATCGATTTGGTAAGAACCCAAATGGGTCATCTAGACTTTGGGCACCGAAAAATGACCCATGAGAGAGTTGATCACTTGCGCCTCTAACCACCCACAAAAACCTCTGCTCACTTCTCTCAAGCCCAATTGCCAACTCAATGATCTGCTCTCTGGATAAAGTCCCCCCACTCCCAAACGACACATATAGGACCGACCCGGTTGGTTGCCGCTTCAACCAACTCAAGCACTCCGACCCATCGATGTCCCCCGCTTGACCCGACTGAAGTATGGGGCCAATCGGGTAAGCCGGAGGCCTATTCGGATTCTCAGTTTGCAAAGTCCGGAGAGCACCCGGCTCGAGATCAAAAAACGTATTGACAAAAATACCCTCAGCCAATACGTACCTCTTTGAATGATGAAGCAACACCCTGTAACACTCACCCTTACGGTCCTGACACGGGTCGTCAAAATCTTGGCCGTGGATGGGCACGCACCCGGGCAGGAGAAGCGGGCCGGGCATATCCTTGTAGTCACACGACACCGTTTCATCCAACCTAGGGAGATGGAAGGAGAACAGCAAGTTCATAGCTGAGCATGTAAAATACATGTAGGGAGGAATCCCGAGCTCCCTCGCAACATCGAAGATGTCGGTACCAAACAGGTCGGTGACGAGGGCAACAACGAGGTGGGCCATGCGGACCAGGGAGGTCCGGATGGAGGAGAGAGAATGGGTCAGGACAAGGGAGATGGTGACCTCATGGCCTGCTCCTTGGGGCAGTTGGGCCGGGTCAATAGGAGGAAGGAAGGTGTGGGAAATGGCTGAAGGGAGGGAGTCGAGGAAGGAAACTTGGGCCCGGGTGGGCTGCCCCAAAGTGGGGATGAGGAGAGAGACTGAGAGGTTGAAGCGGGAGACGAGGAGCTTGGCGAACTCGACGAAGGGGATTAAATGGCCCATTCCAGGGCTTGGGATTATGGCTATTTGGTGAACCAGAGCTTCCATGGCTAAATTGGCTCGTAGATGCATCAATGAGCTCGGCAACGAGTCTTAAGCTCTGTTCGTGCTTTCTTCTTGTACCGAAAATGCTTCATGTGGTTGTGGTAATTTCCGTCAAAAATATCGTCAAAATTTCTGTGGGTTTCTTGTAGTACGTTGTCACAATTATTTGTGTATAAATTAGGTGGTCATTCTTCATTCCTTGGTTAGGGATAATGGCTATTATTTTCCCAACTCTTTTTTTTTTCTTTTATATCACAGAATCAGCGATGGTGTTCTTTTTTAATTCATTTTTTAATATATAATTATAAGTACCAAAAGTAGGTAGGTAAAATAATAACAAGATTCCAAAATATATTATATGTAAAATAGGATAAAACAAAACCAAACAAATATCCTGTGAAGGCCTTCGACACAACTTTGTCATTTTTAACAGGACCATAAGCAAAGGGAAGTATTTCTGTCATAAAGTTGCGTTAATTAAGGAAGTTATTCTTGCCTCTAGATCTTTACAGTATAATCATGATTATTTAGTTTGTGATAATTATAATTACAAGATAGTTCTTTTATTGCAATACTTTTATGCAACTAAATAAGGTAATGAAAATATAATTACACATTTATTTGCATTACAAAGTTGATTACATCTAACCAAACATTACAATAGTGGCACTGAAAAGAAAGACCCATATCCCATAGTTTCTTGGGTCCTGTCCCAGAGGATTCAATGGTCCATGAACACCGTTTTTAGTTTTCTAGATAAGAGCCAAATTCTGCAATTCCCACACCATCTGACAATCCTCAAAGCAAATAAACTTCCAAAGGACTCAAATTACAAGTGTAAATTGCCGACCTAAATTGATACTGATGTCAAACGCACTGACGATGATCAAAAACCTTTCTAGGAATTAGAAGTGTCAATTTAGGTTGATGTTTCAGGTAAATTTCGGGTTGACGTGATAAATCATAAAAAAGTTTTGGCTTTTTGTGAAACACTTACTAAATTGTCATTCTGTAGTTGCGTTTTTTTTTTTGCAAATTTCTTCTAGGTGTTGGTTCCAATTATTCTAATGTTCAAATGGCGTTATACCAAACAGAATCTTCAAAAGTTACTTCTAACAGAGCAATATTATCTTTTAATAAACTTATAGTTATTGGAAGAACTCGTTCTCCTTTCCCTAAAGGGATGAAATTAGAACATTTTCAGAGAAATTTCTTATAGAGGGATTTTTCTTCTTACAAATGTCGATGCCTTCTACTGAAATCAGCTTGCTATTTAAAGGAGAATGGGGTGCACTATGACATAAGCGCTTACATTATGGGAATCCAAAGAGATAAAATTTTCAGCTAAAAAGATAAGCTTTACAGATAAGATGACACTATCTTCAATAAAGTTGCTTCATGTTCATTGTCTTGTAGTGTCGGCAGAGATAAGAGTTGATAAGGTTATGGTCCCTTATGTCTGACATGATGACACCGTGCTTTATGCAAGAAAAATCTTCTTCTTTTCCTTGTCTTGTTATGCTTTATAGAGTTCAACAAATTTGGTGCGTATAGCTGGACTGTCTAGAAATTTCTTGGGTGCCAGTGCATAGTTAAAGTCAAAACGTTGTTCATCTACTGAGACATTTTCAGCTCATTCAGTAGTAACAAGAATGAGATTTTTGTCATAGTAAAGAGTTCGAGCTCCTTTGGTCATTAAACGTTCGCTCTGGCATTTGACAGTTAAAGCACCTGTGAAACGTTTGTAATAAATCTATCCTTGGTCAAAATGAGGAATTTTATAGTGTTTATTTTTCTCTGCTGCAATAGTAGGGAGTTGTGTAGTTGATCTAGTTTTTGTAACATGGGTGATTTCAATCAAATGGATAAAGGGATGAATAGTTTCAGTATCTTTTTCAGGGGAGATAGCAAAGATGCGAAGGCAGATATAACATTTGCTGAATTGCTTAATAGCGTGTTTAAAAGAGTTGGGAAAGTGCTGAAGTTCAATAAGGCTTAAACTGGGATAGCAATAGTTTAAGTAACCATAGGTTAAGAGTTCAAATATCAGGTCAGGACTTGCTTTATTAAAAACAAGAATCTGAGGAAATAAAGAGTCCCTTGGATTATAATATAGTTCAGGTAATCCATATATCTTCTGGTAATCGAGAACTGTTGTTTCATAATAGTTCTTGTAGAAAGAGTCCGATAGATCAATAGTTCGAATGCCAGTATTGAGAATAACTGGTCTTGCAACTAATAGCTTAGCTTTTAATTATTGCTTCTCTTTCTCTTCTTCAAAGAGGGGCTGTGAAGCATTTCTCTGATTTGGTCAAAATGAGAGTTTAGAGAGTTCAGATTGGACTTTTGTTAAATCCATCTTTGAAGAGTTCAATTTGAATTGTTCGATAGTTCGATGGAAATATGTTGTTATTTCTCGAGCTTTTCCAAGATCGGCTCTGATATCTATAACGATTTCCTCAATAACTTCAATTTTTTCGTTAACAGCTTCACAGTATTCATTCACATTAATAAGAATATCTTCAAAGTGTTGAATTAGCTGACTACTGTCCACTTGTTCCATTAGAGCTTTGCCTTTGTCCGTTGAGCTCATGTTCCCTTGTTAGATAGTCTGCGATAAAATTGTTTTTTTCCTGCAACATGCTCATATATAGCATTAAACTGAGATAAAAATAGTTGCCAACGATGTAATTTTCACATGTGAGATCCATTATCTAAAGCTTGTTTTACAAAAGTGGTTGTTGTTTGATTATCTGTTAACACTTTAAATGGTTTGGGTAGTAAAAAGAGTCTCCACTTGGTGATTCTTCTAATAATTGCTAAGAGTTCTTTTTCCATTGTATTGCAATTTTCTTCTCGTTCAGAGAAAGTTCCACTATGATAACCACAAATTTCATTTAAACCTGTCTTTAAAATTGCTGCCCATATTTTGTTAGATGCGTCTGTTTGAAAAATTAAGTTATCTTCAAGTTCAGGGAGTCTTAGACTAGGAAGTTGTTGACATTTTTCTTTTAATTTTTTAACAATTTTTGTATGTTTTTCTATCCAGCCAAGAGTATTGTTTTTTTTAGTAGACTTTACAATTCTTTTTTCTTCTTTGCTAAGTCTAGTATATATGAACTAGCATAGTTTAATAGTCTTAAGAAACCTTGAATTTGTTTCTTTGTTCTCAATTGATCTGGATATTCCATGATTTTGCGAGAGATAAGTGGTTGTAAGCTGATTCCATTAATGCCAACCTCAAAACCAAAAAATTCATTTTATCTTTAAGAGACCCTCGAAACTTTATGAAAAAGTTAGATGATTTGCTAACACGAAAATTAATAAGATACTTTAAACTTTACACTACAGAACAACCAGTTAAAATTCAGCATTTACAGGGAAATATTCGATTAAGATTAATGACTCAAGAAATCATTGATAAATTCTTAATAGAAATTCCTTCTAAGGATAGAAAACTAATTAAGTATGTACATTTACAAGGAATACAAATTGCAGTTAATGATTGCTTTAAAGAAGGTATTAATTCACCTATAATACTATCATTACATGATCAAAGATTTCAAAATATATAGAACAGCCATCTAGGAACATTACAAGGTAATTTAATTTTAAAAAAATTAATCTTTGAATGCTACCCAAATTACTTGGTAACTCTTCAAAGTAAAAATATTGAAGACACCTTAAAATCTGCAATTTAAACTTTTAACAGATATTGAATTACAACCCGGAAACGACGCGTTATCCTTTTATTACAGAGGATTATACATTTTTTCCAATACAAACTTTCCAATAAAAAAATGTCAACACAAACAAGAAAGATAACTGTCTATCCAATCTTTTCAACTATCAGCACCATTATCTCTCCTCCTATGTAGGAAACCAAAATACCTGCATTAACAAACTTTCAATTAGTTGAAGAAAATGAAGTATCAACTAGCTATCAAGCACCTAGACTTTCTTATACAGAAAAAGGCATACGAGTAGCCAATCAACCTGTTTTAACACGAAGCTATAGTACCACAACTATCCTGATGTATCTGTCGATGACCAAGCTAGGGTTCAATAGAATGCAACTAACTCGAGATAACATCAAGGGGAAACCAAGGGAAAGTGGGTACATATCATGATGGTTGTGAAGCATCAAGCATGTGAGGGAGGAATGGTGCTTAGAATCAAGTGATTCTAAGTGGGAAAACAAAGGTTCTTTGGCGTGAGGGGATGTATAACACAAGGGGGGAATGGAATAAAGTCACAAGCTACCAAGAAGGAGAGCAACCAAGTGAATTTGGCCACGGCTAGGGGAGGCACGGTCGTGCCCTATGGCATGGGGTGACCGTGCCAAAATTCTGCCCAAGGGGCTGTGAGTTATCCACTTTGCACAGTTGAGGGGATTTGTGAAGATGGAATGGAAGCTAGACTTTTAGTGATGGTCTAGCCTTGTTTATGTATGGGAATGGACATGGAAGGAGCTTGTAAGTGAAGGAGAATGGAAGAGAAGCCAAATTAAGAAATACTAACTCAAGTTAAGTTAGTAAAACTCAATTAAGCCTTCTTAAGCAACCTTGAGTATAGCATCGGTTTTGATAGAATTAAACTTAAGCAAGGATACAGAAACACCACCAAGCTAAGTTTAGGGCCCTTAAACAAAGGTTAAGATACAGAAACACCACTTAACATTTGCTTAGGACTCACTTGATCACCACTTTGTTTGACCTAAACTAAGATAAGCAAGCAAGAATTTGAGATTGTGCCTAAGCACCAAAAGCTATAAGCTTTCAAGGGTTTTTTTTTTTTATTCAAGTTGGTTGCTTTTGCAAGCCATGGCCGTGTGCCCTTTAATAGGTAGCAAGAGGCTTCAAGCAAGCAAGCAAAGTACATCACTACCCTTCCTTAGTGCTTAGGAAAGGGTTAAAACACTAATACATCCTGAATTCACTAATCTAGATTACAACAATCTTATCCTAAACTAATACATTGAAATACAAGTCTAAACTATATCTAGCTAATTAATACATCATTACACACCATGCTTAGCATTAATACAAGCTGAAACAAACACTAGAATGCAAGTGGACAACCGTTTTCTTCATGTACACTTTGCGGCTGGCCAATGAGAAGCAAGCACACAAGGTGACACCAATCTTGTTCTCATTGGTTGATCTTTAGGCATGCAACCAATCAGAATTGGCCTTGAGTTGTGTGCCCTTACTAGTGAAGTGTGCCAACAAAGTTGCAATGAGGGGTGGCTGGCTGGTTTTGAGGAAAATAAATCCGGGTTCAAGTGAACCGGTTTGGACAGAATGTAGCCGGTTTTCTAGCAACTTGGAAGCATAGCAAAAATGGGTATGATTGTGATTTTAATCATGGCGGGGTAACTTTAGGATGTCTATAATCCCCCCCAACCAAGAAATCAAGGTTAGGGTGAGTTTAAGGGGGTTAAATAAACTCAAACTTAAAACCGTGCAGATTAGAGCCTAATCTGACCGGTTTTGGAAAACTTCTTGTTTCTTCATCCTCTTGTGTGCATGATTGGAAATTGATGCTTGGACATGAAATTAAACATCTTGAGGATTCCAAAAATGTATAAATTCATCACTTAAGCATTAGTATAGCTTAAGTTATGACTTAATCAAAACCGGGTTGTTTATGGTTTGCTGGACAGTTTTGACACATCTTGGTAAATGGCTGATTTGAACGACCAAATGAACTCCAAATTGGATGAAACTGGTCTTGTTGGAAAGCTGACATCTTAAGCTTGAAATCCATACAAAAATATCAAGCCTAAACCATGAAGAGGATTGTCGAATTCTGCTTGCAATATAGGATCAGTGCTGGATTCTTCCCTTTTGTCCTGCAATGAAACAACTAAAACAAAACTTAGATGATTTAATCACCCTTTAGCCAGCATATTAACATGGTCTAATTGATTTGATTCTTTCTAATCAAAGGGCATGGAGAGATCTCCATCATATCCCTATAACTAAACCTCCTTTGATAACCATTCATCAAAGTAGTACCTACAAAGTTAAATTGGATTATTTCAATGGGCAAACCTGGATTTCAAACAAAATCTTAATAGACATTGGCGCATCTCAAAGCCATTGTATACATTTACCTATTGCAGTCTCAACAGTGCAAGAATATAACTTTGTTACCTATAATGGTTAGAAAGCAACTCTAAATCAAATCTCTAGAATAATGATGAAAACTCCTAGTTCTACTCTACTCGAATTTGATTGCTACATTGATCATTCTATAAAAAATGAATTTTATCATATACTCTTATGAATGAATTTCCTTGACCAATATACTAACTATGAAATTGGTCCTACTGAGATAACTCTCATCAATCAGCACAGTACCTTTATTCTTGAATGCCTATAAAGCAATTAGAAATACCAACTCTTACTTATATCGATGTAACTACCAAAGAATTAGACGTCACTACCACTGCTTTGATTGACACAGAATCTGAAGTAACTTTCTTTCAAGACTTTTTACTTCCAACATTGGACAAACTCCCAAATGATCGTAAAATTCGAATTAAAGGTGTTCATCCTATTCCCACCTCTTTAGACTTGGTCCAGAATAATGTCTCTATAATTTTAGGCAATAAAATTTTTACTATACCCACGGTTTTACAGTACAACTCTGGTTATAATATTTTATTAGGAAATAATTTCCTAAAACAATTTGTAAAATTTACACAAACACCTTATACTGTTTATCTTACACCAAAATGTGGTCACACTTTAAAGATTCCGACTTTAAAGCAGCCATACAGAGTGCGCGTGAAACGTAGTAGACATGGTTATGAACAAATCGCACTTCAAATTCAAGCACAAAAACCCACTTTTACAGTTAACATAATTAAGAAAGATGAGATATTAACAAACTAAAAAGAATTTGTTCTGAAAACCCATTACAATTTTGGAAACCTGAACATCCACGAGCTAAAATATAATTAACGCAGGAAATATATATAAAGGAAAAACCAATGTTGTACTCTGAAGAAGACATTAAAGAATTTTCTATACAAATAAAATAATTGTTAGAAAAAAGACTAATCAAACCTTCCAATGGAGCATACTATTCTCCAGCCTTTATGGTAGTTCATAAAGCAGAAAGACGAAGAGGAAAGGCTAGAATGGTTATTAACTATAAAAAACTAAATCAGTTTACAAAAACAAATAACTATTTTCTACCAAATAAAGAAGTATTAATCAACCTTGTAAAAAACAAAAAGTTCTTCTCAAAATTTGACTACAAATCTGGATTTTGGCATATTAAAATGGAAGAAACAAGTATTAAATATGCAGGATTTAGTACTCCTCAAGGTTTTTATGAATGGATTGTTATGTCTGTTGGACTAAAAAATGCACCAAGAATTTTTCAACGAAGAATGGACAATGCTTTTAAACACCTTAACAACTTTCTTGTGGTTTATGTAGATGATATTCTTATAAGTTCAGATACATTAGAAGAACATCGAAATCATCTTAACACATTCCTAGAAACAGCTATTAAAGAAGGAATTTGCCTTAGCGGAAAGAAAGCTGTTATTGAAAGAGAAAAAATTGAATTTTTAGGTTTTGAGGTTGGCATTAATGGAATCAACTTACAACCACATATCTCTCGCAAAATCATGGAATATTCAGGTCAATTGAGAACAAAGAAACAAATTAAAGGTTTCTTAGGACTATTAAACTATGCTAGTTCATATATACTCTTGGCTGAACAGAAAAACATACAGAAATTGTTAAAAAATTAAAAGAAGAATGTCAACAACTTCCTAGTCTAAGACTCCCTGAACCTGAAGATAATTTAATTTTTCAAACAGACATATCTGACAAAACATGGGTAGCAGTTTTAAAGACAGATTTAAATGAAATTTGTAGTTATCATAGTGGAATTTTCTCTGAACGAGAAGAAAATTACAATACAATTGAAAAACAACTCTTAGCAATTATTAGAGGAATCACCAAGTGGAGACTCTTTTTGCTACCCAAACCATTTAAAGTGTTAACAGATAATCAAGCAGCAAACACTTTTGTAAAACAAGCTTTAGATAATGGACCTCACATGCGAAAATTACATTGTTGGCAACTATTTTTATCTAAGTTTAATGCTATATATGAGCATGTTGCAGGAAAAAAACAATTTTATCGCAGACTATCTAACAAGGGAACATGAGTTCAACGGACAAAGGCAAAGCTAGTCAGATAATTCAGAACTTTGAAGATATTCTTATTAATGTGAATGAATACTGTGAAGCTGTTAACAAACAAATTGAAGTTATTGAGGAAATCGTTGTAGATCTCAGAGCTGATCTTGGAAAAGCTCGAGAAATAACAACATATTTCCATCGAACAGCTCAAATTGAAATCTTCAAATATGGATTTAACAAAAGTTCAATCTGAACTCTTTGTACTCTCATTTCGATCAAATCAGAGAAACGCTTCACACCCCCTCTCTGAAGAGGAGAAAGAGAAACAACAATTAAAAGCTAAGCTATTAGTTGCAAGACCAGTTATTCTCAATACTGGCATTCGAACTATTGATCTATCGGACGCTTTCTACAAGAACTATTATGAAGCAACAATTCTCGCTTACCAAAAGATATCTGGATTACCTGAACTATATTGTAATCCAAGGGACTCTTTATTTCCTCGGATTCTTGTTTTTAATAAAGCAAGTCCTGATATGATATTTGAACTCTTTATCTATGGTTATTTAAACTATTGCTATACCAGTTTAAGCCTCATTGAACTTCAGCACTTTCCCAACTCTTTTAAACATGCTATTAAGCAATTCAGCAAAGGTTATATCTGCCTTCGCATCTTTGCTATCTCCACTGAAAAAGATACTGAAACTATTCATCCCTCTATTCATTTGATTGAAATCACCCATGTTACAAAAACTGGATCAACTATACAACTCCCTACTATTACTGCAGAGAAAAGTAAACACTATAAAATTCATCATTTTGATCAAGGATGGATTTATTACAAACTGTCCACAGGTGCTTTAGCTGTCAAATGCCAGAGCGAACGTTTAATGACCAAAAGAGTTCGAACTCTTTACTATGACAAAAATCTCACTCTTGTTACTACTGAATGAGTTGAAAATGTCTCAGTAGATGAACAACTTTTTGACTTTAGCTATGCATTGGAGCCCAAGAAATTTCTAGACAATCCAATTGTACGCACCAAATTTGCTGAACTCTATAAAGCATAACATGACAAGGAAAAGAAGAAGATTTTTCTCGCATAAAGCACACTGTCATCATGTGAGACATAAGGAACCACAACCTTATCAACTCTTATCTCTGCCGACACTACAAGACAATGAACATAAAGCAACCTTATTAAAGATAGTGCCATTTTATCTGTAAAGCTTATATTTTTAGCTGGAAATCTTATCTCTTTGGATTCCCATAATGTAAGCGCTTATGTCATAGCACACCCCATTCCCCTTTAAATAGAAAGTCGATTCCAGCAGACACTACAAAAACGCCGCAGATCCCCGACGGATAAAGCGACGCGTAAATTGGACTTCGAAAAATATCAGAGAATCCAACGGAAAAGCAGGTGAGACCCGACGAACGGCAGGAGTTCCAACGGAAAGCCTTTTTGTCGGAAATTCCGACGGATTTCCGTCGGTCCATTTTTGTGGATCTCGAGGCGCCTTTCCGCGTTCATTTTTAAATTTTGGGGAGGGGGTTTGTTTCGCCGGCATTTGCAAAACTTGGAGAGAGAAGGTCTCGAAGAGGACGAGAGAGAAAGTGAAGGTTGAAGATTTTTGTGATCGGTAAGTTATTTTTTTTGTTAATTCGTTGTTTAAAGTTGAAATAGTTAAGTTAATTGATGTTTTGTATATTTTAAATTTTTCGAGTGTGACCGTCCCAGCCGTGTCGTCGTCGCTGCCACCGCGCCGCCCCCTCGCCACCGCCTCCTCGCCTGTCGCCGCCTATAGTCCGTTTGATTTTCCGCGTTTGAAGGTTAGTAGAATTGTTTCGCTTTAAAATTTTAAAATTATGTTCATTTTTGTGAATTTTAATTTGGAAGTATGTTTGTTTAGTTTGTTGTTTTAAATTGTTAAGTATGTTAAGTATATTAAGCATGTGTAATATGTTTTATTGATGTGAATAATTTAAGTAAAATGAGTTCCCTCATTATAAAATGTTAAATATGTTAACCATGTATGTATTTTAAAGTATGTTTGATTTTCTTGTTATTTTTGTGAATTTATGTATATATGTTAAGTATATATTAATACAAGTTTAGTAAGTATGTTAATGGTAATTTTTTCGTTTGGTTTTGTTTAATTAGAGGAGGTGTGAAATCGGTGGTTTCATTTGTGATTGTTGTTTAATGGGATCTATGTAGAAAAATAATATTGTTATGCGAAATTAATTATTTTTAGCATATATGTTTAGTTACATTAATTGTTGTATTTGAGGTGTTGTGAGAATTTTTTATGATAAGGAAAAAGTATTATATAATTCTAATTGAATATGTGACGTATGTTGTTTTGAATAATTAAACAACTGTGTAATATGTGGAATAATTCTAATTTAATATATGTTTCGTTTTGGTAAATGGTTTAATAATGTTAAGTGCGTGTTTTTTTCGGTTTTTTGTGTATATTAATTTTTGGTGAATATGTGAATAATATGCTTTTTTTTAGACGTAGTTAATTTTTCATATGATTTGGTTGGTTTAATATGAAATTTATTTGTTCGTAACATATGGATGTAAATTATGTTAAATTTTAATTTCATTTGTGAAGTATATTTATTTGAATAAGTGGAATAAAATATGATAAATATGTACATTTCACCAAAAATGTTAAATATGTTAACCATGTATGAATTTTAAAGTATGTTTACATTTCTTGTTATTTTTGTGAATTTATGTATATATGTTAAGTATATATTAATATAAGTTTAGTAAGTATGTTAATGGTAATTTTTTTCGTTTGGTTTTGTTTAATTAGATGAGGTGTGAAATTGATGGTTTCATTTGTGATTGTTGTTTAATGAGATTTATGTAGAAAAGCAATATTATTATGTGAAATTAATTATTTTTTGCATATATGTTTAGTTACATTAATTGTTGTATTTGAGGTGTTGTGAGAATTTTTTATGATAAGGAAAAAGTATTATGTATTTCTAATTTAATATGTGACGTATGTTGTTCTAAATAATTAAAGAGCATGTGTAATATGTGGAATAATTCTAATTTAATATATGTTTCATTTTGATAAATGGTTTAATAATGTTAAGTGCGTGTTTTTTTCGATTTGTTGTGTATATTAATTTTTGGTGAATATGTGAATAATATGTTTTTTTTTTAAACGTAGTTAATTTTTCATATGATTTGGTTGGTTTAATATGAAATTTATTTGTTTGTAACATATGGATGTAAATTATGTTAAATTTTAATTTCATTTGTGAAGTGTATTTATTTGAATAAGTGGAATAAAATATGATAAATATGTACATTTCTAATTATTATATAATTATTATGAAATGTTGAAGTATATTACACATGTGTAATGTGTTTTGTTTTAGGGAATACTTTAAATTTCTTATGTATGTTTATATTTTGTTTGCTTTGTGATATATATTAACGTTTTGTAAGTACGTGAATTGTATTATATGTAGTTAAGTTGGTTTGGATTTATTTATTTGAATGAAGTACGAAGTAATAATTTTATTTGTGTTTGATGTTTGATTACATTTATTTTTACAAATAATATGTAGTGCCTTGAATTTTTGGTTGAAATGTTTAAGTATGTTAACCATGTTTAATTTTTATTTAAGTATGTGAAGTGTGAAATAAATTATGTAATTTATGTTTAATGCTTAATTAGGTGTGTTATGATATATTTAATAGTTTTATTAAATATATTTTTATGTAATTCATATATATATGTTGAACTGGTTCAATACATTTCTGAAAGATTTTTATTATAATTAATTGTAGTGTACGTAACAATTAAGGAAATCATATTAGGAACATATGGATGGGCCGTTGCATCGTCAATGGATGTATAGAAGAAGAAATCTTAATGGACATGGACTTAGAGATGAATGGTTGATGGGAGTTAATATGTTTGAAGAATTTGCACGAAATCAGGAGGAGTACAAAATTAATGGAGTTTATAGAGGTCCATGTGTCAAGTGTAAGAATATGCAATATTTTGCACCTGACGTTGTAAAGTCTCATTTGTATAGAAAGGGATTTGTGAAAAATTATTGGTATTGGACAAGTCATGGAGAAGAAGATAATTCAGAAGTAGGGGGTGTAAGTAGTTCACATTCTATGAATTTTGATTATGATCACAACGATCATAATCATATAGAGAACATGGTGCATGCTGCGTTCCAAGCTAATGAAATGAACATGAGTAGTCCTCATGACGTAAATCCTGAGATTTTTTACACTATGCTTGAATATACCCAGAGACCTTTGTATGAAGGGTGTGACATAATTGAACTTGAAACATCTGTAAGGCTACTGAGCATTAAATCGGGGCACAACATGTCTCAATGTTGTTTCAATGAAGTTGTTGGTCTGATGAAAGATATATGCCTTTCTGAAAGTGGCATTTCAAAAAATTATCATCAGCAGATCAAAAAAGTGAGAGATTTGGGTATGGATGTTCAGGAAATTGATTGTTGTCCGAATGGTTGCATGCTTTATTATAAAGAAGATGAGGGTTTGTCTGCATGCAAATTTTGTTGACATGCAAGACAATTACCAAAGAAATCCAACCAACGAGGTCGTAAGGATGTACCATATGCAAAAATGCACTACCTGTCTTTAATCCCGAGATTGCGACGATTGTATGCCTCAAAAAAGACTGTCGTCCATATGAGATGGCATCATGAGCACCGCCAAGAATCGGGTGTTCTCCGACATCCGTCAGATGGCTTAGCTTGGAAGCATTTCGACCAAACGTATCCAAACTTTGTTGCAGAGCCTCGGAATGTGAGGTTAGGTCTTTGTACTGATGGTTTCACACCATTTTCCATATCTGGAAGATCGTATTCTATGTGGCCAGTTGTGGTAACACCTTATAACTTACCTCCCGAAATGTGTATGACTACCCCATATATGTTTTTAAGTTGTATTATTCCGGGTCCAACAAATCCGAAGAACAGGATTGATGTGTACTTGCAGCCCTTAATTGATGAGTTGAAATTGCTGTGGGATGTTGGGGTTGATACATTTGATGTTTCAAGTACTTTTAGATTGCATGCCGTGCTGATGTAGACTATTAATGATTTTCCCGCATATGGTATGTTATTTGGTTGGAGTACTCATGGGTTGTTAGCATTTCCGATTTGTATGCATCAGAATTGTGCATTTCATTTACAGTATGGTCGAAAGCCATCTTGGTTCGTTTGCCATCGTCGGTTCTTGTCTCGCAATCATTGTTTTAGAGCTAATAAAGTTGCTTTTTGCAAAGGAAAGAGCATACACATTGGCCCTCCTCGAAGGATTCCTGGTGAGATGTTGTTTGATACGGTATCGACTTTGCCTAAAGTGACTACAGATATCAATTTTCAAATTTTCGGATTTGAGGAGAATGAATATAATTGGACAAAACAAAATATCTTTTGGGAGTTGCCGTATTGGAAGCATCAACTTTTGAGGCATAACCTTGATGTGATGCATATTGAGAAAAATTTCTGTGAAAATATTATAAACACAGTGATGGATGTTCCGAGAAAAATAAAGGATGATATCAAAGTAAGGATGGATATGTCTATTTTGTGTAGTAAGCAGGAGTTGGACTTGGCTACAAGAGGGTCAACTGATAGATTGTGTAAGCCAAAAGCCAAGTTCGCACTGTCGTTACCTCAAAAAAGGGCTGTCTGTCATTGGTTGTTTGAGATTCATGTGCCTGATGGTTATTGCTCTAATGTGGGCAATTGGGTGGATCCTTCTAACACAAAGTTGCAAAATATGAAAAGTCATGATCATCATGTGTTTTTGGAGAATCTTCTTCCAGTAGTTTTTGCTACTCTTCCGGATGATGTGTTGGGACCCTTGATCGAATTGAGTGAATTTTTCAGAAACCTATGCTCCAGCGAGCTACAAGTAAGCATGCTGGAAGAGATGAACAAGAACATTGTTGTAATTCTTTGTAAATTGGAGACAGTGTTCCCTCCTGGTTTTTGGAATGTCATGGAACATTTGCCTATTCATTTAGCCGAAGAAGCTTTGTTGGGTGGCCCTATTCAATATCGATGGATGTATCTTTTTGAGAGGTACTTTGGTTGGCTGAAACCTACGGCAAAGAATAAAGCTCGTGTTGAAGCATCTATGGTTCACACATACTTGGCATTTGAGATAAAACATTTCGCTGAGTACTGTTTTCAATCAAGCTTGGATAGTCCAAGTATTGGGCGTAATGAGGGTATGCAACAACCTGAACCACAAATGTCAACTCTATCAGTGTTCAACCGTAAGAGTACTCCATTTGGGAATCGAGGCCGAAGATATCTTACTAAGGCGGAGTACCGTGTCGCTCGCTTTCACATTTTACTGAATTGTGCTGAAGTACAATCATATTTGGAGTAAGTATATCAGTTACTGAAAGTTTCATTTAAATACTTAATAATTGTCGAATAATAATTAATTAATGTTAGTCGTTAAACATTACAGTTGATTCAGACATCAATTTCGCGGTCATAATCTAAACGCGAGTGATGTGGAAGTTGACTTGTTCATCGAGACAAATGTCGCACAGTAATTCGAGTGTAATGTAAGTATTTTTTCATAAGTAATCTTCTACTTCTAAAACACATTTCTATAATTCTTAAGAGGATTGCCTTCTTTATCTCTTCGTAGGTCAATTCTTATCGGGTGTTTAATGATGGTGGTGGAATGTTTCTCTGGGTATAAAGTTAATGGTTATCGATTTCATACCAAGGCTAGAAATGAAGGTAAAACAACATATAATTGTGGCGTGTGTGTCAAAGGAGTTGGGGAATGTGACGAAGTACCAAGGGATTATTATAGTATACATCACGAAATTGTTCGTGTTGAATTCACGGGTGAGTCAATTAAAAAATATGTACTTTCTAATTGTGAGTGGTTTGACCTGGATGTTCCCCGGGGGTTACGTTATCCTAAATTTACCCCATATCCCGAGGTGAATCATACCAGACGTTACAGAAAGTTTGACCCATTCATATTTGCTGATGTTGCAACCCAAGTGGTATATGTTAAGTACCCTGAGGGGATATCAGGAAAAGCGAATTGGTGGGTAACTATACCAAACAAACCTCGCGGTGCTCCTAAAGATAAAGATAACCTAGAACTTGCCTATCAACAGTTTGGATTGACAAACATGAATGTAGACAATGTCATAGTCACCACGTTAGTCGATGAAACTGCAGAAGCTGATGATGTTGATGGACATGATTGGGGTGATGATCATGATGGGAATGGTGAACATGATGATGATGATGAAGAGGATGAAGAAGGTGATTGGGAGGATGAAGATGAAGGCACTGATGATGACGATGATGAAAATACGGTATTGCAAAGTGATGGTGATATTGATGATGACGATGTGTCCCACCATGATTAATTAAATTGTTTTGTTGTATGGATATTTATGCATGTGAATAAAACTTTTCTTTATTGCAAACTCAGAAAAAAATTGTCTGTATGTACTGTAATTTTTCACTGACAATAGTATAAAAAATGACGCGATTTTATTTTTTTGTTCTTATTTGTTAGATATCTGGACTCAATGGTGGACGTGGTCGTGATCGAACGGTCAGGAATGATGCGGGTATAAGAGTACTACAACCGACCCCACAATATGATCCCGCTGATCAAAATTATGAGCCAAACACCTTTAGTGGAATGTTTGGAGGTTTTCTTGATCCAAGTCAACCATTCGGAAATTATTTTGGTAGTATGAATGAGCAATCCCACCTGCAACCACCTTTGTTTGATGCGGGTATGCAACCACCAATTCAACCCAATATTCCTTACATGGGTGATGCTTCATCTACTCCATTACTTTATCAAGAGTTTGGTACTGTTAGTCCGCATTTCAACAGTAATCAGTTTATGGGACAACCTAGAATGTCAAGTCACTCAGTGCACAACGAAGGGGTCCAAAATGAAGGGAGAGGAAGAGATAGACACAGTCATGCACCTGAAAGTGACACAGCGAGCACCAATAATAAGATATATTTACAACCTGATGGTGACACGTAAGTTCATTATGAAGTTTGTAACTTCTTCACTAATCATATTCTTTTGACACATATAGTATTTACTGTTAACAAATTCTTTTTGTGTTCTTAGTTTTGTTCCATATCAGGGTGTAGTTCAGAAAATTGTCGAAAGCTTTGCAGGTAAGTACCCACGTCCTTGGACTACGTGGGGGAAAGTTCCATAATCTCAGAGAGACATTTGGTTCAATGAGTTCAAGGTTCATTATCTGTACAATGAATTTGAAAGTCGTAATTGGATTGTTTGGAATGTTTAATTACTAATATATATACTTCAATTTTGGCGCAGAAATACTACTACTGGCATCCAGACAATGAAACTTAGTATGGCGTAACTTTGAGTACAGAGGTGCAACTCGACTCAGGGACATTCTAGGATACGCCAGGAAGTACAACAAAAAATCGAAGTGGTTACCGTCTAGTGTTTGGAATGATATGCTTAAACATTGGAGTGACGATGACAACTTCAAGAAATTGAGTCAACAAAATAAAAAGAATAGATTGAGTGATGTTGAAGGTTTTGGTCCTTCGTTACATACATGTGGTTCAATTCCGATTAGTGAAAGGAAAAGGCGTTTGGTAAGAAATTTGATTATTAATAAACGTATTTCTTATATATAAAGTATAATATGGATTGAGGTTCTCGTAGATCATCCTTGTTTATATTTAATTGCGGCTTACTTTTTTTTTCAGGCCCAAACATTAGGTTGGGAGCCCACGTGTGAGGAATTATTCAAGGACACTCTCTGCAAGGTGAAAGATAAAACTTTTGTGGATAAAAAATCTGCCAAAAAATATGTAAGTTTCACACATTCTGTTTAGAGATAATTCATATGTTACAATTGTAGGTTTGGTATAAAATAGTTTTATTTTTTATAATTTTCAGGAGGATCATCACAACACATGGCAGGAGTACTCCTAAGCTACAACTCAAGGGGGCTCTCAACTGTCACCTATGATCCAAGAGGAGTTTTGGATTAAAGAGAATCTCGACAAGAAAGGCCATGTATACGGTTTTGGCACGGAGGGGGTCAAGTTGAAGAAATCAGCTACTATTACGGTTGCACGTCACTCATCAGTTGAGCATTTTGATGCAAGACAGCAAGCACAACTCCTCAATGAGAGCATAACCAAGCAAACAGAGGCTATAACTCAAATAGCCAAGAAATAGGGAAAGACAGAGCGCATGCTGAAAAAAAGTTTTAAGGATTTTCAAAGGTCAAAGTGCAGGCTCCTCCAGCCAGATTAACTTGAATCCCGACGATGAAGAGGACTCTGAAAATGACAATGATGATGATCCCATAAATTTATCCGACTCTGAATAGTTTAGTAATTTGTATACATTTAAAACAATGTCATATGTCGTAATTAATATTTAATTCAACATGTTTCTTTTGACAGATATATGTAAAACTTCATATTTGGTAATTATATTATTACGTGCGTATTAATTTCTGGAATTTTTTTTTTTGGTTTTGAAGCAAAATTTTCTACAATTTTATTTTTGAATTTTGAATTAAATTTTTATTTAAAAAAACAAATTTTTTTGGATTTGTAAAAAAAAAATTTAAAAAAAAAGGAAATTTCCGTCGGAAATTCCTTCCCTCCTTTTCCCTGTTCGCGGGGAGTTTGAGGTGCAGGGTGTCCGACGGGATATTTCCATTGGAAAAGTATTTGCGACGAGCTGAATTCCGACGTGACGTTTTCTGTCGTATTTTCCGTCGGAACAGCATTTTCCCGTCGAAAAAATAAACTTTTTTCGTCGGTATTTCCATCGCAGATCAGATATGTTTTTATAGTGGAAGGCATCGGCATTTGTAAGAAGAAAAATTTCTCTGTAAGAAATCTCTCTAAAAATGTTCTAATTTCATCCCTTTAAGGAAAGGAGAACAATTATCAATGAAATAAAAGAAAAATCTTTCCTTAAAACTTTGTATCTATAGTTTTGATATTACAACTTTGATCAAAGAAACGGTATTAGAGAAAAAAGGAGAAGGTCTGAACGAGTAGGTAAGTCTCGCGTCAAGGTAGAGTAAGACGAGCACGAAGGAGTAAGACAGATCCAACTCTTGAAGGTATAATTTCTTTGATTCAATCTTGTTTTAATAGAATTATATGATATTAAGTTTGAAGTTTCGTTTGATAATTTAGTGTCCGAGTACCGTTGTTAAATTTGATAGACCCCTTTTGTGTGAATCACCTGATTAATTCAACAAATGGTTTTACCGCTTTTTTCATAAAAACCACTCGACCCCTCTATAAATGGTATCAGAGCCCTGAAAATCAACAAAGTAAACTACAAAGAACATGTTTAAAAATAAATTACAATCAAATTCTAAGTTAGATAGAGATGAAAATTATTTAAGATATTTTGATTTAACTCCCAGAAGTAGTGGACAAATTAAAATTTGCTAAATCACTATAAAAATAGAGTAAACTACTTATCAATCATATCAGAACGAGTTAATCCCACAACTATAAATTTTTTAAAAGATAATATTGGCATGTTAGAAGCAGCGTTTGACGTATGGCATTAGGGAGTACCGAACTTAACAGAAATCGGTATTGAAGAAGAATAATTGGAACCAACACCTAGAAGAAATTTGCAAAAAGAATTGACACATTTACAAAGAATTGTCTAATTATTCAAGTCCCGCTGTATTATATGATGAATCCATAGCTAGGTCCATTTCTCATATTTGCATTTCACTGTCTGGAAATGGTTTATTTAAGGGTTTTTTTTTCTTTTTGGGGGGGGGGGGGGGGCGGGGCGAAGAATCCAGTTTTTAATTTTTTATTTCTTTTTGTTTAAAGGATGAATTAATGTACTATCGTTCAATCGTGGAGATAGTTTTTACATTTATTACACTGTTCACTATTTTACCCTAACGTAAATGAGAGTACCTAGCAATGGCAACATGACTAGTTGTACGTGCCTAAATATATAGTGCAACCTGTCCGTAATTACCAAAATCGCCACTAAAGTAATCCTTGTTTTGCAAGGAGCACTGTGGTTGTTGTTGGTGGGTGCTGCAGCTACTGTTTCTAGCTTTAATTCGACTAAGTTTAATATCCCCGGCCCTATGTCAAAAACTTTAAAAAAACAGTAGAAAATGTACTCGATAATTTTCTTGCATTGTAGCTAGCTGCATTATATTTATTTAGACTTCTTAAAATAGTTAATTTTATACCATTTGGGAAAAAAAGCATAAATAAGTCTATATTGAAGAACTATGAAAATTATTTA
>JACYFF010002017.1:74746963-74798740 GCA_017589665.1 Selenicereus undatus | reverse complement strand
CCGAACTTTCGATTTATTGTGTGGATTTGTTGCTTCTATTTTTTTTTTGTTAAGAGGTATTATTCTTTTCTTTCATGAAATTTGACATGTACAAGCATCATTAACTAAAAGGGGGGATGGCCGATGGCTCATAGGGACCTGTATGATGTGCAGCTAAGCAGTAATTTTTGTGTTGACCGTTAAATCATGAATGTATTATTGTTCTTTGAGTTGTTGATTGGCATGTCTGATTCAGGTAATACATGTTTTCAAGCTGTAGTAACAACATGGATGACATTTATGTGAACATAACTGATGGTGAAAGTGAGAGTGAAGACACTGAATTGAAATTGGAGATAGAGGAGGAGGAGGAGGAGCTAGAGCTAGAGTTGTAGTAACAACATACTCTAGTTTATAACTTAGACATCTATGTACTTTTACCTACCTCTCCCCACAAGACAGTTTATGTTGGTTATGGTCCTTGTGGACTTATGGATGTTGTTGTTTCCAAGCTTGTAATTCCTTCTCCCCGGCCCTCAACAGTCACGTCTTGCACAATTGCACTTGCTGAAGTTACTGGCTTACTACCCTCTCCCCAACCCTCAGCAGTCAAGGTTTTATCATGTGTCTGCCTTGCTGAAGTTATTGCTCTCTCCCCAGCTTTCATCAGTCAAGCTTTGTTGCAAAAGTATGGTTTTAACTTTTAATTTGATATATGAAAAGGGTACCAAATTTAGTTTTTTTCCCCCCTAGCAAACCGGTTAACCGTTTCACCGAACCAGAAAATCAGTTAACTGATCCGGAAAAGCGGTTAGTCGATTTTTTCGGTTCGGTTACGGATCGAATTTTGGCCGAACCGAAAGTTCGGTTAACCGAACATTTCGGTTCGGTTACGGTTCGGTGTTTTTACTAACTAAATATTCGGTTAACCGATTTTCGGTTAACCAAAAGTCCGGTTAACCGGTTTTGCACACCCCTATCCACAACCACGTAAATGCATCAATCTTTTTCCTGTACATTCAATACATTCTTAGCACATTAGAACTATCCGAGATATGTACTTTTGGAAGCCACGTAAGCAATATATATATATATATATGACAGTAGGAGTACATACTGCAGACAGTATGTAATAATTTGCCATAGGGTGTGTCCGTCTCAAAATCCCCAGTACTTATAATTTATTAATTATACCATACTAGTAAAACTACGTATATCCTATAGCCAAAAAATAGTGGATTTGAATCTAACCTAAATTATGGGAGAATTAATGTTCTCTCCCACACTGTTTCTGTAGCATCCCTTCCAACTCTTAAAGGCATCCTTACGAAATATTAGTCATAGCCCCTACCTATATTGAGCTACCTTACCATTCCTTCGTTGGAAACAATCCGAGAAAAACAAATTAAAGTTTTGAGAAACATATCCTCTTATCCATCGGTGATAATTTTTTGAAACTAAATATGAAGCACGGTGATTATTTGAGGAGAAACATAGTCAAAGACCTTCATAGCTTCGTAATATATGTCAATATCTCATTGTTTTATTTATTACAAATTTGGTAGTATATGACGTATGAATTTATTCACTTCTCTACTATAATGTAAAGGTTTTTTTCGAGTTTTGTAAATAAAAAAAAATAAAAAATTATGCTTGGAGATTTATATCTTTTATTGGCCATGAGTGGCTCAACTTCAATTCGATGATGAAATATCAAATATTTAAAAAGAAAAAGGTTCTTCAAATGAGTATTTACCTTAACATCATTGGCCACAGCGATTATAGTGAAAGAAATAGACACATTCATGTCGTACTACTACTAATTGTACAAGGATAAGAGCAATAGTAGGTCATGAGATATCGAGTTAAAATCCTTACATAAGTCGATCAAAAACTCATGAAGATCCTCATTTAGCTTTTGAGTTATGAAATGGGGAACAATATTATACACAAAATTTGGACTAAGTTTCTCTTAATTAAATAATTAAGTTTCAAAGACATTTAAGCCATGCTTAAGCTAGCTTAGGTTCATCGAGATGCATTTTAGCAGTACTATACACGCTCTATGATTTCAACAAAATATCCAAATTTTATCTTTAGCTTATTCACTGTAAGAATTAATATGGGTCGAAGATAATAGAGTGTATATATTCTTAATATGGGTCTGTTCTTTTCATCGGTATTTTTTAATTTATCAATTTCAACGCATTTTAACCTACTTAAACTAACTTTAATCCACTTTAATAAAAAAATACCAACTTTAACAAACTTCAAACAACTTCAACCCACCTTATTCAAAATTTTATTCTCACTATTTTAGCTAATTTTAAAAAATATACCAACTTCTATCAACTTCAACCTACTTTAATAAAAAATATATATTTTAATATACCTTAATTAATTTTATCTTTTTATTCACCACAATTTATTAATGAAAAGAACATATGGGATTTGCCAAACAAAAAAGAGAGAGCAAGTTTTGATTTTGATTGATCACAATTGTCAACCTCTAGCCGACAAAATTTACTGCTACTCTATACTCTGTGGAGATTAGACACAAATATTTGAACCATGATCATAGCAATTATTAATAGCGACATGTAAGACAAATTAAAAACAAACATATCTTCTTCTGATCCTGAAAAACATGAGACATATGGAAAATTTTAAAACAAATGACACAATTTTATGAACGTGTGTTTTATAAAGGGTCTTAGATTTTTTATTTTATTATAGTTGAATTATTGTTAATGTAGTAAGGGGTAGAATTTTTTTTATTATAGATTTTTTTCATTTATAAAATTTTAATTCAAGATTTTATTTAAGAGAAGTAACTGTTATATTATTTGAACAAATCTATGTTGATTAGGTTATAAATGTTTTAATTAAGCTAGATAGCTCACGTAGAAAAAGTGTACTTGGCAGACCTTGATTCAGATATGCGGTAAATGGTGCCCCCCCCCCCCAAAAAAACCCATCATGTACTGCACTGGCGGGAAAAAAGTATGCCCGCCCCAGAAAACCGAAAACACATTCTTTACTGACTCTTGACTCTTGTCATGGAGAGAGAGATGGCCGAGGAAGCCATAGCAATGGAAGTAGAGGAGACAGTGAACAACGACACCATACCCAATGAAGTGGAGGCACAAAAAGAACCCCCCAAAATCCGGCGATTAGATGAGTCCGTCATCAACCGCATCGCCGCCGGCGAAGTCATCCAGCGCCCTGTCTCCGCCGTCAAGGAGCTAATCGAGAACAGCCTCGATGCCCGCTCCACCTCCATTAGTGTCGTCATCAAAGACGGCGGTCTCAAGCTCATCCAAGTCTCCGACGACGGCCACGGCATTCGTGTAAGAAAGAAAAAGGAAAACCCACAAACCAATTTGGGCATTTTCTCTCTAATTGCGCTTAATTTCATGATTGAGTTTCGATTCTAGGGTTTCTGTTTATTTGTTTGTTGCTTTTTAGTACGAGGATTTGCCGATACTTTGCGAGCGGCATACCACGTCGAAGCTGTCGAAGTTTGAGGATTTACAGTCGATTAAATCAATGGGGTTTAGGGGTGAAGCTTTGGCCAGCATGACTTATGTCGCTCATGTTACGGTGACTACTATTACTCCTGGCCAGTTGCATGGATATAGGTAGGTTGAGGGGCTTACAAAGTGTGGGAGTTTTTTGAGTGCCAGGTGTTTGATGAAATGCCTCTTAGAAGGTGGTTGGGGTTCAAATTTAATTCTGAGCCTTTTTGTTACAGGGTGTCTTACAGGGATGGTGTGATGGAGCAGGAACCCAAGCCGTGTGCTGCTGTGAAAGGCACTCAGATTGCGGTACAAGCAGCTAGTTTTATTGTTGCCTGACTAAGACATAGGGACATGTTTGTGGAGTTATGTTATACTTAACCTATGGTGTGTTTCCTAGAACCTGACATCGTAGTGCGCAAATATAGTTGGAAATCAGCGCTGCATGAAAGGTCTTATCGTGAAGCTTCAACTGACCTTTCACTAATAACTGTTTTCTTTTGTGCCTTTTCTCTCTTCTTTGTTACCTCTCAAAGGAGCCCAAGTGAATAGTTAATAGGTTAAGCGATGTTTTTGTAAAGTTTATCGTAGGCATTATGGTGCCAAAGAAGAAGAAACATTATAATCCTTTTTTTCTGGCAAATGTGTTGTAGATTGAAAATCTTTTCTATAACATGACTGCACGTAAGAAGACCCTTCAGAACTCTGCTGATGATTATTCGAAGATTGTTGACTTGCTTAGTCGGTTTGCCATTCATCACATAAATGTGGGCTTCTCTTGTAGAAAGGTTAGCCTTTCTATTTATATGTCTTTCCCTTTTTTTTATTTTTTTCTGCGCTCATTTTCCCCTTTGCTTCCCCTTTCTTAGACTGCAATTTTGCATGACTCAAGCCTTACGTTTTATGTTTCTCTTTGTCTTAGCACGGGGCTACAAGAGCTGATGTTCACACTGTTCCCACTTCCTCCAGACTTGATGCGATCAGATCCGTGTATGGTGTTTCTGCTGCGCGTAATCTGATGAAAATAGAAGCCACAGATGACGATCCAACTAGCTCGGTGTTTGACATGAAGGGTTTCATATCCAGCTCTAATTACGTGGCCAAAAAGACAACCATGGTGTTATTTATTAATGGTGTGTCTCACACTTGTTATATCTGTGCTATTTATTGAGGTATATCCTGTCAAGTGCACTGCTCTGCAGAGCAACTTGTGACATGTGGGGTCTGTTGTCAGCGAGAAAGCATCTGTTTCTCGAGCAATATTGATGTTATTTGTTGTTGCAGATAGACTGGTCGAGTGCACTGCTATGAAAAGGGCCATTGAAATTGTCTATGCTGCAACACTGCCCCAAGCATCAAAACCTTTTGTATACATGTCAATTGAATTGCCATCTGAACATGTTGATGTGAACATACATCCAACAAAGCGAGAGGTGAGGATAACTATGTTCCAGCTATCTTATAAATTATCATGTCCACAATTGTAGACTTGCATTTAGCCCTCCAAGGGCGGCTTATTGTTGTTACCTGCTTTTTGTGATAATGCTCACTTGAGTTTCTTTTTCTTTTGAGCTCTTTGTGTTTTTTAGTATCTTTCATAACTTGAAGCTTTGTCTTCTTCCCCAGAAATGGACTCGCGATTTATCCTTAGTGGCTTGACATTTTGTGTGCATGATGCTTTGAAACTTCACATTTAGCTCTCTGAGTGTGGGCTTGTTGGTTTTTACCTGCTCCCTGTGATAATGCTCACTTGCTTTTGAGTTTCTCTTTCTCTTGAGCTCTTTGTGTTTTTTCATATCCTTCATCACTTGAAGCTTTGTTTTCTTCCCCACGAAATGGACTTCTGAGGGATCATTGGTGGCTTCACATTTTTTTGGGCTTCGAAACTTCTGTATGGATATCTCTGTAAAAATGCAGCTAGAATTGGATAAACAAAATTGAAACTTCTGATCGAGTGAACTGAAGAACATATGTTAGATACTTATCGAATATCTGGGAATCCTTGCTGCTTGTTTTTTGATATTGGAATATGAATTGTGAGTATTATTTTAATGTTTTCTTTGAGGGTTTTCCGTAAACCTATATGCTTACCAGGATAAGGTATGTGTATATAGACTTCTCCAGTCCTTGCTAGTGGTTGATCCAAATAGGTTGTCTGCTTTTGATTGCTGTTTTTGTATGCAAGAAAATATTTTATTTCTCGCATTTTTGCTTGGCAGGTAAGTCTTCTAAATCAGGAAGTTATCATTGAGAAGATACAGTCAGAAGTAGAATTACAATTAATAAACTCCAATGAGACAAGGACGTTTAAAGAGCAGGTAAGTATGGTGCAGATATCTTGTAGTAGTTTCCAGCTTGTCGTTAATCTTGTATAATTGCCCAAAGATCTGCTTGTAGTTTATCTTCATTGGTCATTGAAACTTCTGCCTTTCCTTTGGTCTATGAAACTTCTGCCTTTCCTTCTGCTGGTTCATCTGTTAGCTGCGTCGCTTCTTGTTTGACTCTGTTTTGCCTTCCATCTTGAGTAATCTTATATTGCTTTTGTGGGAATTTTCGATTGAGTGGTTTTGACATTCCTTGCATAGTTGTATAGATTGGTCGAAGGATGAACCTTGGGGAACTCATATCTAAGAGTTTGACAGGTTTGGAATTACATAAGGTTTGGAATTACATAATATTTGTGTGATTCTTGAGGTTGGAAGTGTTCTATGATGAATGCAAAAGTTTTAGTCTGCATCATTAAGGGTATAATAAAGCTAAAAGTCGTAAAAGTTCATTTTTTTCATGGAGAGCTCCTTCACTGTCCTAGTGAGTTGTGAGGGATGGATCAAAATATCAAATTAGGGTCTGTTTCTTTCGTGGGTAAATTGGGTGGGTCAAAAGGGTGAAGTGGGTTGAAGTTGATTGAGGTGGGTTGAGATAGGTTGAACTTGGTTTTTTTTTTTTTGGTGGGTTGAAATAGTTTGAAGTATGTTGAAGTGGGTTGATGTTGGTTGAAATTGGTATATTTTTTATGTGGTGGGTTGAAATGGGTTAAAATAATGAGAATGTAATTAATGTGTGATAATTTATGAAGTTATCCAAATTTTGTGAAATTTTTGTTTGTTATATTTTATTTTTATTTTTTTGATTTTTGATTTTTAATTTTTAATTTTTAGTTTTTTATTTTTCATTTTTCATTTTTCATTTTTTTTATTTTTAATTTTAAATTTTAAATTTTTTGTTTTTTTATTTGTTTTTTTGATTTTTTGATTTTTGATTTTTATTTTTTGATTTTTGATTTTTGATTTTTTGATTTTTTGATTTTTTGATTTTTTGATTTTTGATTTTTATTTCTTTATTTTTTTTATTTTTTTATTTTCTATTTTTCTATTTTTTTATTTTTATTTTTTATTTTTTTATTATTCATTTTTTTATTTTTTATTTTTAATTTTTAATTTTTTAATTTTTTAATTTTTAAGTTTTTAATTTTTAATTTTTAATTTTAATTTTTAAATTTTAAATTTTTAATTTTTTTAGTTTCTTTTTTCTTCTTTCTTATTTTTTATTTCTTATTTCTTATTTTTTATTCTTTAATCTTTAATTTTTTAATTTTTATTTTTCATTTTTCATTTTTCATTTTTATTTTTCAATTTTAATTTTTTAAATTTCTTATTTTTTATTTTTAATTTTTTATTTTAATTTTTAATTTTCAATTTTTAATTTGTAATTTTTTAAATTTTTTATTTTATAGTTTTTATTTTATATTTTATATTTCCTAATTTTTTTGGTTATTTTTAAATTTTTGTTTTTTTATGTGTTTATTTTTTGTTTTTTATGTTTTATGGTTTATGTTTTATTTTTTTAATTTTTCATTTTCATTTATTTTTTATTTTTTTATTTTTTATGTTTATATTTTTTTATTTTTTAATTTCGTATTTTTAATTTTTAATTTTTTAATTTTATTTTTTCTTTCTTACTTTTTAAGATTAGTTTTTATTTTTTATTTTTTATTTTTTTATTTTTATTTTTATTTTTATTTTTTATTTTTTAATTTTAATTTTATTTTTTATTTTTTATTTTTTACTTTGTACTGTTTATTTTGTTAGTTTTTAGTTCTTTATTTTTTATTTTTTATTTTTTATTTATTAATTCTCTATAATTTTATGTTTTTTACGTTTTTGTGTTTTTATTTTTCTATTTCTTATTTCTTATTGTTTATTTTTTTATTTCTTATTGTTCATTTTTTATTTTTTATTTTTCATGTTTTTATATTTTATTTTTATTTTTCATTTTTTCATTTTTTATATTTTATTTTTTTATTTTTTATTTCTAATAAGAAAGAAAAAATAAATTAAAAAAATTAAAACTTAAAAATACGAAATTAAAAAAATATAAATATAAAAAATAAATGAAAATGAAAAAGTAAAAAAAAAAACTAAAAAAATAAAACATAAACCATAAAGCATAAAAAATAAACACAGAAAAAAATACAAATTAAAAAATAACCAAAAAAATTAGGAAATAAAAATTAAAAAATAAAAAAGTAGAAAATAAGAAATTTAAAAAATTACAAATTAAAAATTGAAAATTAAAAATAAAAAATAAAAAATAAAAATTAAAAAAAATTAAATTTAAGAAATAAGAAATAAGAAACAAGAAAAATTAAAAATAAAAAATTTAAAAAAATTAAAGATTAAAAACTTAAAAAATAAGAAATAAAAAATACCAACTTCAACCTACCTTAACCCACCTCAACCTCTTTTATCCACCCAATTTACCCACGAAAACAACATGCCCTAAATCTCACATGATACTTTACAAATTATTAAAATTATGAAGGGGGTGGGTTGAAGTTGGTTGAAGTAGGTTGAGATAGGTTGAAGTGGGTTGAAGTTGGTATTTTTTTTTTCAAGTGGGTTGAAATAGGTTGAACTAGGTTGAAGTGGGTAAAAATGGATTGACCTACGAAAAAAACAGGCCCTTATTGCTAATGGAAAGAAGACGACCTATATCCTCAATGTCATAGTGCTGCATCAGCATGTGTTTAGCATGAGGGTTGGGCGGGGGGGGGAAGAGGAGGAAATGCCTTTGCCAGTATCTTAAACATTAAAGCAGCACAATAGCATTGAGATTGACCAGCATCTTTCCTGTAAAATTTCTATCCCAAATGCAGATATGTTTTCATTCGAGTTCTTATTGGACTTAAACATTGTAGTATTATGATGTTCTTGTTCATATAATTGGGCTCCGTGAAAAATGCTGAAGGGCTCTCCATCCCCCCTCCTTTGGGAAAGGAGGATGGCTTATAGTCAGCTGGATAGTCCTTTTGCAATCTTTTGGTACTTTTGAAGTGGATTTGTCCATCGTGATCATTCTAGTAAAAGGCATATGTATGTGAAAATTGACAGCCTGTTGCTTTGGAGTGGGAAATCAGCTCCTTGAGTGTCATCGCAATGACCATGTGTTCGCTAGTTAGCATCATCGTGTGTAGAGGTTCATGTCTCAAATGTCAAGATTAATTCACTACAAAAATGGAGCTTCTGTATATCATAGGTTGTGGATTTTGGTTGCTTGTTTTCATTGTTTCACTGCTTAGAATTGAGCTGGTTTAGATTGTACAATTTGATGTGCTTCTGTCTCCACCACGTTTTGCTGTTTTTCTCTCTTTTTTCACTTTGTGATTTCTTATTGACTACTGGCGCTATTTATTTACCCCCTGTTTTCTGCTGCATGAATAGCTGGTATAGCCTTCCTCATCCATCCCTACAGGAGCAAACAGAGATTCCCGTTCTGCTTCCTCAGCTTCAGGTACAGACAGATGTTCGTGTACCAGCATTTGCAAATCTGTACCAGATCTGCCCTTCATGTGTTTCGGATGGAGTGCCCAAAACATCCTGGTTTAAAATCCTAACGTTCTCACTTCACTCTGGATTTCCTAGGAAGTTCCTCAAGTTCTCATTTAGCCAAAAGAAAGTGCATTTTGTGACATTCTCTTGTCTGATCTATGATAGTTGGATAATGTCCGGTTGATAAGATGTGAAATAATGAAAGAAACATCACAAGGAAAAAGGCATCAATGACCAAGTCCCGAATACCAACATGAATGAGTGAATTGAATAGAGCTTTTTTTGTTGGGGGGAGGGGGGGGGGTGCTTGTCTTCGAAACAGGTAGCCGCTATGTGCTGGTTCGGTGGTTCCCTATATGGTGCACTAGAAAATGAGCCTCTTTGTTAGCTTGTCAGAGTTGTCTGTCAAGTATTTCTTTGAACACTTTGGTGTGCTTCCTCCCAGGCTCTGCAGCTTCAGTACCGAAGTCACAGAAAGTCCCTGTGCAAAAGATGATTAGAACTGATGCACTTGATCCGGCTGGGAGGCTGCATGCGTATTTGCAAGTTAAGCCCTCAACTCAAGTGGAACAAAATGCAAGCTTAAGCACCATAAGGTTAGATTTCAATTGATGCTAAGCTACATTATCATTCCGTCCAAACCATGCCAAACCTATGCCCCAAGCTCCACCTGGGGCAGGATGTGTGGAGTCACATGTACACAATCTTTCTGCTGTCTAAATCTCGGAGAGTTGTTTTCTCTTTGATCCTAGATTTGGAAGAATTTGACTGCCAGTTACTCCCCAAAAGCCAGAGAGGACATTTTGATGAGATATCCTGCTTTTGCGGACTACAGTTTGGCCTCGCCATGTTGGCCTACCCACTGTGGCCACCAATAACTTAGTATACTCTTTCAAGCCTACACTTAATTGAAAATTCTTTAATATAAATCTATATACAAATAGTAATGGAAGATTACTGAATCCTTCATAAATTCCTGTAATGAAATTTCACAGGAGAAGATTTTCCACTGCAAGTTGAATGTTTACGTTGTGTTTGATTTCCTTGGATGGATTATTTTCTATTGTTTCTTGAATTACCACTGGATGTTGGATTGTTTTTATTCTAGATTTCAGAATGTCATGTTTTTGATGGTGTATATGTGTAAATTACATAATTGGGGCACATGCCTAAGAAGGTATGCTCTAAGTTTAAAGCTAAACGCTTCATCATGAATTTATTATGTCTTATATTTGGTTTCTGAAGTCTAATGTGCCTTTTCCCCTATGCTGCTTCGTTTGTTGATCAGAATGCACATGGTGCTAGTCTTTGCTGCTGCCATCACCGTTGAGCATTTAACTTGGTTGTAATTCTGTGTGGTATATGTCAAGCCATTGCTTATGAGCATTTGATTGCAATTTTTCACCGCTCTCTACTTGCTTAGTTACTACAGCAGAATATTCTTTTGGTCCTATTCGTGGCTTTTGTAACTGCACAGTGCTGTTTTTCTGATGCATATCGGAGATTTGCACTCATTCAGCATCATCAACCTTCTGAGTTTCGGAGTTCAATACTTTGCACAGTTTCTCAGTTTATATTTGTTGGGTAATCTTTCTTTATGGATCTAACTTATTCCAGGGAGTAGCTCATTCATTCATCTTGTTGCTACTTGTTGCAAGCATATGTTCTTGTTTAAGAATACATTGGTCAACTGTGACAATACTTTGAAGATAAGATAGCTTTTGGTCTTCTCGTTTCAATAATATTTTGATAAAGTATACTGAATGACGTTGTAGGTCTTCTATCAGGCAAAGGCGAAATCCTAGGGAAACTGCAGATCTGACTAGCATCCAAGAACTTATTGAAGATATTGACAGTAGCTGTCATTCTGGTGTACCTCTTGTCAATCAGATCCTTTTTCCTTGCCCGGCAATCTTTGTTTCATTCCTAAATTTCATGTTTCCAGCTGTTCAGTTATTAATGGGTTAGTCGTCCAGGCTTGCTGGACATTGTCAGAGGCTGCACCTATGTTGGAATGGCAGATGATGCTTTTGCGTTATTACAGTACAAGACTCATCTTTATCTGGCAAATGTGGTGAACTTGAGGTATGGTAGTCACCAATTTGTTTTCTTAATCGGCATTCAGTCTTTTTTCGGCAGTCATACACGAAAAAGAATTATTGGATGTCTGAAGCGGCTGTAGGCCCCATTTCCATGTCATGCACTTGATTTTTCATTTCAAACCAAGACGAATCCATCTTTCTATTTTTAATCTATATGGCGTAGCAGAGCCATGCCATTGATGGAACCTTCAACAGCAATACTCTGGGCTTTTAATTGTGACTGCTGCATTTTAGATAGAAAGATGGCTTTTATTGATCACTTTATGCCTGGTGGTGTCAGCTTTTTTGGTTCAGTTTACATTCTTTTCTACAGCCTTGTCATTTGCTTCCAAGCATCAAAACATTACTGTTGTTTACTTCTATGCCTGATGCTTTTTCCAGGTTTAGTTGCTTCTTATATGAGTTTTCTTAATCTTGGTTTTGCTCTTTTTTTTCTTTTTTATGTCAAGCAAGGAGCTCATGTATCAACAGGTCCTGCGTCGATTCGCTCATTTTAATGCTATACAATTGAGTGACCCTGCCCCACTGCCTGAGTTAATAATGTTGGGACTGAAGGAGGAAGACATCGACGCTGATTGCAGTGAAAATGATGATCTGAAGCAAAAAATTGCTGAGGTTACTACTTCTCCCTTTTTCGTTTCAGATATGCCTCAAGCAACCCCCCCCCCCCCCCCCCGGGCAGCTCACCAGATGCTCAGGTAGGGATGGTGCTTTTGGGAGGTCAGTGGGTTCCCAAGCAGCTATGAACACCTCTCAAACTTTAAGGTGGGGGTGTGGGGACTAAAGACTGCAGGCATTTGGCCATGAGGGGGCGGGGTGTGTAAATGTGTAGCCGCCCGACTGAACTTCTTCCAATTCCTTGCTCCTTCTCTGTCTACTGTCTCTTGTTTAGGTATGTCATATAATACCCTGTACATTACAAACACTGGATCTCATCATTAATACAAATTTCATGTGGCTTTATGCAGTTTGTTCATACATTATGTTAACAACCTTAGAAGAACAGCTTTGCATGTGACTGACTTCCAAATTACTCTTATCCAGATGAATACTGAGCTACTCAAGGGAAAAGCTGAAATGCTGGAGGAGTATTTCTGCATTTACATAGACCAACAGGGAAGTCTTTCCAGGCTTCCTGTTGTCCTCGACCAGTACACCCCTGACATGGATCGTGTTCCTGAATTTGTTCTTTGCCTGGGCAATGATGTAATTACCATGCTCATTCATTCTGAATTGCTTAAAAGCTTGTCATTTCTTGGATGTTGATGTTGACGGTGATCGTTATTTCTCCCTGCATCCTATCACAAACTGCTGGTCCCTTCCTCCAACCGCCCCTTCCCCCCCCTATTGAAGTACAAAACAGAGATTCCTTTGAGAAGGCACAACACTGACCTCCTGGTTTTAGACAGAAGTCAAGCCCATGTACAGACATAATCAAGTACCTAGCCACAACTAAAGGCCCACGCCGCCCACCTAAATGCACAGTACTGTTTTCTTCAAACTTCGATTTCTCCCTGGTACATAGGAACATAGCAATAGAGTTCCCATTGAAATAGGATCCCAAAAGGAAAACCACTAAGTGGATGCAGGCAATTATGCATTTTATAGACTGTATTTTTTTTAAGGTTCTGATTGATTTTTGTCTTCATAGGTTGACTGGGAGGATGAAAAAAGTTGTTTTCAGACAATCTCAGCAGCTCTTGCAAATTTCTATGCCATGCATCCTCCAATGTTGCCAAACCCATCTGGTGATGGCCTAGAGCATTATAAGAAGAAATCAGTGATAGAGCCACTTGGTGAAGAAAGTTCTATGAATAAACTAGGTATTGATGCTCTACTGGATTATGATGTGAAACCTAGTGAACTCCTAATCCTTCGACTATTTAAGTTTTGACCTTGCTTTTCTCTGTGATTTTCTCGTGATTCCATCTGGCATAGAATCTGTGATGTCTGTTTGGGCGGGGGGTGTTTCTTGGTTGTATTCCGTAAGCCGCTATCATTGCTTGTATGTCCTGGGATAATTGCTGATCTGATTTCAGATTAATTTGAACTATCATTGTGGGGCTTCCTCTTCCTCTTGATGCTAGTTTATATGGCTTACAGATGCTAGTGAAGAAACTGAGATTGAACATGAATTAGTCGCAGAGGCAGAAACTGCCTGGGCTCAGCGTGAATGGTCAATTCAACACATCCTATTTCCAGCCATGCGACTCTTTCTTAAACCCCCGAGTTCAATGGCTAAAAACGGGACATTTGTACAGGTAACTCGCAAAAACTCAGCGCTGCTTCTATCACAAGATCAATTTCATGTCATGTTTCATGTCATTGAATAAGCTGCTGAGAAGTTTTCAACCAATGTTGATTTGATATCATATCATAATTATCTCCCCATGGAAAATGACCGTTGGCTTTCGTTCAACTACAGGTAGCCTCACTGGAGAAGCTTTACAGAATTTTTGAGCGATGTTGACAGAACCAGCTTGAAACCCATGGCCTGGTCAGAATTCAGTAGTGTGTTTCTGTCAAGATAAGGATATTTTGCGTATACTTCAGACTATCAGCAATTAAAAAATTTTCCTCAGACCCCAACACCCCGCCCAAGCAAGACTCTCAGATATGGACAGTTTGTGCAATATTGTACTCGTATAGTTTAATATCAACTTCTCTATATGTGTCACTGGCTAAGGGGATGCCATCGAGTCACTGTCATTAGGAATTTTCCTGGTATTTTGAATTGATGGCCTGATTCTGCGCTATTGAGTCACTCTTTTGCTCTCTGAAGCCTTTGTGCATAATACACTCCAAGTTCATTAGCTTGTACATGTGCTGGGTTCATTTGCGTCGTGCAATCAGAGGCTGTTTTAACTTTCCTCGTCCAAGGCTAAGATTCCGAAACACGGGGTCATCCCCTCCAATAATCTCTATTTTATTAAGAACATACAGTTTCAAAAGGTAAGACCTCGTCGTTTCTTAAGCTCAGGTTGGCATCATCGATGTATATTATGTGGGTTTGATGTCATTCTTGTTTGTCCGTACATAGCCTATGCGGTGGGAACTCATGGGTAGCTTATGAGAATCAGAATGTGCACTATTCATTGCAGGAGAACAAGCGAGGTTTTTTCTCTTCAATGATTTTTTAATCCATAAGGGTTGATTATGTCTCATGTTTTACCTCAATCTTAAATAAAATGCTAGAATTACATATTGGGCTTTCTTAGAGAAATGCTGATCCCATTATATGGTGGTTTAATTTTTACACATTGTAAAATTTCAAATTATTTTTTCCTCTTTCATTTATGTGTCGAATAATTCTAAACCTCCAAATTACTTCATATTAGGAACTTGTTGGTTCAGAATTATTTGAAACAAAAGTCAAAACGATAAAAAATAGCATGAAAAATGTAAAGGGTATAATAAATAAGGGCGTGTTCGGCAACAACGTTTTGGGCAGCGTTTGACGTTTTGATTAAATCAATACACTCATTAAGTAATTTTAGCTGTTCGGTAACATAGTATTTTGACTGGCGTTTCAAATAACGTTTAGCTTTTTAAGCTATGTTTTTGAAAGGCTAATAGTATTAACGTTTTGCATTTAAAAGTAGCGTTTCATATTTTTTTGTCAAAAAATATTCTTTGGAAATTTTATCTTTTGAAATTATCTATATTCTTTTATGTAAATTTATATTAATCAACTAACCTAATAGATAAATTTACTGAACATATTTATTTCAACTTTTCATACAAACAGTTATCTGCTAACAGCTAAATTAGAAATGCTATTTGCTACCTATGACAGCTGATTTTTCCACGGAACTTTCCTCCGCTTCCACGAAAAATTTAGCCTTATGCTACAAATGCCCCGCATTCACAGTTGCATGCTTACCCTCATGATCACTCAATTCTTTCTTTCCCAGCCTAATTTCTTTGTTCGGTTTTTTTTTTCCCCTTTCTTTCCTTATGGACCCCGACATATTTTGTTCTGCTTCCAATAAACTACAAAAAATTTCTTGGCCTTCCGGGGCCCCTCCTTGTTCTTGTCTTGATTTTTTGTTAAAAAATGATGCTTTCATTTTAAAACCTTTTAAAATCAGTTTTCATTCTTTTTATTTATTTTTGTATTTTCCTTCTAAACAATGATACCTTTTATTCAGACGAATGCAACAAATTTACTATAGCTATATGTTTATTATCTAAAGTCTTGTTTGTACTACTGAATCACTTTCGATATTAAAAAAGTCTAAGCAACTTGGTTTGCCTAGGTTATTTAATGAAAATATTGAACTTAGCATTAACTAAAAAAATGTGAGTCGTACTAAAAAAATTAAGAGTTTATCTTTGATAAGCATACCATTTTGATATATAATTGAATCTAACTTGTTGAATAAGTTATTTTTTCTTTATAACAACAATACCAACAACTTTTAGTACGTCTTTAGTTTTTGTGGGTATAAAAAAATCTAAATGTTGTCAGTCTTACCTATATATATAAGCACTCATGCAAGTAGAGAGAGTAATTATTCTAAGAGAACCATATAAATATATTATGAGAAAACATTTTATTGGTCAAAAATTTCTTGAAATATGATCGAGCATTAAAGCGTTAAATACTTAGATAAAAATTTCATGAAACATATTTAAAATACAAACATTAAATCTTCAGATTATGTAAATATTAAATAAAGAAATAAACAATATGAGCACTATGTGTGCCCACTACTAGTAAAAAGTTCCAAAAAAAAAATTGACTAAACAAATAATCCCGTTTAACGATTTATCAGCCTATAATTATATTTTAGTAAAAATTTAATAAAAATAGTAAAAAGGGAATATAAACATGAGAAGTAGTTGAAAAAACATTGGGTATAAATTATTCACAGAAATATCAAATATACAAATGGAGCGAAAATACGCATCTGAGACAATGCCATTTCTATGGAACTCAATACCAGAGCATTCAAGGGAGAATAATAGTAACAGTAAAACATGCAGCATGACGGAAAACAAGAAGTATTTCAGTAAAACATGGACCTTTTTTTTTTCTTTTTTAATTTGAGCATAAATTGAAAGTGGAAAGCTGAAGCCTTAAATTTCGTACCAGCGTCCGTACATTGAGATTCGGTGATTTTTTTTATTTTTTTTTTGTTTTAACTTGATGTGAGGCTGATTTTGTCATATTATAGACATTTCCGTGGAGCCCGGCAAAAAATTCTGTGGAAAAATCAGCTGCCGCAACCTACACATCTATCCACTACCTGAACCGATATCTACTACTTGAATCGTTAATTTTGCCGAACATGACCTAAAGCAAAAAGATTATCATACACCAATATGATGCATTAGTAACTTTTTTTTTTAATTTTACGGGTTCTACGTCTTGGATGATATCAGTCGACATCTACATATGCTTATTCCTATCTTGCGATTGTATAGGTTGAGATTAATGTCGTCCGAGATAGTCAATGTAAATACAAGATTTAACTAATCCATTTTGATGAAATTAAAGCAAAAAAATAAAGTGATACACCGAGGGGATAAATATAATTGGAGAAAATAAGTCTGAATTATTTAATTATAGTACAATAAAATATTGGTCAATTGGTATGAGATCATATCCCGTAGATACATTCAAATATTCCAATTAGCCATAGCCCATAGCCTGGTCCCCAGACTGCAAGCAAGGGAGAAACACAAACTCGACCAATGATCCAAATCCTAAAGAGAATGTATGCAAAATGTGTGGTGGTGAAGAACTAAAATTACTACGACCTTACCGTAAGCAAAATGTATGCAAGCTAAGGACATCGATCATCTCTGTCACCTCCCAACCTGTCATAAATTAAAAAAAATAAACCGTATACCCATTAATCCGTTAACGTGTACAAGATATACTTGTGAATTTACGTGAACGGGAGAAATACATATCGATAAAACTATATTCTTTTTTTTTCACTCTCTCAAGCAAATAAAATCAACTACAAAAAGTAAAAACTCAAATGACATCTCATACATTATTCCACAACGATTTATTACCATCAAGTCATAGTCAATTTATAATTACGATTGTGAGGAGTTGAAGGATACATAAACGAAGGGAGAAACTCCCATGTTTGTTCTAACAAAATTCAAGGGTACATATTCTGTCTAGGGTTGAGCATCTCCACCCACTGGAAGGAGTTCCAATGGTGGGGTCCCAGTACCACACGGATGAACTGCATTCCACGATGTTTGCCACGGGGTGGAACACGTGTCACTCCCATCATGTGTTCCATTTTTTTTTATCTTTTTCTAATTTTTAAAGGTTTTTTCCCCTTAAAAATATTGTTTAGGTGGTTTAAAAAAATTGTATATTTTAGAGTGGATCCATGATAAATATGTTATTGTGCAATCCAAATTGGAGCTGCATAGGTCGGAGAAGTGAAGAAATATAAGTTTCAAAAGATGAAATTTTACCTGATGTGACAAAGTAAAGTTTTCAAAATTTGAAACTCAAACGGAGAATGCTTGACGATGGGGGTAAAAATCATGTCTCAAAGCTAGGGATAGCAATTGGATCGAGCATGAATCCATTTGTCATTTTAGATATAGTAATATTCAATTATTCATGCTATTCTCGAATCTACCTAAAGTTATTGAACCGCAATAGATAATCTGTAGCTATTTTGCACAAACATATGAAATTATAAATAAAATATGTAAAATTGCGTGTCATTTTTGAAGTTTTTATTTATTTGTGTATCAATGAGGTCTAAGTTGTTCTTGTGATTGGAACTAGAAATTTAAGTACACTAGTTTCTAAGTTTAATTATATTTACCCATCTATATATTCCCCATGTATGATTGCAATTTGCGACGTACTGTTAAAGCATACTATAAAAATTTTCATTAGGCCTCAAAATAATTTAAACTTTTAATTGATAGTATGATTATTTGAATTTCATTAGGTTCAATGCCTTGTTGCCACTTGCCATAAGTTAATGGAGTTCATGTAGAATATATGCTTTGAAATTTTCATTCAACCTTAAAGTATTTTATACAAAATAAGCGTATCCTTGAATATGACATGCTGTGCACTTCTTGTGAACAATATATATATATATATATATATATATATACATATATATGATATATATATATACATATATATGAGATTGAGTTTAGATGTCATTTTCTAAGTTTTAATCCATGGTTATGTGGATATCATTTTTCTATAACTTATTAACAAGGGTAGGATGTCATATCTGTTTAAAAAGACTTCATTTTTCATAAGGAACGTCCTAATAGGACAATATATGAACGACATATGACCAAAGAGTAAATTGAAAAGTAGGTATGAAAAAAACTTTCTAAATCTCAAGTAAAACTCTAACCTTTCATCTATTAGATCGAAAGAAGTCCAACTTCAACAAACCACTTTTTTACAGATAAGGGTGGCTTACTGTATATATATATATATCTCATGAGAAATAGCCAGCCTAGGGATTAGAGTCTAAACACATGAACCACCTGATGATTAATCAGTAGGAGATGATCTAGCCATCTAGGCCCAAGGCTAGCTTGTAGGCAACCTAATGAAACCATTAATGATTGCTTTGAATTTGTGGTCGGTGTAAATCTGAAGTGATTTTGAGTCAAAATTAGGTGTGGATCTCATGGTTAATGTAATATGAAAATTGGTCAAATGTTTGTTTACCGTTATGTTGTCAACATACACAAGCATACACACACCCTTAACCACAACCACAAGCAAAGAGAAATGGCGCGAAATTAAAATAGTGTTTAAATAGTACTTAATAATGGACGTTTCATCTAATTTTTCCATTTAATAATATCATTAAATTACTCAAAAGTGCAATTAATTAGTCCAGTTCTCCTAACTTTATTTTTTTTTTAAAAAGATAGTACAACCTAAATCCAAAAAGAAAGATATAATTTATCAAAAGCACTGCAGTCCAAAAATGTTTGGTAATAAACTTTATTTTTATTTGATGATTCTTGGGGGGTATAGTTACAAATGACATGATGCCACATGGAAATTTCATGGAGATATTCTCTGTCCTCCCCCACTATAAATACATGAATGGACCTCCATGCCACTGGGTTGATTATTCCAACCCAAGTTCACCCCAAGAAGAAGAAAAGAAAAGAGCTCTTCATCATAGCTCCCTTCCCCCCCCCCCCCCCCCAAATCTTAGCTTGCCACATTAAAGAGAGTAATCAATTAGGTTGGGAAGATTTAATTAGAATGGGAAAAGGGAGAAGGCCATGCTGTGACAAGGAAAGAGTGAAGAAGGGACCATGGTCTGAGGTGGAGGACTTGATGCTCATCTCCTTCATCCAAAAGCACGGCCACAGCAACTGGCGTGCTCTCCCTAAACTTGCAGGTTCAAATCTTACCTATACCGATATCTATCTCTCCCCTCCCATTTATTTATTTATTTATTTATTTTTAACTTTAGGAGTTTTGAGTGGGCATACCTAGGTAGGTCCATTGCTGGGTAAATAGTCAAGTTCTTAGGCCTAAGGAAAGGTGTCGCAAGCCGGGGGGGGGGGATATGAATTGGATGTGATGTCCATTATTTTGCATGTAAATGCTTAAGGTTGCTACATTATTAAAGGGTCATTCTAATTTTCATATGACAACCATCATTTTTAAATGTCATTTTCTGATAGAGTAATGTTAAAAGTGTAGCTCTTATTTTCCAAAAGAGAACAAAAGATGGTCTTCTACATATATTACTAATTTGCCATATTAGAGGATTACCATGTTTTTTTTTTTTTTTTTCGTTCTTGTTTTTGGTGTTAGTTGTTCATGGTATTGCTAGCTCTAACTAATTACCGAACATTGAAAAAAATCCTATATAAGAAATTGATATATTGGATAATTAGGGGAGGGGGAGCTAATTAATGCATATAGATAGTTTTGTAATAGGGTGAAAATAATCTATAATCATTAATTATGCTACTTTTAGAGCAGTTGCCGATATAATTTCCACCTAAAACTTATTCTCTCCCTTCTTCCTTTGCTTCAGAAGAAGAAGAAGAAAAGACAATATCTTAGTAGAGCTAGCTAACCTAGCTAGCTAATCATACAATCATTGTTATGTTTAAATCTCAGCATTCCCCATATTAATTTATTACACAAGGTAGGACGGACCTTTGTTGTATCTACGCTTCAAGCTCGAGAGGTTTTTGCGTGAGGAAGCGTGTTAGAGTATAAAACCTATTCTTAGGCCTTCAACCTCAATTTCAATTTTTCGTTGAGTCAGCTCTTGAATAGTACTATCTTTCATACATTGGCTACCTTGAACTAGATGTTATTATCTTTAATTTTTCTTTTTTTCTTTCAAGTACGTCAGGATGGTCTTGTTTTGCAATTTTTTCGGCTCCTTTCTATTTCAACATAAATATTTTCCATACAATTCTAGATCTCTTACCAGGGAAATATTATATAAATAATTACGCTTGATTAATTTACTTTAATTAATTCTTGGGTTCTTTTCTCCCCTTGTTGCATATCCTGAACTTTGGTAAATATACTGATAAGAACGAACGTTTTATTCTTCAAGGTATTTTTGGAAGGGGGGGGGGGGTTGGAGTTGATCAGAGTCAATTGCTTAGTCAAACAATTAAACGAGACCATTAAGTAGAAAAAAACTTAATTAGTTAGCCAATTAGGTCTTTCAAGGTACTACGGACAGATAATATATTACAAATTAGAAAACTAATGGATAACCATATGATATAAGTACATAATGTTAGGTAATAAACCTGGTCAAACTAATTTGCAACTTGACTCTCTCTGCTAATATAATTAAAAGGAATTTTCAACATGGTTGAGTAAAATATTACCATGCAGTCTGCGTCAAAGTTGTTGGCTGATGTCCCCATTCAAACTAAAACAGAAAAGATCAACCCATCCACATACTAATTTAATTTCATTATAGTTTCAAATTTATTTGCCCACCACTCTTATATGATTGATCTTTTTGCTAATGGTTACATAATCCTTTTTGAATGTTGCTATCACTATTAAAAAAGCCTGATTTTGTTGATCTAATTTAGATCCACTAGTTTGCTTAGAGTTGAATGAACACTTGTTAGATATGTCGTAGATTTTGATGCAAAAACTTGTTTTTAGGGTTGGCGAGATGTGGAAAAAGTTGCCGATTAAGATGGGTCAATTACCTTCGACCTGATGTGAAACGCGGAAGTTTCACGTTTGAAGAGGAGGAAGCCATAATCAAACTACATGAAACACTTGGAAATAAGTAATGTTCAACATTAACATGGAATTTATCGTTTTCTTTCTTCCCCCTTTTCTCTAACATTAATCATACTAATTCTTTTCCCCATTTAGGTGGTCAAAAATAGCTTCTCATTTCCCTGGGAGAACAGATAATGAAATAAAGAATGTTTGGAACACCCATTTGAAGAAACGCATCAAAGGCAAAAATTCATCCCTTGATGATGCTCGGGAAGAAAACACCAAAGAATGTCCAAAGCAACAACTCCATGCCACAAACCAAACCAGCCCCATTGATGACATGACCATTGATATCGAACACTTGAGCTCTTCCTCCACCTCGTATAGTTCAGAAACCTCATTTGAGACTCCAAACCATCAAATCACCGAGGTCAATAAGAGGTTACATCAAGAAGGAGAAAACCCTAACTCAGACGTCTCTGGTAAGCATGAATCAGAAATTGATGCAGACAAAATGAAGGAAGATGCACCTATGCCAGAAGATCTCATTGAAATCCCTTTTGAGCCTCACTTGGACTTGTGGAATTTGTTAGATGATGACTTCAATATTTCAGCTAATACTCATGAATTAGTCCAACTCAAGGAACTTGATGAGGCCCCTCCTGAAAATGACATGAAATATAATTATGTAGAAGATGGTGGAAGCTGGCCATGGTGGTTAATCTACTTGGAAAATGAGCTTGGGTTTGATTTTCACCTCAACTGACCGTTGAAGTGATGTTGGTAGTGAATTAAGTACTGCCAAAACACATGTATATATTTGCTAATACTTTATTTGTCAAAATCACTTTGTTTGAGTTGGATTAAAAATTGATCCAACTCATAATAATATAATGATTACCTAAATCTATGTAAGTCATTGTGAATATGGGTTCATACTATGTGTACACACGCTTGGTCAAAATAATTAGCCTTTTTTTTTTTGTTTGTAGTTAAGTTAAATGTACTCACTTTGTTCACACCCTCATTATATTGTCAAAATAATGTCATGCTATGGTAACTAACTGGTTCTCAATTCTTGGGTCAAATGATTTCACTTGTGACTATCGCAAGTAAATGACTATCGCAAGTAAATGACAAATGTACAAAAATGAAAGAAAACATCAAGTTATACTTCTTAATATATAGTAGATGACAATTGTACAAAAAATAGATACATCGAGAGGGAGGAATTATTCAAAATGTGATTTTATAAACAAATATACAAGGCCTTGAGTGTTAAGGGCCACCAACCCTTCGACTGTTCTATTTTAAACTATAAATGCAGGCACATCTAATTAAAAGCTACTTAAATGCATATTTTCTATTAATTTTGTCAAGCACCACTGTTGTAAAGCTTCCCTAATTTATTTTAAAATTATTTTATGAAATATTAAGCATCATGTGTCATGATATTGTATTAATAATCCAATAGTGATAGAAGTATATAAAATTTTGTAAGTAATCTAAAATTAATTATTCCTCCACGTTCAAAGCTGGAGAAATTTAGAATTGATTTCTGCGCTATAATTCATTGAAATTAGCCAAAAAAAATACGTACGCAATCTATATTCATATTTTGTTGAAAGCAACATTGGATTATCAAACAAACTAATTGATATCGTAACAACTTAGCTAATATATAGATATAGCTCCCAGAAAAAGAACATTAAACATAAAGACAAAGAGTTATACTATTTAAACATTGAAATTTTTTTTACCTAACAGTCCATTGTTGAAAGCATTGGTGTTCTATACTAAGATCATTGGCTAAAAAAAAGAAAGAAAAAAAAGGAAATAAAAGAACTAAAGACGTGAAGAAAGCACTTGCACTTACCCTATTGCCTTAGTTATTCTCATTGATCACCATCACAGACTGTCCGAGCCTTGAGCAATGTTGTTCAAAGAGGTTGATTCACAAGAGCAGGGAGATTAAGAACTGCGCTCAGATTAATTCATGACATGAAGACTTCTATACAGCAATATCTTAAACTCAAAAATATTGTCACAATGACATACCTATATAATTGTTGCTTAGAAATTATACAGGGCTTCTATACAGGACAATCTAATTAATACCTTAAAATTGGGTGTAGGAGTTATGATAAGTCCCAAAGACATCAAAATTCCATGTCTTTTATTTGCTGATGATTACCTCTTTTTTTACAGAGAAAGGTTGACCACTTATTGCTTGGGATAAAATTGGCTTGCTCAAAAGTAAAGATGGGTTGGGACCATGCAAAGCAGATGCCATCAACAAAGCCCTTCAATGTAAACTGGCTTGGAAGGTTCTCACAGATGTACCAAGCCTTTGGGTACAATCTGTGAGAGCAAAGTATTTATTCAACTCTGATTTTTTTAGCTGCGCACAAACAGAAGAACACTAATTCATCAGTATGGAAAAGTATTTTGAAGAGTAGAGATCTCCACAGGAAAGGAATTATTTGGAAGATAGGGAAAGGAGATCGGATCTCCTTTTGGTTTGATGATTGGATAGAAAATAGAAATCTAGTAAACATAATGGGAATAGATGAAGAAAACATTCCCCAACCCGATGTAAAAGTATGTGGTTTTATTACACAACAGTCACAATGGGATATCTCACATCTTAAGATAGTCCTCAATAGCCACCATATTATTTAGAAAATTCAGGGGATACCCATACCCATGCATGAAACAACAGATTCCTTTTGTTAGGGATTAAACAGTTTAAGTGATTTCTCTACAAAATCAGCCACTTGGATGACTCATGGCATCCAGTCCCATGAAACTTCTAAATGGTCCTATAAATTGATGTGGAAAATTGATAATATGCCTAAAATTATTATCTTATTGTGGCAATTATCATAAAGCTCTACTGCTAAGAGGCACGCCGTTGAGAACGGGACTTCATATTGATCCATTCTGTCCTATATGCCTTAATGATATTGAATCTTCAGAGCACCTATTCAAAGAATGTCAAATAGGCAAGAAGGTTTGGGAAGTTGCAGACAAACATAATTGGCTTCCATTCGGTGTTTCCTTGATTGGATGCCAAGACTTATCCCAATGTTTGTGTAAGATTCATTCTTCTAGTAACTCAAAGTTAAAGCAAAACTTTTTATTTCTATTGTAGAGTATCTGGAAATCCAGGAATGCCATAGTATTAAGGAATGCATTTTTCAATCCACTGACTTGTCTAATTCGGACAAAAAAAGCTAGCACAGAATGGAGATCGAATCCGCACTTGTTTACCGGTTAATACTAAATCGAGGGGCCTTCTTCTTCTCCATCCTCCTCAATTCATCTTGTGATGTGGCACCCCCCTGATCTAGGATTTGTAAAACTCAACTTTGACGAATCACTCATCAACTCCTCAGCAGTAGGAAGCTTCATTGTCCGGGATTAGACTGGAAAATTACTGAAGGCCGGAGCATCTTATTAATTACAACAATGCTTCAATATTAGTGGCGGAGGCTAGAGCACTATACGATGGGTTATCTTCAGCTATTCAAGCAGGTTTCGATCAAGAGCACTACACGATGGGTTATCTTCAGCTATTCAAGCGGGTTTCGATCAATTAATTGTAGAAGGTGATAACAAGATAGTGATCCAATTAAGCTTTGAAGGGGAAGAGTCACATCCCTTGGCAGATTCATAATATTATCAAGGATATTCAAGTGTGGAGAGAACAAGACATTCAAATTAACACTAACGATGTGTTAAGAGAGTCAAACATAACAGCAGACTGACTGTCTAAATTTGGGCATTCTATTACTAGTTCGTTTTCATGTAATTTATATTTTTCATTAGCCCTTAGGACAATTTTAGCTGATAACGTAATTGGACACACTCTTGCGAGAAGAGACGTCTAGTATTATTGTTGTTCCTTTTTACTCTTGTTAAAAAAAATAAAATCTAATAGCCTTTGTATGCGAAGAGGGAGGGATGTACCAAGGCCACAATACACAAGCTTAGAGGTCCGGTTGTGCCTCTGCAAATCTCTTGTAGTTAAAAAAAATGTGGACGATAGAATTTGATCCCGCGTCTCTAATTTGAAAAGGATACTTGATACTTATATTATGGAGTTACAAGCACTTGGTATGTACTTAATTATTAGTCTTGCTAGGCTTAATTTGATTAGATACAATAAGATGCAGTACAATAATTTCTAGAAGTTATATCATTTTTAAAGTCGATCAATAATCACTAATGAGAGACCATTATATAATGATCCCATGAATGACAAGCATGGTGCCCCCAAGTTACTAATATTTTTGTATTTTTTTTTTCTGTTTTCAATAGAATGGGTGCTTATTCCAACTGTACACCCTAAAGCTAGTATGGAATAATTTATAAAAATATTTTCTATAGAATAATTTAAGAATAATATTCCATTAGCTTAATTAGGTAGATGCTGGAAGGAGCACATAATATTTTCCAAAAACAGAAAAAGGATTTTTTTTATTATATGTAAAAGCTTATACACACACGCACACGGTTTAGAAAGATCGAATTCTAGTTTTTTTTTTTGAACGTCAGTCATTCTACCATTAAAGTATCCCATGCATAAGCATATATTGTTATTTGTTAATTACCAAAATTGTTTGTTAATTGTAATTGATCACCACCAGTGAATTCTGATAACCTTCATCCAATCTTTGACCAAGAAGCACGTTCCAGCATTCGTCAATGAATCCAAAACGTGAGAATGAACTCAAAACTCCCCTCTCTTCCCATTTTCCCCTCCACTTCGTTTCTTCATTTTGACCAAAACCCATCAACACCACCTAACTAATTAACCGCCAATTACTTCCCCAATTCGATCACTCACTATATATATAATCATCAAAGCTCACCTCAAATCCAAAAAAAATTTCTCTGCTTTCCTAATATACATTCATACTGCTGATCGTAACTTGATTGACAACGTACAAGACAAAAAATGGCTTCATTTTCCAGAAAAGCATCTAACTTTGCTCTGATTTTCTCTCCCCTCTTCATCTCCTCAACCATCATCCAAGTCTCCTGCTTCCAGTACGAGGTTGGGGGTGAGAGAGGGTGGATCAAGCCCGATGGCAGCGAATACGAGACGTACAATGAATGGGCACAGCACCACAGGTTTCGCATTGGAGATACCCTTTGTAAGTTCAATCGAATCAAATGTACTATACATGTTCTCTGAAATGTGTTTAATTCTGAAATGTTATTTTTGTTGGTGGTTAATTTAACTTGTTCCAACAGATTTCAAGTGCACCAATGACTCAGTGCTGGTAGTAAACAGTCAAGACTATGGTGGTTGTTCTCTTAACAACCCCATATCGAAATTCGAGGATGGAAACACGGTTTTCGAGTTTGATCATTCGGGTTTCTACTACTTCGTAAGTGGGAATCCGGGTCACTGCCAGGCGGGTCAGAAGATGATCGTATGGGTCATGGGGGTTCATCATTCCAACAGTACCATGATCAGTAGTTCCCCGGCCCCCTCGCCCGCCTCTGAGTCTGAGGGTCCCACTCCCATCGGCAGTCAGGGGACGAATGCGGACTCGGGGGGCCCATCCCAGTCCCAGTCTCAGTCTCAGTCCAACTCCGGCCATTCCGCGTCAATTCTCCTGATAAACGTGTTCATGGGAGTCGTGATTCTTCTGCATGTGTTCATAGAGTATTAGGGGAAACTATATTAATTATATCAGCAAGTAGTGCTGATTACTCTTTATGAATTATGATTAGTCCATTCTATTTAGCTGATTCATGATATATGCTCTCTAATTAGCAGTTAGGATAATTTGTTATGAGTTAATTTGAGCAATTGTATTTTCCCTTTATGATGAGGATTATTTCAATATCAGTTACCTTCTTTTTTAATCAGACTGTGTGTGTCACATATTTGTTTTATTACTTGAAAAAGAAAATTTTCCGATTCAAAAATGGCCAGCTTTAATTACGACTAATTACGACAGGAAAAAACTAGCCCAACGATGCTACTAATCCAAACCAGATAGAAAGTTGGGTAGATTTAGGTATAGATTTTAGACCGTTTGATTAAAAAGATTGATTTCTTTAATTATTTGTGTTGGGTTTGGATCGAACACTAGTTAAGCAAAAAAGAAGCCAATTAAATCCCTTGCATGTCTAAAAGACACTGAAGATTACACAACTCGAAAGAAAATTACTCAACCAAAATCGGTACATGGTATAGCGCTATTTATGTAATTTTGGCTAGTAATAATTGCCCATATTATAATTTTTATTTAATTTTACTACGTCCCTTTAGAAATGGGAAAAATACAAAAGTAATAATAATTCTCCGATTTTTGTGTATAATTTATGAGATTTTAATTTCTTTTATTTTTGATTTGTTTTAGGGCTTGTGCAAAAGGAGAAAATCAGATGAAGAGCCACGCAGCCCAATCGCCCTCCTACGGCCCAAGAGTGCTCCTAAGCCCAGTCTCTTCCCTTCTCTGTTTCTCAGACTTGTCATTCCCCAAAGCCTATATCATACGCCCGAACGTACATAAGCCCATATAACACATAAGCAATTATATATTAAAATATAAAATATATGACAAATACACCAAAAAAAAATATAAAATAGATATGGGAGCACGTGCTCCCAGTCATTCCCTGTCTCTCCTTTAATTTATCACGATCTTCTTGCTGGCTCAGTTGATTTCACCACAATTATCTTGGTTGGCACTATTGATTTTGAGGTCTAATTCATGGCTTTATTGAATTATTGTTTAACCTTAGCTTTAATTTTAATCTCTTATTTTTTCTTTATTATGGTGTTATATTATTTTTCTACAAACTGACCCTCAAGTGTTACTGTCAGATATGCGAGTTTGTTGTATGCAACTTTATCTTTCATTAAAATTGACAAACAAGATGAGGAGTAGGTTTTTTGCATATCCATGGACAGATCATTGATCATACTCAAAATACTTGTTTATTTAAGCATGCATCGAATACAACAACGTAACACTCTTTGATGGTAAAATACAAACAACCTATAATTAAATATACGAAACATTTTATTCGAGCTAGACATTAAAAGACTAATTAATTGAGTACATGATCGAAATACGCAGAGGGATCATACACTGCATGCATATATGCATGTAATACCTATTGCTATTATTATTTCATCGATCTATGCATGCGTTGATCTGAAACAAAGCCAATTTACTCTATATCTGCATCTGCATCTGCATCCACATCTGGAATCCTCGACTCTACGGCATCAACGAGGGTCGTTGTTCCTTCAACAGATGCATCTACATGTGGATCCGAATCTACGCCCGCATTTTTCAACGTTGCACCGTCAGCCAGGGTCATTATTCCTTCAAAGATGGGACTCCTGCTGGGGACACTGCTATTTCCACTGCCAATACTAGCAAAGCTCAGGCTCGGTCCAAATATCGACTGGTAACGGTAGCTAGATATGGAAGATGCTCGCTCGGGATGATCATAAGTGCCCCATGGAATAGAGCCTATGGACGCCGGCTCAGTTACAATTCCAGTCATGCACTAAAATGTCAAAAAGATTAATTAGTACGTTGTCGTTGTAAGCCATTGTTAAGTACGCGGTTGTCAGGATCATTTAGAAAAGAATTATAGTAAGCAAAATGCAGATTAAGATCGATTTACACTGAAGAAATTGATTCGTACCGTGTTAATGGCAACATTATTCCTCTGTCTCCAAGTGAAACTGTATAGACCAATTAAATTGGGGGGGGTCCGGCAGTATTGCCGATGATGGTTCCACGATAGGCGACGCCGCCTTTAGCAGAAGCAGTAGTAAAATGGGCATGCAAGCAGGCACCCCACTGCCCATTTTCAATCACTGCAGGGTACAACTGCAAATAAGTAGCACCTGACCAGTTGTTATGGGCGTCATACGTGACAGAATCTCCAATAGCGTTGTAAAACAGGCACATAGTCCCATCCCCACCAGGACGTTGTTTTGCACGATAAGTATCTAGCAAACCTTCCATATATTTGCGAGCATTTACGTCTTGCAATTCTACATTCTTCATCTCTAGAGCCACCCTAGCTCTGTCCACCGGTCTTATAATCTTCCCCTGAAACTCTGCCATCCCATCAAGGTTTCTGTCGTTACTGGAGTCCTGAGTACGTTGCTTGCCATGATCACTTATCTTGCGCGATCAATCTAACAAGCCTAGTACCACCAGTATACACAATTTCAATACATTTTCATAGGTAGCATATGTACTCTATTTAACACTTATTCAAACGGTGCGTACTTTTTGGTTTTAATGTATGCATGAAACTGAGTCTAGATATCATCACTCTCACAGATGACCTAGATGCCACCAACTCCACAATCTACCTAATATCACTCTAAATTTGTCATCGTAAGTATTACATTAATCATGTTAGATAATAATTTAATTCAAATGTAAAAGATAAAAAAAGAGAGTTAAATACAGAGAATCTACCCAGCGTTACAAGGGGCTGTAAGCCTGTAACATGCCAGCACTATATCAAGCATATATATATGTGGCTATCGTAAAAGAGAAATATCAAGAGACCAACTTACCAACTTTGTGCTTGTATGGTGGTATCAAACTGGGCTTGGCGCAGGGATTTTATAGTGTAGAGATGTTATTACTCTGGTTCTTTCAAAATTGTTAAAACTACTACTTCCATCTTAATTATTTGTGTTTCGTTATTAATCTAAACAAAAAAAATGTGCATGCATGGAATAAGTGGACCATGTCAATGGAAATCCCAACTTTTGACAATACATGGCCCATAAAAGGTTATTAACTGTACGTACTAGTAAATAATTTTCCCTTCCTAATTATTTAGCTAAAATGGTTTATGACATTTCTTGATAATTTTTTTATAAGAAAAAGGAATAATTCATTAATGAAAAATCATATCACATATACAATGAATATCTCCTAACAAAAGTAAATCTAAAACATCAATTTGAGTAATTCTCTCCAAAAGCTAATGGTAAATATATTGTCGACCGGCTCTGAACTTGTAACAGTATTCTTATCACCAACCGCATTATTTGATGTCAATGCATCTTTCCCGAATATCTGCAAGCTATAGTATAACTTCATGGAGCAAATGTCCAATTGACTTGGTAGATTGCACTTGAAAGGAAGATATTCATAGTAGAACCACATGAAATCTCATTATTGACTCATTCCTTAATAAAAAAATGTAGATCTAATATAATAATTTTTAAATTCTACTCGACAAGAAACTCACTCTAAATTTTTAAATTTATGATAAATTGCACAAAGAAAATGATTCAAACTCACACTAACGGTGAGAGCAACCTAACTCACACTAAAGGTGAGAATAACCAATCTCACACTAATAGTGAGAAAAATAAACAACCAAACTCTCACAAATTGGAGAAAAATTTTATTAAAAAGAGACAAAAATATTAGTAAATATCTTACAATTGAATAAAAATTCAAGATGTACGAAGATTGGGGCTTACTACCAGCAATTATGGCTGATGGCAGCCCCTTATTGAAACAGATGAAGGTTAGAGTTTTTCGTGAGGAGGCTAGGGTTTTTCAAAAGAAGATGCGGGGACCCAGATGAAGTTATTGAAAAGCCTTACATTTCTTGATGATTTGATAACGAAGACAACGACCTTTTAAAATAATTATAAGTATCTAAGGACTGAAGATTTCTGAAAATCAATGGAAAATAACACACTAAATTATATTTCATTGATAATTTCATGATTTTTTTAAACAAGATTATCTTTTTGAGATAGATGACTAAACGAGAGCCTCCTTCCCCAAGAAGAGAAAAAAAGAAGCAAAGTTTGATTTGAATGAAGGTGCCTCTAAATGTTCTTTCCCTTCCTTTCTTTTAATGCATTATCATAGGCAAATTTTTCACAATTTCTATATTTCATATTTGAAGAAATCCATTACCATTATTATGGTTCATAATAAATTTGGAGTTTGTAACGAATTAAAAATTTTAAAAATAGATTTAAATATCTTCAGTTTGCACCATATCATATCAAATAAATGGGGGGGGGGGGAGATTATCTAAGTCAATGAAAAAAATAGAAATCATTGAGTAATATTTTACAAAAATCTGACCAAATAGTTGGGTATGGCATATAGTACAATTGTTTGGTAAGAATTTATAACCAAGCTTAAACCTAGGTATTTCTTAGGATTAGAAAAAGTTCTTAGATCACCCAACTTTTCTTTACCTAAAAACATTATAGTAAAAAATACTAAATAAAAGATAATATATGTAAAAGTATATACAACAGAAAAGAAGTTACGAGCATTTATCGTAAATATAGAGCACATGTGAATCTGGTGATTAAAAAACTTCTCTTTTTCTCTTTTCTAGATAGGAAATAGTAGTAATTTTTAATTATTAGTAACGTCTAATAGAATTTTGATTCCTTATAATGTTAGATTTCACCCAATATCACTTTTACGAAACAACATTTCTATTTTTTCTTTATAAATCTTACGTGCAAGTACACGGGTACAAACTAATTTCACGTTTCACCATTAATTTTGTTTTGCAACGATCAGAATTATAGCTAAGAAATTTATTCCAGAAGTTTCACTGATTGGTTTTGGATCATGATTTTGGCAACCCAAAGTTACTGCTGCCTGAACCAAGTTACGGTACTCGATCCAATAAACACCGACTAGAAGTCAAGTGGATGACTCAGAGAACAGCCGCCTTAAAAATCAATGTTCTTTTGGACTGCCCATCTATGGCTTCTATCTTGTTGTTTGTGCTTATCTTCTCAGCCATCCTCTTCCTCATTCTCACTCTAATTTCCCAGATTTTAAAGACCCAGAACTCGAATCTTCCTCCTGGCAAAACTGGATGGCCAATTTTAGGGGAAACCTTGGATTTTATTTCGTTCCCAGAAAAATTCGTCCATGATCGAATGGACAAGTACTCTCCTGACATCTTCAAAACCTGTATAGCAGGAGAGAGAATGGCTGTTCTTTGTGGCCCTTCAGCCAACAAATTCATCTTCTCAAACGAAACCAAACTCTTCAACCCTTGGTGGCCTCGCTCTGTTTCTCAAGCCTTGCTTTTTGCTAAAAACCCAGGTCGAAATTCATCAGTTTTAAAGGAAGATCACTCGTTTCTGAAGCTAGACTCAATGCAAAACTACGTACCCATCATGGATTCAATGGCTAAGGAGCATTTAGACACCAAATGGGCTAAATTTGATGAGGTGAAGGTGCACCCACTAGCCAAAGAGTTCACCTTTGCTCTGGCTTGTCGAATTTTCATCAACTGTGCTAACCCGAATCGAGTCAGGGATCTAATGGTTCCCTTTTTTGATGTGGCTGAGGGGATCATGTCAGCACCGGTGAATTTTCCAGGCACCCCTTTTCATGGGGCTGTCGAGGGGGGTAAGATCATCAAGCACAGGCTTCTGGAAATCATTAAACAGAGGAGGATGGAGATTGCAGAGAAGGGCGTTGTAAATTTGGGTGTTCAAGATTTGCTAAGTAAGTTGCTTGTTAGCTCAGATGAAGATGGCAAGTTTTTTAGTCAGGAGGAGATTGCTAATAAGATTATTGGGTATCTGATTGCCAGTTTTTATACTACGAGTACTGCAATTACATTTGTGCTTAGCCACCTTGCAGAAAATCCCCATGTTTATGACAAGGTTTTAGAAGGTAATAAGTCAATGTATTCATCTTATGATCAAAGTTCAATATTGTGATTAGAATAGTGATTTTGTTTACTAGTTTTGGTTTGTGTTGATAATTAGAACAAGTGGAGATTGCGAAGTCGAAAGAAGCAGAGGAGATGCTAAGATGGGCAGATGTTCAAAAGATGAAGTACACTTGGAATGTGGTCTGTGAATCAATGAGGTTGGAACCTCCTGCTCAGGGAGCTTTTAAGGAGGTTCTCACTGACTTCACCTTTGCAGGTTTTAACATTCCAAAGGGCTGGAAGGTACATAAACAAACTACTAATGCTGCTTACTTTGAAGTTACAATGAGCCACATTGAGATAGTTTAGATAAAAAGCATGTCAATGTTATTAGGTGTTTGTGTCTAGATAAACCCATTACTTAACTATTTTGCCTTGTTTCTACTGTCCAACGATGACTAGGTCTTTTGGACGGTGCATTCGACGAACAAGAACCCTAAATACTTTCCTGATCCTGAAAAATTCGACCCATCAAGATTTGAAGGTGCTGGGCCGCAACCCTTTACGTTCATACCGTTTGGGGGAGGGCCTCGGATGTGTGCTGGAAAAGAGTATGCTCGGATTGAAATACTGGTATTTGTACATAATGTGGTGACTCGGTTTAGATTGATGAAAGCAAATCCAAATGAGACAATTGCGTATAACCCAGAACCTTTTCCAGCAGAAGGCCTTCGGATTTGCCTCCAATCTCATGGGAAGTACTAAATGCATATATGTGGGTTTGTGTATGACTAATAGCCCAGTATGGTCTGTAGTTTATTTTGGTCGCTCTTTATTTTCTTGTTTCAATACCTAATATTTTCAGTGGAAAAAATGTACTTAGCACTTGATCAAATCACAACACTGTATAGCGATGGATTGTAGTTAGCATTGAATCAATGGAAATTTCCTTTCAATATACTGCAGGGGTTCAATTAAGACCACCCTCTTCTGCCAAATTTTTGTGCGATAGTTGGAGGCTTTAGTTTGCTTCCTCTACCGCCAAAAATGCGTGAGCAGGATCTGTGGCATATCAAGTGAATTTGCACGTAAATTTTGCTCAGAGTATTATCAGTTACATTGCATTGCGCTTCGCCTTTGGTTGGTCCACACAAACTGAATGGTTTTTGGTGGTAAGAATCAGTAATTTACCATCCTGATTTTGGATATATGTGTATGGTACAAATTGAATACCACCCTATAGTGCAGTGAAGTATGTGCTGCTGTATTCTCTCTGTTTTCGTTTTTCTCCATTTATTGTTTTTAGGTTACTCACTAATGGCTTCCATGCAGTGTTCGGTTGTTCTAGTTATGGTCATTATTCTTGTCATTCTCGTACTAATTTCACGAAAACCCAAGACTTGAAGCTCCAACAATCTTCCTCCTGGATGAACTGGATGGCCGACGCTGGGCCAGACATGGGCATTTGTCTCATGTCCTGAGAAATTCATACGTGATCGAATGACTAAGCACTCATCTCTGATCTTCAAAACCTGTTTAGCTGGAGAAAAAATGGCTGTTCTTTGCAGCCCTTATGCCAACAAATTCGTCTTCTCTAATGACACCACATTATTCATCCCTTGGTGGCCGCGCTCCATTACTCAACCCTTGCTTTTCCCCTCAGACAACGCGTCACCTATACTAGGGAAGATCACTCGTTCCTTAAGCTAGATTTGATGCAAAGTCATGTACCCATCATTGATTCAATGGCTAAGGATCATTTGTGCACCCATGGGCTCACTCTACCAAGGTGAAGGTCCACTCGATCTGTAAAGAGTTCACCTTTGCTCTGGCTTGATCAAGCTAATTTGAAGTCCATGTTATGGCAACACAAAATTGGGTTGCATTACTTCATATCAAGTTCAATTTGAATCTAGTTCATCTAGATCACATAATCGAACGGTTGCTGTTTTCCAGGTCTTCTCATTTACAGGAACCTTCACTAATTATTTCTCTTTTGTTTTTTTATTTGATAATGACAAGATTCATTGGACAGTGCAATCAACAAATAAGAATTCGAAATACTTCTCAAATCCTGGAAAATTTGATCCATCAAGATTTGAGGGTATAATGAGTTGCCACCCTTTACACTCATACCCTTTGGTGGAGGGTGTCGCCTAGAAAGGAGAATGCTCGGACAGAAATTCTAGTATTTCTACACAATGTGGTGACTCAATTCAGATTGAAGAAGTGAATCTCAATGAAAAGATCATACATAACCCACTACCAATTCCAATAGAAGGTCTATGAATTTGCCTCCAACCTCATGAGAATAACGAGCTCATTAATTTTGTTTGACCATTCGTGGTTAATGTCAATGAAATAGACTCATGAAAGAAATGGTATCCACGGGCGGAGTTAGGGTCCAAATTTTGGGTGTTGAACTATACGATATAATATAACTAATGTTTGTCTAAATTGTGCTCTAATTTTTTGATACATTTTCTCCGATATTTTTTAGACACAAAATGTATATGCAAAAAATATGTATCTTATTTTAAGAAAAAATTGTACCATTGCAGTTGTTATGCTAACTCAAACACGCAATCTATACTCCTCCACAAGCAACTTCCAAGTGCTTCACACCACTCAAGCAGTAGCCGCTTCCTACTCTTTATGCAAACTAAATAATATATAGAGAAACAATGTATCTCTTATTTAAAAAAGAGCCACAAAACTACAAGTGTGGTGGGTGACTTGAACATGCAACCTACCCCCCTATACAAGTAACATGCAAGCACCTCACACCACCAAAGCACTAGCTACTTCTTACTTTGTATGCAAACTAAACAATATATATACCTTTTTTTTTCCCTAGAAATTTCAATATTTAAAATTTTCGCTCCAAAAAGTTGAGGTGTCAATTGACACCCCTTGCACCCACATAACTTTGCCCATAATAATGTCATATTCCTTGTATGAGCATAGTAGTTAGTCGTGTTAATATCATGTTTCTATGAATACACGAAATAACTAATTTATTATATGTTATGTTTTATGCAAAGCTAAATCAATTAAAAGGTCTAAACTTAAAGATACATTGAAATTGTAATACTTTAGGATATCATATTCCTCCATACATATTTACTTATTATCAGTGCAAATCACTTTTTCTGCAGGATTAACAAAATTATAAGGTACAACATTGGAATCCTACTTTAAACAAACAATATATATAATAGTTTTTATCCGCTTCAAAAACAAAAAAATTAAATACTTAAAAGAAAAACACCAAAGTTATTTAAAAATCTCTTATTTTTCAATATAAAATTTTCCAAGTGGGTATCAAAACATGTTAATTTAGGTAATTACTAAATACACACTTATTTATTTTTAGCAAAATTTTAAATTTGAATTTTATAAATGAAGGAACCGAATACATCTACTGTAAACAGAGTACCAAACTCCAAACATCCAAAGAAAAGTTTTTCCAAGTGGTGTTCTTTCGAACCAAATGGAGCCCTAGGAAGGGCTGGCTTACTCTTCATTCCCGGCTGAACCCTGGATGCGAAGCGCATCGGTCGCCCTCTCTCTCTCTCTTCCCTGTGAACTGATTGCTGTATCCTGAAAACAAGCGATTCCGAGCCCTCTCCCATTGCCCTTCTTTGCAGAGTTCCCCTTTGCTGTCTGGTTTAATTTGGGGGATGGAAACTAATTTATCCCTGGTTTCTCCAAAACCTATTCTAGGTCTAAGCTATTCGCCTAGCCCCAGAAATCTCTCCACCAAACAGAGGTTCCCGAGGAAACCAACTAGGCCAGTCTCATCTTCAGTCCCCAAGTCGAGAACTATCCTTTTTGCTTTCTCTAAGTCTACTGCTGGAAGAAGACTTGTTCATGATACTAAAGATAATAGGAAAAGAAGTAACGGGGTTGCGGTATTTGCTAGCACTTCTACATCGAATAAAAGCAGTAGCGAGCTGGAAACCACTTCAGTTGCCGTTAGTCCGCAACCTTATACTTCCCCACCGCCTTCCCAGATGTAATTTCTTTTTCTTTGTTTGATTTCATTTCTGGATATTTCCCAATTTGTTGTTTTTGGTGGCTTAAAGGTTAAAGGTTGTTTCTTTTTGACATTTATGATGTGGGTTTTAGTGGGTCGCCCCTGTTTTGGATTGGAGTTGGCGTTGGTCTGTCTGCCCTTTTTTCCTTTGTGGCTTCGAGGGTTCAGGTGAGTGTTACCGCCTTGCAAATTTGCGATTACGTATCATCTGTCTTGTAGTGAATGTCCAAATTTGCGATTATGTTTTCAGCCTGTTGTCGAAGTGACTACTGTGATGTGTGTGATAACCTAGTGCATTATATAGATTGAAGGGCCATGGTTTATGATTTTCGAATTTTTCCTTGCACTCCTGTGCCCCAAGCACATTAGCATTCTGTCACTCTTATTGGTGATATCGGGTAATTCATCAGACCTCTGCCCTGCACATTTATGTTTGATTTCCCCTTGGTGTCCTTCATAGTTTGTTCAAATTAATGCAACTAGAATAGTGTTTGAAAATTAAGGCGGATTCTGCAGCGTTAAATGATTGATCATTTGCTTCACGCGGTGATCAGTCTTTCTTATTCTGTGTATCTTATGATACCCTTTGTTTTGATATGAGTTACTTGGAATCCAAGACCTTCCATTTGATCTAGTAGGACGAATGCTCTTCAAGTGATCTATACTCAATAGCGTTTATGCAATATATACATCTACTAGTGCGCTCCTTTGTGAGTGTATGGTATAGTATCTGGCATAAGAATTATGCAGTCTTGGTCTTCTGCCTTGCGTTTTGATGGTTGACAAGCTTAGTATTATCAAATTGGGCATACGAACTTTATTTAGTTCTCGATGGTCGTACCCTCTTGGTGGTGTAAAAAATTCCGTTTTATGTTCAGTTTTACAGGCATAAGGTCCACCTTGTTATCATTTTGAGATTCAGCTTCTGTTTTGTCTTGTAGAAATATGCAATGCAACAAGCTTTCAAGACCATGATGGGCCAAATGGCCTCCCAAAACAATCAATTTAGTAATGCAGCATTTTCACCTGGATCACCTTTTCCCTTTCCTCCACCATCTACATCTGGACCAACTACTTCCACTGGTTTCCCATATCAACCACTATCTACAACTGGACCAGGTACTTCTGCTGGTTTCCCTTGTCAACTATCCTCTACGTCAGGGCCAATTATCTCCAGTGGTATCACTAATGCACACTATCTACAGCAGGGCCAAGCACCTCAACTGGGTCAGCTTCTTCTTCTGGGCCAGTCCAAGCTGCTTCTTCCTCTCCTCCTGCTTCTGAAGCTACTGTCACAGTAGATGTTTCTTCAACCAAAGTAGATACTACAGAATCTGTGGGCCTCAAAGATGAGGCTGAAGTTGAGGCTGAAGTTAAGACTGAAGCAAAACAATCTGGTAACGTTGTTTTTCCTTCAAGTGCTCTTGAATATATTTAGAAGAAATGCAGTATCAGATATCATAAATCTTTTCTTTGGGATTGCTGAACAAGGGTCAGAGGGAAGGACTCCCCTCTCCATGTTGTTTGAGTAGCTGGTCTGCCTGTGGATATGGTAGTAATCTTGGGGATAAGGCTTAAAAGAAAAGAGGAGGATACATATTTGGACACCATAGTAGCCTTCTAAAATCCCCAGCTTCCTTTCAAACTAGATCTTATGCACACATTTATCCTTGCTGTTATTTAGAAACTGTGATTGCATTGTTTAAAGTTTTTTACTTTTCATTGAGTGAGTTGCATTGGAAATTGGTTTTGATGGGTTTCAATATGCAGCTTTTGTTGATGTCTCTCCTGAAGAAACTTTGCTAAAAGGCCCATTTGAAAATTTTGTTGACCCATCTTCTCAAAATGGAGCTGCTTCAAAGGAAGCTACTACTTCACAGGAAGGAACTGCTGCAGATTGGTCTCAATCTACACGTAAGTGACACTGTCTGGTATACATGCCGATAGTTTGTGTTTACCTTCTTGGCCCAAGTTGTAAACTTCTAATCAACTATTTGACATTAATTAAAAGTGGAAACCATGTGGCCTTAGCAAGTATAACTGTTGCTTGCTCCATATTGGTGTGTGACTATGCTTGGGTTGTTATGCCATCATATTTTGTACTTGTGCATATTAATTTATTTATCATGATATTATTGCGCAACATGGGCTGTTGATCATAATTGCGTGAAGGCTAATCAAAATTTTGAGCTTGACTTTTAGTTTTCTTGTTTTTGTGGACTGCTCCATTATGTTTCTGTCACATTTTCATGACATCATGGAGTTATGTTTGTGATTTCTCCATGTGCTACCAGGTAAAGCAGGTTCTGTCTTATCTGTGGAAGCTTTGGAGAAAATGATGGAAGATCCAACTGTGCAGAAGATGGTTTATCCGTAATATAACCTTTTGCTGTTTTGATTTTCTAGTGTAACTTTTTGGACACCCTTTCGCTTTCAATATGAATGCCCTGTGTGAAATCTCTTTCTGTCTCTATTTCTCACACGTGTGTGCACTTACAGAAGCAAAGTGACATAGCATTCTGTCTGTCAATCACTGAATCTTCTATTGCTTTTATTGTGCTCTTTTCAAGCAAAATTGACAAGTTTTGAATGAATTTGTGGGTTTTCATTTGCACTTCAGGTGTTTTAATTGGTACCTTTGTAAACGTTGTGTCAAAATATGGGTTCGAATCTTCTTTGTTGGTTACTGAAAGTATGTTGTGATACGAATGTGCTGCAGATCTTACCTAGGCCTTATAATTGATGAAGCTTATTGTATATTTTGAGATGGTTTATGGTAGATCCATGGAAATGGAAATGATGAGCAGGTTGCTGCTGTAATTGCTTTTTGGTTAACTTAGCAGGTGCATGTGGAATGCAGAGCACACATGAGAGTTATGTAATTTATGTTCCGAAGTCCTAACTTTCTCTTTCTGCTGCAGACATCTTCCTGAGGAGATGAGAAACCCAGCGACCTTTAAATGTGAGTGTGCTTCCGATTCTCCCGCCATCTGCTATTAACTCTATAGATACAAAAGAAATCTTACATTTTCCTTGAGATCACTTTAGTTGAATTGACTGGTATCAACCTCCGTGTTCCTTTCTTATCTTTGCTTTGTGGTGTGGGGGCTAAGATTGTTCTGGTTTTCGCTGCTACTTTGGGGCTTTCTTACCACATCACATTCCTTGATGACGTGCATATTGCTACAGACTTAAAGCTGATAATTGCGTTTCAACTTTTGGAAAAGTGTGATGGGATTCTCCCTTTTGACCTAAGGTTACACTGTTGCTTCCTGATGTTGGGGTTATATGCAATAAATATTGGACATCAATTTCCGGTTTAATAAAGGGTTAAGACAGGTGGGATGGATAGTTGTTTGATTGTTCCATGTTGAAAGGAAGCCTGGTGGTACTCCTCAAGCCTCATTTATTTGCCTCAGTATGCTGTCTGATCTATTGGTTTGGCTATTTGGATCCGCTTGTTTGCTTGCTGTTTCTTGTATCGGTTCAAGTATCATCTTATGCAAGTGAATGGAAAAGAGGTCCGGTTGTGTACTACAGCAACAAGCAACCGAGTATGAGTTGCACTAAAAGTCGATGGGGAGCAACTATGGTGTATCAACATGGGAATCTAATGAGCTCAGTTTCCTCTCATGTGAAAACAATTTACAGAGATAGCTACAAATGTTAGAAATGTTTAAACCAAATTATGGATGTCAAAAGGAATGATTCATTTGTGGCAGATTGGTTGCTTGAAAACCTAGTGCCTCAGCGGTGGTGGTTTTTTCTGTTATGCAGCATGTTAACATTAACAGCTTGCTGAAGTCCATCCATTGTACCTGAGTTTCCTTGTCATTAGCATATTAGGATAGCGGCTGCAATTTTTATTTCTTTCAATTTTTATCTTTAGTTAGCTCGTTCGTTCACTTGATTTTCACCCCTGTTGTGTGTTCTTTTATCTTGAAGTCAATCCTTTGGATTTTCATGTGGCATGTGGTTTAAGGAGTTCTTATTCAAGACACTAAACCTACTTCATGGCAGGGATGCTACAAAATCCTGTATATCGTCAGCAGCTGCAGGAAATGCTGTGAGTTCTCCTTTTTCTGTGCTTTTTTTTTTTTATCTTTTTGGGTCTCTTTTGTGAATTTGACACTCTGAAGACAGGCTTATGTTCTCCCAATTTTTCTGTTCTTGTTGATGAAGCATCTATATTTGCAATCTACTATGTACTTCGCAGCATGTTTTAAGTATGTGCATGTCTTTTCCGCATAGTATTGGCTATGTGCTGTCCGGTGGAGTGATCTTTTGTTTATTTGGCGTAATTTTTTCACCATCCAAGTGGGACTTTGCATGGATGATGCAAATGCTAATGAGGATTTGGTTAGAGCTGGCAAACACAAAATAAAGAGGGTAAAGGTTGATATCTGCAACTTCTTTATATAAATGGGTTTGCAAGTAGTTTCATTGACTGAATGGGATAGGTTAAGTAGAAATTTTGACACAGCTATGACCCAATTCAGCCCGCTGAGTTGTGGAACGTATCTATGATGTACTGTGTTGTGATCATGATGTACTGACATTATCTCTTCTATGCTAGTTGTTATTCTGATTCCCTCTCCCTCTCTCTCTCCCTCCCTCTGTCTCTCTCTCTCTCTCTCACACACACACACACACACACACACACACAGACACACACACACGCTAGTTGCTGGTCTGAATGAGTAAATAGGTGAAAAACATGTAACCAGATTGCAAAGCAGGTTAGAGTTAGGTCACAAATTTTGACCCATTTATTAATTGTGAAAATTTTCAGACCTGTTCTTCCACCTACACGAACACAGCATCTCTAGACCTTGTGAGCAAATAATGAAAGTGACTTCAATATTACAAACCGCCCATTTTGGATCCCGTATGAGTGGTTTGGATCCTAGTTGTCAGCATCCTTACCCGTATAATCCGAGGGGCTGAGTAGCTTTGATGTTGACATAGAGATTGAAGAGTGGCATTCCTAATCTTTTCATGGTGTTGGATGCGGTAGTAGGTCTAATGTGGGCGCATGTACACGAACAGTTAACACATTAGAGATTTTCATCATTCTGATGAAATTGGCTTCATTGTATGCATACTGTTGTGTTTGGTTACCTGCTTAAAGAGATGCTATTATTTGATTTTGATGGCTTGAAATGTGTACATCATCTCTGCATAGCCTTTGATTCTGGTGAATGTTGTATTTTTCCTGAACAGATTTTGTCCTTTGGAAGAAGTATATCTCATTTCAATAGATATTTTATACTAAATGTGCATCTTTTGTCAAATTTCAGAGACGAGATGGGAGGAAGTGCTGAATGGGATAGCCGCATGGTGGAAACTCTAAAAAATTTTGATTTTAATAGCCCTGATGTTCAGCAGCAGTTTGGTAAGTTGCATGATTTAGCGCCCTTATCCAACAGTTTTCTTTGTTAAGATGTTGCCACTATTTCGATGAATGAGGGCAGAATTATTCTTAGCATGTCTTATGTCTAGTATGTTGGGTCATGGTCAAACTTTTCTGGTAGATCTAACAATACTGCCTTAAGCTTTTTTCCTTTTTTGTTTCATTAAACAATTTTAAAGCTTATAGGGCCTTGTGTTTTTTTGTTGTCTGAGTTGAATTTTGTTTCTTCCCTCTAATGGAATGGATCTTCCATATTTTTTGCTCTTTACGGAAATGATAATTTTTGGATAGGAGTGATAGTATGATTTTTGTTTAGGCTTCATAGAAAAATGCTTTGCATTTGCGGTTAGGCAGGAAACATACCCCCCCTCCCACAGAGAGAGAGAGAGAGAGAGGGGAGCAAAGGACACCCCACCAGCCCACCCTTGGCGTTGGGATCTCATCAGTGCTGAGGTTGGTGTAGTTTGGTGAGTTATACTATTTGCCTTAGTTGATGCATATGACACCAGAATTGAGAGGGATCTAGAATAGCATGGGTGGAGATCTAGCCAGGGCTGTTTCATGAACTCAAACGAAAGTCCTATTTAAGGTGGGAATCCAGAAGATTCACAGCAAATTTCTTAAGCTATTTTTTTTTCCCGTTTCCTTCTTGTAACCATTGTTTCTTTGGTTTTGTGTCTTGGGGGGGTGGGGGGGTTGGCTGCTTTTGCATGTATAGATTGTGGAATTGCGTTTACCTAGAGTCTCGTGCATCATATCCGGATTCTTATATTTATGAAGAATTTTTGCATAAATTCTATGGAGTGAGGCATGACTGCCTTTCGAACCTTATGGTGTCTGATGTACTCACTCTTCTAATGATTTGGGCTGGTTAACTTTTGTAGATCAACTTGGGCTTACTCCGGAAGAAGTTATCTCAAAGATTATGGCCAATCCCGATCTTGCAATGGCGTTTCAAAACCCCAGAGTTCAGCAAGCCATTATGGATGTATGTTCTTTTTCTGGTTCTGGTGTCTATTACTTGTCCTATGATCTCAATATTTTGACTATTTTTTCTTCCATTCCAGTGTTCACAGAATCCTATGAATATTGCCAAGTATCAAGATGATAAGGAGGTTACCAAATTTTTTCCCTTGAAATTGTGATTTTTATTACAACGTTGGCACTTCGATCGTCTGACGTGCCTTTGGTTTTTCTTGGTATCACCTTTTCCTTGTTACTATTTTTGTTCCCCCCAGGTCATGGACGTCTTCAACAAAATATCACAACTCTTCCCAGGAATGCCGGGGCCAGGTGGATTCTGATGCTCTTGCATTGCTGTTAAAATGTTAATCCCCTCATAATCGCCACAGCAGCAATTGCTGGTATTTAGAGCTGTCTATTCTGTTGGGAAGGTGAAATGACGGTTATATGGCCATATGGGTATGAGTCAAAAATGGGCGCATACATTTCAGGCTCGAGTAAATACGAGTCGTGTGTACTCAGCTATCACAGGTTTTAAGTGGCCCCAATGGGTTAGAAGTATGGCATCTTGTTTCTCTTTTTTCTTTTTTTTATGCCAATTTTACCAGATAGATATTATTTATAGATTTGTTAATCATTTCTAGATAAGAATAATAGTTGTATTACTAACAACGATACTTTGAGATATTGAGACCTTTTGGTAATGTGACGATGGGATTCAAATTTTCAGATTGTCGTGTATTTCATTGCGGGTCTCTTCTTGCATACAATTGCATTATATGTAAATTTTTGGTTCGAAAATGGAACGAGAAACATTGATTGCACCCTGTTCTCAACTTTTGATGATGTTGGCTTTATGGAGTTGGGGAAGAGAATAACGTTACTGAACCAGCTAAGTTTTGACAAAATCTGTTAGAATGATGCATCAAGGAATTCCCTGATGAATCAGTTTAGCACCATCCAATTATATGTGCAAAAGATTTGCCTATTTTCATGGCTATGGATGATGAAAAGTATGGTCAAAATGGCAAGGTTCGAGTGACATGATTCATATTCTAGGCCGGTGAAAGTGCAAGGACTATGAGACAAAATTCCATGATTTAGATTATTAGCATTATGCAACTCAAAATGAGTGCAGATTAGTGATATTTCAGTGTAGTTCCTTGATGCCATGGTGGTCCAAAAAGGATGGTGGTCCTGATGCTGAGAGCTTCCATTGTGCAAAAGGGTTAGAGTTTTGGATATTTAATCAATTTTCCACCATGTGCTTGGCATTTTGCCATTGGCGACTTTGCTATTATTACAACTTCTATTGTAGGTTCCGCTTTCACGGAGTCTGTGATAGCATCAAGGTGATAAACGTTGCTTGATGATGCACTATCTTCTAATCACTCACTTGGCTGTAGATGCTATCTAGCTATGAGGCTTGAATGTCTCTCCTCCTCCACATCTCTCTTCAATTCACAAGCATACTTAACTTGGTCTAAACTCAGTAATTAATCATATCAGAAACGTAAGTGTACTAGTGGCTTATTGAGCTAAACGATGAGTTGGGATAGCCATTCTTCTTTTGACCTAGGAAGGGGGCACAAATTGTACATAGGCCAACCAAGTTGGAAATTGGAATCCCAATTTAAGGTACGTATTATAATTGAAGCTTTACAAACGAAATATAAAGTGGCTCCCATATGTGACAATTTTGCTTCTCATCTCTAACACTAAGAGCTAGGCAACAGTAAAATCGGTGACCAGGGTCGGCGGCATAAATAGGCCAGTGCTTGCGTGTTTGAATAAAGAGTAATGTATGAGGATGCTTAAGGGATTACGGGATGACTTTCTGCATTGAAGAATAATTCTAGAATAGGCGTCAATTTTGCATATGGGCATAATCAAAGAAAAAAAGAAAAAAAGAAAAGAAGAGGGAGGTAGTTTGTACTTTAATAAATAAGGGAGAAAAGAATTTTACACATGCACACTTCAACTAAATCTAAAATAGTGACGTCGTATCCTCTAAATCTATGGACCAGGGCCTATTGTATAAATCGTAGAGAAATGTGACTTGTACTTTAATAAATAAGGGAGAAAATAAATCTTACACATGCACACCTCAATTAAGTCTAGAATGGTGACATGGTCGGCTTTGAATCTGTAAACCCGAACCTATTGTATAAATTATATAAATGATGTGTATAAGCACTATGCAAAGTGCATTATATTGCATTTTGTTGTCATTGATTAATACATCCCTTGGGCCCACTCTTGTGGCGGTTTCCCTACAAATTATAGAAGAATACGCCAAAAAAATCCAAATTTTCTAAACGAAAATGTTTGTCTAGCAGAGTGTAAATTTACATCTAAATCTAAATTTATTATCTAAGAATCTCACCTCGATAAATTAGAGATATAATAACTTTATTTCTCTTTAAGTTGCCAAATTATAAAGAGACATATATCTCTAAAAACCACAAACTACTTATTACTATACAAAATGAACCATTATATGAGATCTCCAAACTCCATATGTAAAGCTTACACAAACTAATCGCCCAAAGAATAAATTGAGCTTAATTTGAATGTATAGAGTGTGATATTTTAGGGCTATATGGAAACGTTGTATTAGTGCAGTGCATGTGGATGCATGTCATGTCATATCATATCGTGACCACAAGACATCCACACAGATGCATGCATTGTATGTTAGAGTTAAAGCTGTTTAATACTTTGGACACGTTTAGATTGGGGATTTGTGCCTTTTTTAATATCCTCTTTCCTCAAGATATGTTCGAACTTGATTTACGACTTTCAACAATAATTGAACACAAGCAGTGTCTAGGGTTGGACGTCGGAGACACAAAAGTTGTATGCTGATCCTTATGTCAATCTAAATTAACATACCGATTTTACAAAGAGAATGGACGCTTATTTAGGACATATTCTAAAGGAATTAGGATTTCAGAGGATGTGGGGTGATTGCATACGTTATCTCTAGTCCATATAAATCAGGGAATATTATAGAGATGCATTATGAATTTTTTCTGTGTTTTGGGGAAAATAAGTTTTATTTCAGCCTTGCTTTGGGTACTCCTTTGTCTTGATTTGGTGCTGATGCATATAATATGTCATTGAAAATGGGTTAGAAGTGTCGGGCCATCTTTGAAAACTGTTACAAATTAAAGCGACATATGGACCTTGAATTTAGAGCTGAAAAATAGTTCAAGTCAGATCGGGTTTGTATTTTTTGTGTTCAATTTAAACGGATTGAGAATATCTTGATTTGAATTTGATTCATTTATTGAACGGGTTGAAAAATTTTGACTTATACTCATTTAAATTTTAAATGAGTTGATCCGTTTAACCTGTTTAAGATAAATAAGTTAAGTTCAATCATTTAATTATCCATTTAATCAATTAAGATTTTCAAGTAATACGTAATTACATAACATTATCACAACACCTCTTTTTTGTAGATCTCCTAGAATCAGCCTCTGTACGGGCAGAGATATACGTAGAGATAAGATTGCCTACATCCGGTTCTCCCCAAACCTTGCGAAAGCAAAGCCCACACTGGGAGGTGGTAGTGTTGTTTGTTGTATTTAATTACATAATATTAAAAATAAGTTCCCATATTGTGTAGTGATGGTCCAAAACTCACATGATTCATCATGCTTCACATTTTCATATTTATTTTTAATTTTTAATTCTTAATTATAAAAAAGAGTAAACAAATAAATAATGAACGGGGAAATAAATTGACCTGCTTAATCAATTTAACTAATTGAATTAAATAAATATTAGCAGAGTTCCTATCTCATTAATTATTTTGCCTTGTAGGATCTTATGTTCTTATCTGATTAATCACTATTGACAGAGTCTGCTCTACATTTTTTAGGTTGTCAATTCTCTCCTCCAACCTCTCTCTTTCTCCTCTCACAGACTGCCATACATTTCATGTATGCATCATTTGCTTACCTTAAATAAGAGAAAATTCAGTCTGGTTTCGTCCCAAAATCTTTTCATTCCTCTTGTGGTCTCCCATCCCTAGTCCAACCTTTCTTGTCTTACATTATATTGAAGTATACAGACAAATACAGGGAGAAAAAGGCGAGCTACTCTGCTTTTGCAGTGAACTCATGCAGGTTCTTCACTTTCATAAGTTGAATTTCATCTATTTGATGCATCATTTGCTTTCAAGTAATTAATTTTCATTTTAATTAAGTGATCTTTAATGCCAAATAAGTAATTAGATGCCTCCAAATTCAAAAAGGTGTCTCATCGTGAGTAATTTAGTAATCATGCATGCACTTGAATTTTTTGTTGGTTCATGCTCTATCTCTAGGATATGGTCATTACTCTATTAAGATCAAACTGGGAGTTCGCAACGTAGCTTTTCTATGTTTTTATTTTTGCATGGATTTAATTTGGCTTTTTCATGAATGATGAACTTACCAATTGATCAATTTGGTACTTTGCAAAAGAAGCATGCCCAAAAATCTGTGGATTGATCTGCTTTTTTCATTATGATTCAAAGGCCTGAACAAAAAGCCCATATCCTGTTCGATGAATTGCTTCAAAGAAAGTCTCCAACCTTTTTCTAGTCGCCAAAACCCACGTAATTTATGACAATTCCTGGCACCCTTTTTGTGGCCCCCCCTCTCCCAAATTTGTTGTGCTGGTTAGCTTATTAGCCTTAACTCATGACTAATAAGGATGATTTTTCCCTCTAACTTTGAATTTGTTCTTCCACTACTTAGCTGCTCTGCCAGGAGGTTATGGAGCCAATGAAGACAATATGAAGAGTTGTACCAAGATTGACCTCCTGAATTCATGCTCTTCCTACTAATTAAATGACCATTACAGCCTCTCCCCTTTTCCCCACCCTATGGCAGCTATCAACCATCAATGTGTGCTTCTGGTGGTGCTCCTTCTTTGCATTTTCCCGCCAAAATCTGCATCTCCAACGGTCGAGAAAACAGCCCTGCTTGAATTCAAATCCCACCTCAAATCCCCAACAAACTACCTGACCTCCTGGGCTGATTCCAATTCTCCCTGTGAGTTCTCAGGAGTGTCTTGTGACCTGATGACCAGGAGCGTCACTGGGATTTTGCTTGACAATCTGTCATTGGAGGGTGAGATTTTTCCTTCTTTGTGTAGGCTTCAAGGGCTCACTTCTCTTAATCTGGCTTCAAACAGCATTTCTGGCAGCATCCCACCAGAATTGAGCCAGTGCAGTGGGCTTAAGCATCTGAATCTCATAAACAATTGGATGGTGGGGAGGATTCCGGATCTTTCTGCTCTAAGGGATTTGGAAGTGCTCAGTTTGTCAGGGAATTTCTTCACTGGTGAGTTTCCTATTTGGGTTGCTAACTTGACTGGTTTGACATATTTGGGTCTTGATGATAATAGGTTCACTGAAGGTACGATCCCTGAGAGTCTAGGCAATCTGAAGAATTTAACCTACTTGTTCTTGTCCAACTGTAAGAGGTTTGGGCAAATCCCGGAATCAATTTTTGGGTTGGAAGAACTGAATACACTTGATTTATCAAAAAATAGCATATCTGGAACATTGTCGAAGTCAATTTCCAAGTTGACAAAGATTACCAAGATTGAGCTTTATGCTAACAACTTGACTGGAGAAATACCTGCAGAGCTAGCAAACCTCACTTTTCTGCTGGAATTCGATATTTCTGTCAACCACTTCCATGGGAGGTTGCCTCCAGAGCTTGGTAATTTGAAGAACTCGACAGTTTTCGAGCTGCATAAAAATCACTTCACAGGGGAACTTCCCCCAGGTTTCGCAGATTTACAACACCTTGATGGCTTTTCAATTTACAGAAACAGTTTTTCAGGGGAGTTCCCTGCAAATTTTGGGAGGTTTTCTCCGTTGACAAGCCTAGACATTTCAGAAAATAACTTTACTGGACCGTTCCCGAGCTTCTTGTGTGAAACTTGACGGTTAAGGTTCTTGCTTGCTTTGGGTAATGATTTGTCTGGGCCATTCCTTCTTATGCTGACTGCAAATCACTTGTGAGGTTTAGAGTGAATAAGAACCATTTGTCTGGGCAACTTCCGGATGGCATATGGGCAATGCCAAATATAGAAATCATGGATTTAAGTGATAATGATTTTATAGGGCATATATCTCCGAAAATAGGGAATTCGGCCTCCATGAGCCAGTTGATTTTGGAGAACAATAGGTTTTCAGGGGTGCTTCCTCCAGAACTTGGAAAGCTTACCAAACTGGAAAGGCTTTATCTGAGTAACAATTCATTTTCAGGTGAGATACTGCCTCAGATTGGGGAATTGAAGCAGCTTTCATCGATCATTGCAGTTGCAAGGAAATTCACTCAGTGGATCAATCCCGTTGAAACTTGGCCAGTGTACTAGGCTTGCAGACTTGAATCTTGCGGGGAACTTGTTCGGTGGTAACATGCCTGAGACACTTGCCCAAATGTACTCATTGAACTCTCTCAATCTTTCAAATAATCGATTTACAGGTCCAGTTCCAATGAGTCTGGAAAAGTTGAAATTGAGTCTAATCGATTTGTCCGAAAACCAACTCTCGGGAAGTATCCCTCAAGATCTTTTACGGATTGGGAGTGAGGCTGCTTTCCTTGGGAACAAGGGGCTGTGCGTTAAAAATAGTGTAAAATCCTCTATAAATTACAAGATAGGAGTATGCAATGGTGAAGAAAGTCATAAGAGGGACGTACCAGACAAATTGATGATGATTTGCATTATTTTGTCTATCATGGTTATTGCCTTAGCTGGGCTAATGCTCATGAACTATAGGCCCTACAAGGTTTCAGATTCTTCCCCAGAAGACGGTATTGAAGGGAGAAATGATTTGTATCCAAAATGGAAGGTTCATTTTTCCACCATTTAGAGTTTAATGTGAATGAGATCTGTAACCTGGGTGAAGGGAATTTGATTGGAAGTGGAGGCACTGGAAAGGTTTACAGATTGGACTTGAACAACCATGGTGGAACAGTGGCTGTGAAGCGGCTGTGGAAAGGGACTGGGTTTAGTGTCATGTCCACTGAGATAAGCATTCTGGGGAAAATTAGGCATAGGAATATACTAAAGCTTTATGCTTGCGTACTCAGAGAAGGCACTGGGTTTCTAGTCTTGGAGTACATGAGAAGGGATAACCTGTTTCAAGCGCTTCACCGAGAGACTGATGATGGAGAACGAGAACTAAATTGGAGTAAGCGCTACAAGATTGCTTTAGGAGTTGCAAAGGGTCTTGCATATCTGCACCATGATTGCGCACCACCTATCATTCATAGAGACATAAAATCAATCAACATATTACTCGTTGATGATTATGAGCCAAAAATTGCAGATTTTGGTATTGCAAGACCCAGAGATTATTCGACAAAGGGATCCGAGAATGGTGGTCTTGCGGGCACTCATGGTTATATAGCTCCTGGTATGCTTTTGATCTTGTCTTGGTTAAGACTTTTAGCTGGTAGCCACCGGGTATCATATGCTACTGTTTCTTTGATAAGGACATGCCCATGTTAAAGTGTCTAGCCACTTACTTTGGTCTAGGAGTCGGACTCAGCCAGTTCTGTAAGATTTACGTTTTAATTTTACAAATAAGGATCAAATGTCCATCCCCACTTGGGATATCCCGACTGACATAGGTACTTGAGATGAGATGAAGAGCTCAAAGTAACATAGGATATGCACAGTAGCAGTTCTTGTCTTACATGAAAATCAAGTCGCTATGAATGTGAAGTGAAGATGATGACTTCCCTGCCTTTCTCAATAAAGGTCTTGTTCTTGGCTTTCACGTATACTTGGTCTTCACTAAGTACATTACAAATGTGCATGGTGAGCATGCACGCACACTAAGGCCATGAATTAATCCATAGGCAGCCTAATACCTGCAATCTTTCTTTCTTTTTTTTGTTTTTTTGGTTGGAAAATGAGGCTTCTTTCCTGTTTAGATATGCTTCTACCAAAACCAAAACATAATCATTCCTGGTATTTCTTTCTGAAGCACTAAGTAAACACTTTAAGAAAAGTTCTTTTTTGGGGGGGGGGGGGGGGGGG
>JACYFF010002017.1:74693824-74745605 GCA_017589665.1 Selenicereus undatus | reverse complement strand
CCGAACTTTCGATTTATTGTGTGGATTTGTTGCTTCTATTTTTTTTTGTTAAGAGGTATTATTCTTTTCTTTCATGAAATTTGACATGTACAAGCATCATTAACTAAAAGGGGGGATGGCCGATGGCTCATAGGGACCTGTATGATGTGCAGCTAAGCAGTAATTTTTGTGTTGACCGTTAAATCATGAATGTATTATTGTTCTTTGAGTTGTTGATTGGCATGTCTGATTCAGGTAATACATGTTTTCAAGCTGTAGTAACAACATGGATGACATTTATGTGAACATAACTGATGGTGAAAGTGAGAGTGAAGACACTGAATTGAAATTGGAGATAGAGGAGGAGGAGGAGGAGCTAGAGCTAGAGTTGTAGTAACAACATACTCTAGTTTATAACTTAGACATCTATGTACTTTTACCTACCTCTCCCCACAAGACAGTTTATGTTGGTTATGGTCCTTGTGGACTTATGGATGTTGTTGTTTCCAAGCTTGTAATTCCTTCTCCCCGGCCCTCAACAGTCACGTCTTGCACAATTGCACTTGCTGAAGTTACTGGCTTACTACCCTCTCCCCAACCCTCAGCAGTCAAGGTTTTATCATGTGTCTGCCTTGCTGAAGTTATTGCTCTCTCCCCAGCTTTCATCAGTCAAGCTTTGTTGCAAAAGTATGGTTTTAACTTTTAATTTGATATATGAAAAGGGTACCAAATTTAGTTTTTTTCCCCCCTAGCAAACCGGTTAACCGTTTCACCGAACCAGAAAATCAGTTAACTGATCCGGAAAAGCGGTTAGTCGATTTTTTCGGTTCGGTTACGGATCGAATTTTGGCCGAACCGAAAGTTCGGTTAACCGAACATTTCGGTTCGGTTACGGTTCGGTGTTTTTACTAACTAAATATTCGGTTAACCGATTTTCGGTTAACCAAAAGTCCGGTTAACCGGTTTTGCACACCCCTATCCACAACCACGTAAATGCATCAATCTTTTTCCTGTACATTCAATACATTCTTAGCACATTAGAACTATCCGAGATATGTACTTTTGGAAGCCACGTAAGCAATATATATATATATATATGACAGTAGGAGTACATACTGCAGACAGTATGTAATAATTTGCCATAGGGTGTGTCCGTCTCAAAATCCCCAGTACTTATAATTTATTAATTATACCATACTAGTAAAACTACGTATATCCTATAGCCAAAAAATAGTGGATTTGAATCTAACCTAAATTATGGGAGAATTAATGTTCTCTCCCACACTGTTTCTGTAGCATCCCTTCCAACTCTTAAAGGCATCCTTACGAAATATTAGTCATAGCCCCTACCTATATTGAGCTACCTTACCATTCCTTCGTTGGAAACAATCCGAGAAAAACAAATTAAAGTTTTGAGAAACATATCCTCTTATCCATCGGTGATAATTTTTTGAAACTAAATATGAAGCACGGTGATTATTTGAGGAGAAACATAGTCAAAGACCTTCATAGCTTCGTAATATATGTCAATATCTCATTGTTTTATTTATTACAAATTTGGTAGTATATGACGTATGAATTTATTCACTTCTCTACTATAATGTAAAGGTTTTTTTCGAGTTTTGTAAATAAAAAAAAATAAAAAATTATGCTTGGAGATTTATATCTTTTATTGGCCATGAGTGGCTCAACTTCAATTCGATGATGAAATATCAAATATTTAAAAAGAAAAAGGTTCTTCAAATGAGTATTTACCTTAACATCATTGGCCACAGCGATTATAGTGAAAGAAATAGACACATTCATGTCGTACTACTACTAATTGTACAAGGATAAGAGCAATAGTAGGTCATGAGATATCGAGTTAAAATCCTTACATAAGTCGATCAAAAACTCATGAAGATCCTCATTTAGCTTTTGAGTTATGAAATGGGGAACAATATTATACACAAAATTTGGACTAAGTTTCTCTTAATTAAATAATTAAGTTTCAAAGACATTTAAGCCATGCTTAAGCTAGCTTAGGTTCATCGAGATGCATTTTAGCAGTACTATACACGCTCTATGATTTCAACAAAATATCCAAATTTTATCTTTAGCTTATTCACTGTAAGAATTAATATGGGTCGAAGATAATAGAGTGTATATATTCTTAATATGGGTCTGTTCTTTTCATCGGTATTTTTTAATTTATCAATTTCAACGCATTTTAACCTACTTAAACTAACTTTAATCCACTTTAATAAAAAAATACCAACTTTAACAAACTTCAAACAACTTCAACCCACCTTATTCAAAATTTTATTCTCACTATTTTAGCTAATTTTAAAAAATATACCAACTTCTATCAACTTCAACCTACTTTAATAAAAAATATATATTTTAATATACCTTAATTAATTTTATCTTTTTATTCACCACAATTTATTAATGAAAAGAACATATGGGATTTGCCAAACAAAAAAGAGAGAGCAAGTTTTGATTTTGATTGATCACAATTGTCAACCTCTAGCCGACAAAATTTACTGCTACTCTATACTCTGTGGAGATTAGACACAAATATTTGAACCATGATCATAGCAATTATTAATAGCGACATGTAAGACAAATTAAAAACAAACATATCTTCTTCTGATCCTGAAAAACATGAGACATATGGAAAATTTTAAAACAAATGACACAATTTTATGAACGTGTGTTTTATAAAGGGTCTTAGATTTTTTATTTTATTATAGTTGAATTATTGTTAATGTAGTAAGGGGTAGAATTTTTTTTATTATAGATTTTTTTCATTTATAAAATTTTAATTCAAGATTTTATTTAAGAGAAGTAACTGTTATATTATTTGAACAAATCTATGTTGATTAGGTTATAAATGTTTTAATTAAGCTAGATAGCTCACGTAGAAAAAGTGTACTTGGCAGACCTTGATTCAGATATGCGGTAAATGGTGCCCCCCCCCCCCAAAAAAACCCATCATGTACTGCACTGGCGGGAAAAAAGTATGCCCGCCCCAGAAAACCGAAAACACATTCTTTACTGACTCTTGACTCTTGTCATGGAGAGAGAGATGGCCGAGGAAGCCATAGCAATGGAAGTAGAGGAGACAGTGAACAACGACACCATACCCAATGAAGTGGAGGCACAAAAAGAACCCCCCAAAATCCGGCGATTAGATGAGTCCGTCATCAACCGCATCGCCGCCGGCGAAGTCATCCAGCGCCCTGTCTCCGCCGTCAAGGAGCTAATCGAGAACAGCCTCGATGCCCGCTCCACCTCCATTAGTGTCGTCATCAAAGACGGCGGTCTCAAGCTCATCCAAGTCTCCGACGACGGCCACGGCATTCGTGTAAGAAAGAAAAAGGAAAACCCACAAACCAATTTGGGCATTTTCTCTCTAATTGCGCTTAATTTCATGATTGAGTTTCGATTCTAGGGTTTCTGTTTATTTGTTTGTTGCTTTTTAGTACGAGGATTTGCCGATACTTTGCGAGCGGCATACCACGTCGAAGCTGTCGAAGTTTGAGGATTTACAGTCGATTAAATCAATGGGGTTTAGGGGTGAAGCTTTGGCCAGCATGACTTATGTCGCTCATGTTACGGTGACTACTATTACTCCTGGCCAGTTGCATGGATATAGGTAGGTTGAGGGGCTTACAAAGTGTGGGAGTTTTTTGAGTGCCAGGTGTTTGATGAAATGCCTCTTAGAAGGTGGTTGGGGTTCAAATTTAATTCTGAGCCTTTTTGTTACAGGGTGTCTTACAGGGATGGTGTGATGGAGCAGGAACCCAAGCCGTGTGCTGCTGTGAAAGGCACTCAGATTGCGGTACAAGCAGCTAGTTTTATTGTTGCCTGACTAAGACATAGGGACATGTTTGTGGAGTTATGTTATACTTAACCTATGGTGTGTTTCCTAGAACCTGACATCGTAGTGCGCAAATATAGTTGGAAATCAGCGCTGCATGAAAGGTCTTATCGTGAAGCTTCAACTGACCTTTCACTAATAACTGTTTTCTTTTGTGCCTTTTCTCTCTTCTTTGTTACCTCTCAAAGGAGCCCAAGTGAATAGTTAATAGGTTAAGCGATGTTTTTGTAAAGTTTATCGTAGGCATTATGGTGCCAAAGAAGAAGAAACATTATAATCCTTTTTTTCTGGCAAATGTGTTGTAGATTGAAAATCTTTTCTATAACATGACTGCACGTAAGAAGACCCTTCAGAACTCTGCTGATGATTATTCGAAGATTGTTGACTTGCTTAGTCGGTTTGCCATTCATCACATAAATGTGGGCTTCTCTTGTAGAAAGGTTAGCCTTTCTATTTATATGTCTTTCCCTTTTTTTTATTTTTTTCTGCGCTCATTTTCCCCTTTGCTTCCCCTTTCTTAGACTGCAATTTTGCATGACTCAAGCCTTACGTTTTATGTTTCTCTTTGTCTTAGCACGGGGCTACAAGAGCTGATGTTCACACTGTTCCCACTTCCTCCAGACTTGATGCGATCAGATCCGTGTATGGTGTTTCTGCTGCGCGTAATCTGATGAAAATAGAAGCCACAGATGACGATCCAACTAGCTCGGTGTTTGACATGAAGGGTTTCATATCCAGCTCTAATTACGTGGCCAAAAAGACAACCATGGTGTTATTTATTAATGGTGTGTCTCACACTTGTTATATCTGTGCTATTTATTGAGGTATATCCTGTCAAGTGCACTGCTCTGCAGAGCAACTTGTGACATGTGGGGTCTGTTGTCAGCGAGAAAGCATCTGTTTCTCGAGCAATATTGATGTTATTTGTTGTTGCAGATAGACTGGTCGAGTGCACTGCTATGAAAAGGGCCATTGAAATTGTCTATGCTGCAACACTGCCCCAAGCATCAAAACCTTTTGTATACATGTCAATTGAATTGCCATCTGAACATGTTGATGTGAACATACATCCAACAAAGCGAGAGGTGAGGATAACTATGTTCCAGCTATCTTATAAATTATCATGTCCACAATTGTAGACTTGCATTTAGCCCTCCAAGGGCGGCTTATTGTTGTTACCTGCTTTTTGTGATAATGCTCACTTGAGTTTCTTTTTCTTTTGAGCTCTTTGTGTTTTTTAGTATCTTTCATAACTTGAAGCTTTGTCTTCTTCCCCAGAAATGGACTCGCGATTTATCCTTAGTGGCTTGACATTTTGTGTGCATGATGCTTTGAAACTTCACATTTAGCTCTCTGAGTGTGGGCTTGTTGGTTTTTACCTGCTCCCTGTGATAATGCTCACTTGCTTTTGAGTTTCTCTTTCTCTTGAGCTCTTTGTGTTTTTTCATATCCTTCATCACTTGAAGCTTTGTTTTCTTCCCCACGAAATGGACTTCTGAGGGATCATTGGTGGCTTCACATTTTTTTGGGCTTCGAAACTTCTGTATGGATATCTCTGTAAAAATGCAGCTAGAATTGGATAAACAAAATTGAAACTTCTGATCGAGTGAACTGAAGAACATATGTTAGATACTTATCGAATATCTGGGAATCCTTGCTGCTTGTTTTTTGATATTGGAATATGAATTGTGAGTATTATTTTAATGTTTTCTTTGAGGGTTTTCCGTAAACCTATATGCTTACCAGGATAAGGTATGTGTATATAGACTTCTCCAGTCCTTGCTAGTGGTTGATCCAAATAGGTTGTCTGCTTTTGATTGCTGTTTTTGTATGCAAGAAAATATTTTATTTCTCGCATTTTTGCTTGGCAGGTAAGTCTTCTAAATCAGGAAGTTATCATTGAGAAGATACAGTCAGAAGTAGAATTACAATTAATAAACTCCAATGAGACAAGGACGTTTAAAGAGCAGGTAAGTATGGTGCAGATATCTTGTAGTAGTTTCCAGCTTGTCGTTAATCTTGTATAATTGCCCAAAGATCTGCTTGTAGTTTATCTTCATTGGTCATTGAAACTTCTGCCTTTCCTTTGGTCTATGAAACTTCTGCCTTTCCTTCTGCTGGTTCATCTGTTAGCTGCGTCGCTTCTTGTTTGACTCTGTTTTGCCTTCCATCTTGAGTAATCTTATATTGCTTTTGTGGGAATTTTCGATTGAGTGGTTTTGACATTCCTTGCATAGTTGTATAGATTGGTCGAAGGATGAACCTTGGGGAACTCATATCTAAGAGTTTGACAGGTTTGGAATTACATAAGGTTTGGAATTACATAATATTTGTGTGATTCTTGAGGTTGGAAGTGTTCTATGATGAATGCAAAAGTTTTAGTCTGCATCATTAAGGGTATAATAAAGCTAAAAGTCGTAAAAGTTCATTTTTTTCATGGAGAGCTCCTTCACTGTCCTAGTGAGTTGTGAGGGATGGATCAAAATATCAAATTAGGGTCTGTTTCTTTCGTGGGTAAATTGGGTGGGTCAAAAGGGTGAAGTGGGTTGAAGTTGATTGAGGTGGGTTGAGATAGGTTGAACTTGGTTTTTTTTTTTTGGTGGGTTGAAATAGTTTGAAGTATGTTGAAGTGGGTTGATGTTGGTTGAAATTGGTATATTTTTTATGTGGTGGGTTGAAATGGGTTAAAATAATGAGAATGTAATTAATGTGTGATAATTTATGAAGTTATCCAAATTTTGTGAAATTTTTGTTTGTTATATTTTATTTTTATTTTTTTGATTTTTGATTTTTAATTTTTAATTTTTAGTTTTTTATTTTTCATTTTTCATTTTTCATTTTTTTTATTTTTAATTTTAAATTTTAAATTTTTTGTTTTTTTATTTGTTTTTTTGATTTTTTGATTTTTGATTTTTATTTTTTGATTTTTGATTTTTGATTTTTTGATTTTTTGATTTTTTGATTTTTTGATTTTTGATTTTTATTTCTTTATTTTTTTTATTTTTTTATTTTCTATTTTTCTATTTTTTTATTTTTATTTTTTATTTTTTTATTATTCATTTTTTTATTTTTTATTTTTAATTTTTAATTTTTTAATTTTTTAATTTTTAAGTTTTTAATTTTTAATTTTTAATTTTAATTTTTAAATTTTAAATTTTTAATTTTTTTAGTTTCTTTTTTCTTCTTTCTTATTTTTTATTTCTTATTTCTTATTTTTTATTCTTTAATCTTTAATTTTTTAATTTTTATTTTTCATTTTTCATTTTTCATTTTTATTTTTCAATTTTAATTTTTTAAATTTCTTATTTTTTATTTTTAATTTTTTATTTTAATTTTTAATTTTCAATTTTTAATTTGTAATTTTTTAAATTTTTTATTTTATAGTTTTTATTTTATATTTTATATTTCCTAATTTTTTTGGTTATTTTTAAATTTTTGTTTTTTTATGTGTTTATTTTTTGTTTTTTATGTTTTATGGTTTATGTTTTATTTTTTTAATTTTTCATTTTCATTTATTTTTTATTTTTTTATTTTTTATGTTTATATTTTTTTATTTTTTAATTTCGTATTTTTAATTTTTAATTTTTTAATTTTATTTTTTCTTTCTTACTTTTTAAGATTAGTTTTTATTTTTTATTTTTTATTTTTTTATTTTTATTTTTATTTTTATTTTTTATTTTTTAATTTTAATTTTATTTTTTATTTTTTATTTTTTACTTTGTACTGTTTATTTTGTTAGTTTTTAGTTCTTTATTTTTTATTTTTTATTTTTTATTTATTAATTCTCTATAATTTTATGTTTTTTACGTTTTTGTGTTTTTATTTTTCTATTTCTTATTTCTTATTGTTTATTTTTTTATTTCTTATTGTTCATTTTTTATTTTTTATTTTTCATGTTTTTATATTTTATTTTTATTTTTCATTTTTTCATTTTTTATATTTTATTTTTTTATTTTTTATTTCTAATAAGAAAGAAAAAATAAATTAAAAAAATTAAAACTTAAAAATACGAAATTAAAAAAATATAAATATAAAAAATAAATGAAAATGAAAAAGTAAAAAAAAAAACTAAAAAAATAAAACATAAACCATAAAGCATAAAAAATAAACACAGAAAAAAATACAAATTAAAAAATAACCAAAAAAATTAGGAAATAAAAATTAAAAAATAAAAAAGTAGAAAATAAGAAATTTAAAAAATTACAAATTAAAAATTGAAAATTAAAAATAAAAAATAAAAAATAAAAATTAAAAAAAATTAAATTTAAGAAATAAGAAATAAGAAACAAGAAAAATTAAAAATAAAAAATTTAAAAAAATTAAAGATTAAAAACTTAAAAAATAAGAAATAAAAAATACCAACTTCAACCTACCTTAACCCACCTCAACCTCTTTTATCCACCCAATTTACCCACGAAAACAACATGCCCTAAATCTCACATGATACTTTACAAATTATTAAAATTATGAAGGGGGTGGGTTGAAGTTGGTTGAAGTAGGTTGAGATAGGTTGAAGTGGGTTGAAGTTGGTATTTTTTTTTCAAGTGGGTTGAAATAGGTTGAACTAGGTTGAAGTGGGTAAAAATGGATTGACCTACGAAAAAAACAGGCCCTTATTGCTAATGGAAAGAAGACGACCTATATCCTCAATGTCATAGTGCTGCATCAGCATGTGTTTAGCATGAGGGTTGGGCGGGGGGGGAAGAGGAGGAAATGCCTTTGCCAGTATCTTAAACATTAAAGCAGCACAATAGCATTGAGATTGACCAGCATCTTTCCTGTAAAATTTCTATCCCAAATGCAGATATGTTTTCATTCGAGTTCTTATTGGACTTAAACATTGTAGTATTATGATGTTCTTGTTCATATAATTGGGCTCCGTGAAAAATGCTGAAGGGCTCTCCATCCCCCCTCCTTTGGGAAAGGAGGATGGCTTATAGTCAGCTGGATAGTCCTTTTGCAATCTTTTGGTACTTTTGAAGTGGATTTGTCCATCGTGATCATTCTAGTAAAAGGCATATGTATGTGAAAATTGACAGCCTGTTGCTTTGGAGTGGGAAATCAGCTCCTTGAGTGTCATCGCAATGACCATGTGTTCGCTAGTTAGCATCATCGTGTGTAGAGGTTCATGTCTCAAATGTCAAGATTAATTCACTACAAAAATGGAGCTTCTGTATATCATAGGTTGTGGATTTTGGTTGCTTGTTTTCATTGTTTCACTGCTTAGAATTGAGCTGGTTTAGATTGTACAATTTGATGTGCTTCTGTCTCCACCACGTTTTGCTGTTTTTCTCTCTTTTTTCACTTTGTGATTTCTTATTGACTACTGGCGCTATTTATTTACCCCCTGTTTTCTGCTGCATGAATAGCTGGTATAGCCTTCCTCATCCATCCCTACAGGAGCAAACAGAGATTCCCGTTCTGCTTCCTCAGCTTCAGGTACAGACAGATGTTCGTGTACCAGCATTTGCAAATCTGTACCAGATCTGCCCTTCATGTGTTTCGGATGGAGTGCCCAAAACATCCTGGTTTAAAATCCTAACGTTCTCACTTCACTCTGGATTTCCTAGGAAGTTCCTCAAGTTCTCATTTAGCCAAAAGAAAGTGCATTTTGTGACATTCTCTTGTCTGATCTATGATAGTTGGATAATGTCCGGTTGATAAGATGTGAAATAATGAAAGAAACATCACAAGGAAAAAGGCATCAATGACCAAGTCCCGAATACCAACATGAATGAGTGAATTGAATAGAGCTTTTTTTGTTGGGGGGAGGGGGGGGGTGCTTGTCTTCGAAACAGGTAGCCGCTATGTGCTGGTTCGGTGGTTCCCTATATGGTGCACTAGAAAATGAGCCTCTTTGTTAGCTTGTCAGAGTTGTCTGTCAAGTATTTCTTTGAACACTTTGGTGTGCTTCCTCCCAGGCTCTGCAGCTTCAGTACCGAAGTCACAGAAAGTCCCTGTGCAAAAGATGATTAGAACTGATGCACTTGATCCGGCTGGGAGGCTGCATGCGTATTTGCAAGTTAAGCCCTCAACTCAAGTGGAACAAAATGCAAGCTTAAGCACCATAAGGTTAGATTTCAATTGATGCTAAGCTACATTATCATTCCGTCCAAACCATGCCAAACCTATGCCCCAAGCTCCACCTGGGGCAGGATGTGTGGAGTCACATGTACACAATCTTTCTGCTGTCTAAATCTCGGAGAGTTGTTTTCTCTTTGATCCTAGATTTGGAAGAATTTGACTGCCAGTTACTCCCCAAAAGCCAGAGAGGACATTTTGATGAGATATCCTGCTTTTGCGGACTACAGTTTGGCCTCGCCATGTTGGCCTACCCACTGTGGCCACCAATAACTTAGTATACTCTTTCAAGCCTACACTTAATTGAAAATTCTTTAATATAAATCTATATACAAATAGTAATGGAAGATTACTGAATCCTTCATAAATTCCTGTAATGAAATTTCACAGGAGAAGATTTTCCACTGCAAGTTGAATGTTTACGTTGTGTTTGATTTCCTTGGATGGATTATTTTCTATTGTTTCTTGAATTACCACTGGATGTTGGATTGTTTTTATTCTAGATTTCAGAATGTCATGTTTTTGATGGTGTATATGTGTAAATTACATAATTGGGGCACATGCCTAAGAAGGTATGCTCTAAGTTTAAAGCTAAACGCTTCATCATGAATTTATTATGTCTTATATTTGGTTTCTGAAGTCTAATGTGCCTTTTCCCCTATGCTGCTTCGTTTGTTGATCAGAATGCACATGGTGCTAGTCTTTGCTGCTGCCATCACCGTTGAGCATTTAACTTGGTTGTAATTCTGTGTGGTATATGTCAAGCCATTGCTTATGAGCATTTGATTGCAATTTTTCACCGCTCTCTACTTGCTTAGTTACTACAGCAGAATATTCTTTTGGTCCTATTCGTGGCTTTTGTAACTGCACAGTGCTGTTTTTCTGATGCATATCGGAGATTTGCACTCATTCAGCATCATCAACCTTCTGAGTTTCGGAGTTCAATACTTTGCACAGTTTCTCAGTTTATATTTGTTGGGTAATCTTTCTTTATGGATCTAACTTATTCCAGGGAGTAGCTCATTCATTCATCTTGTTGCTACTTGTTGCAAGCATATGTTCTTGTTTAAGAATACATTGGTCAACTGTGACAATACTTTGAAGATAAGATAGCTTTTGGTCTTCTCGTTTCAATAATATTTTGATAAAGTATACTGAATGACGTTGTAGGTCTTCTATCAGGCAAAGGCGAAATCCTAGGGAAACTGCAGATCTGACTAGCATCCAAGAACTTATTGAAGATATTGACAGTAGCTGTCATTCTGGTGTACCTCTTGTCAATCAGATCCTTTTTCCTTGCCCGGCAATCTTTGTTTCATTCCTAAATTTCATGTTTCCAGCTGTTCAGTTATTAATGGGTTAGTCGTCCAGGCTTGCTGGACATTGTCAGAGGCTGCACCTATGTTGGAATGGCAGATGATGCTTTTGCGTTATTACAGTACAAGACTCATCTTTATCTGGCAAATGTGGTGAACTTGAGGTATGGTAGTCACCAATTTGTTTTCTTAATCGGCATTCAGTCTTTTTTCGGCAGTCATACACGAAAAAGAATTATTGGATGTCTGAAGCGGCTGTAGGCCCCATTTCCATGTCATGCACTTGATTTTTCATTTCAAACCAAGACGAATCCATCTTTCTATTTTTAATCTATATGGCGTAGCAGAGCCATGCCATTGATGGAACCTTCAACAGCAATACTCTGGGCTTTTAATTGTGACTGCTGCATTTTAGATAGAAAGATGGCTTTTATTGATCACTTTATGCCTGGTGGTGTCAGCTTTTTTGGTTCAGTTTACATTCTTTTCTACAGCCTTGTCATTTGCTTCCAAGCATCAAAACATTACTGTTGTTTACTTCTATGCCTGATGCTTTTTCCAGGTTTAGTTGCTTCTTATATGAGTTTTCTTAATCTTGGTTTTGCTCTTTTTTTTCTTTTTTATGTCAAGCAAGGAGCTCATGTATCAACAGGTCCTGCGTCGATTCGCTCATTTTAATGCTATACAATTGAGTGACCCTGCCCCACTGCCTGAGTTAATAATGTTGGGACTGAAGGAGGAAGACATCGACGCTGATTGCAGTGAAAATGATGATCTGAAGCAAAAAATTGCTGAGGTTACTACTTCTCCCTTTTTCGTTTCAGATATGCCTCAAGCAACCCCCCCCCCCCCCCCCGGGCAGCTCACCAGATGCTCAGGTAGGGATGGTGCTTTTGGGAGGTCAGTGGGTTCCCAAGCAGCTATGAACACCTCTCAAACTTTAAGGTGGGGGTGTGGGGACTAAAGACTGCAGGCATTTGGCCATGAGGGGGCGGGGTGTGTAAATGTGTAGCCGCCCGACTGAACTTCTTCCAATTCCTTGCTCCTTCTCTGTCTACTGTCTCTTGTTTAGGTATGTCATATAATACCCTGTACATTACAAACACTGGATCTCATCATTAATACAAATTTCATGTGGCTTTATGCAGTTTGTTCATACATTATGTTAACAACCTTAGAAGAACAGCTTTGCATGTGACTGACTTCCAAATTACTCTTATCCAGATGAATACTGAGCTACTCAAGGGAAAAGCTGAAATGCTGGAGGAGTATTTCTGCATTTACATAGACCAACAGGGAAGTCTTTCCAGGCTTCCTGTTGTCCTCGACCAGTACACCCCTGACATGGATCGTGTTCCTGAATTTGTTCTTTGCCTGGGCAATGATGTAATTACCATGCTCATTCATTCTGAATTGCTTAAAAGCTTGTCATTTCTTGGATGTTGATGTTGACGGTGATCGTTATTTCTCCCTGCATCCTATCACAAACTGCTGGTCCCTTCCTCCAACCGCCCCTTCCCCCCCTATTGAAGTACAAAACAGAGATTCCTTTGAGAAGGCACAACACTGACCTCCTGGTTTTAGACAGAAGTCAAGCCCATGTACAGACATAATCAAGTACCTAGCCACAACTAAAGGCCCACGCCGCCCACCTAAATGCACAGTACTGTTTTCTTCAAACTTCGATTTCTCCCTGGTACATAGGAACATAGCAATAGAGTTCCCATTGAAATAGGATCCCAAAAGGAAAACCACTAAGTGGATGCAGGCAATTATGCATTTTATAGACTGTATTTTTTTTAAGGTTCTGATTGATTTTTGTCTTCATAGGTTGACTGGGAGGATGAAAAAAGTTGTTTTCAGACAATCTCAGCAGCTCTTGCAAATTTCTATGCCATGCATCCTCCAATGTTGCCAAACCCATCTGGTGATGGCCTAGAGCATTATAAGAAGAAATCAGTGATAGAGCCACTTGGTGAAGAAAGTTCTATGAATAAACTAGGTATTGATGCTCTACTGGATTATGATGTGAAACCTAGTGAACTCCTAATCCTTCGACTATTTAAGTTTTGACCTTGCTTTTCTCTGTGATTTTCTCGTGATTCCATCTGGCATAGAATCTGTGATGTCTGTTTGGGCGGGGGGTGTTTCTTGGTTGTATTCCGTAAGCCGCTATCATTGCTTGTATGTCCTGGGATAATTGCTGATCTGATTTCAGATTAATTTGAACTATCATTGTGGGGCTTCCTCTTCCTCTTGATGCTAGTTTATATGGCTTACAGATGCTAGTGAAGAAACTGAGATTGAACATGAATTAGTCGCAGAGGCAGAAACTGCCTGGGCTCAGCGTGAATGGTCAATTCAACACATCCTATTTCCAGCCATGCGACTCTTTCTTAAACCCCCGAGTTCAATGGCTAAAAACGGGACATTTGTACAGGTAACTCGCAAAAACTCAGCGCTGCTTCTATCACAAGATCAATTTCATGTCATGTTTCATGTCATTGAATAAGCTGCTGAGAAGTTTTCAACCAATGTTGATTTGATATCATATCATAATTATCTCCCCATGGAAAATGACCGTTGGCTTTCGTTCAACTACAGGTAGCCTCACTGGAGAAGCTTTACAGAATTTTTGAGCGATGTTGACAGAACCAGCTTGAAACCCATGGCCTGGTCAGAATTCAGTAGTGTGTTTCTGTCAAGATAAGGATATTTTGCGTATACTTCAGACTATCAGCAATTAAAAAATTTTCCTCAGACCCCAACACCCCGCCCAAGCAAGACTCTCAGATATGGACAGTTTGTGCAATATTGTACTCGTATAGTTTAATATCAACTTCTCTATATGTGTCACTGGCTAAGGGGATGCCATCGAGTCACTGTCATTAGGAATTTTCCTGGTATTTTGAATTGATGGCCTGATTCTGCGCTATTGAGTCACTCTTTTGCTCTCTGAAGCCTTTGTGCATAATACACTCCAAGTTCATTAGCTTGTACATGTGCTGGGTTCATTTGCGTCGTGCAATCAGAGGCTGTTTTAACTTTCCTCGTCCAAGGCTAAGATTCCGAAACACGGGGTCATCCCCTCCAATAATCTCTATTTTATTAAGAACATACAGTTTCAAAAGGTAAGACCTCGTCGTTTCTTAAGCTCAGGTTGGCATCATCGATGTATATTATGTGGGTTTGATGTCATTCTTGTTTGTCCGTACATAGCCTATGCGGTGGGAACTCATGGGTAGCTTATGAGAATCAGAATGTGCACTATTCATTGCAGGAGAACAAGCGAGGTTTTTTCTCTTCAATGATTTTTTAATCCATAAGGGTTGATTATGTCTCATGTTTTACCTCAATCTTAAATAAAATGCTAGAATTACATATTGGGCTTTCTTAGAGAAATGCTGATCCCATTATATGGTGGTTTAATTTTTACACATTGTAAAATTTCAAATTATTTTTTCCTCTTTCATTTATGTGTCGAATAATTCTAAACCTCCAAATTACTTCATATTAGGAACTTGTTGGTTCAGAATTATTTGAAACAAAAGTCAAAACGATAAAAAATAGCATGAAAAATGTAAAGGGTATAATAAATAAGGGCGTGTTCGGCAACAACGTTTTGGGCAGCGTTTGACGTTTTGATTAAATCAATACACTCATTAAGTAATTTTAGCTGTTCGGTAACATAGTATTTTGACTGGCGTTTCAAATAACGTTTAGCTTTTTAAGCTATGTTTTTGAAAGGCTAATAGTATTAACGTTTTGCATTTAAAAGTAGCGTTTCATATTTTTTTGTCAAAAAATATTCTTTGGAAATTTTATCTTTTGAAATTATCTATATTCTTTTATGTAAATTTATATTAATCAACTAACCTAATAGATAAATTTACTGAACATATTTATTTCAACTTTTCATACAAACAGTTATCTGCTAACAGCTAAATTAGAAATGCTATTTGCTACCTATGACAGTTGATTTTTCCACGGAACTTTCCTCCGCTTCCACGAAAAATTTAGCCTTATGCTACAAATGCCCCGCATTCACAGTTGCATGCTTACCCTCATGATCACTCAATTCTTTCTTTCCCAGCCTAATTTCTTTGTTCGGTTTTTTTTTTCCCCTTTCTTTCCTTATGGACCCCGACATATTTTGTTCTGCTTCCAATAAACTACAAAAAATTTCTTGGCCTTCCGGGGCCCCTCCTTGTTCTTGTCTTGATTTTTTGTTAAAAAATGATGCTTTCATTTTAAAACCTTTTAAAATCAGTTTTCATTCTTTTTATTTATTTTTGTATTTTCCTTCTAAACAATGATACCTTTTATTCAGACGAATGCAACAAATTTACTATAGCTATATGTTTATTATCTAAAGTCTTGTTTGTACTACTGAATCACTTTCGATATTAAAAAAGTCTAAGCAACTTGGTTTGCCTAGGTTATTTAATGAAAATATTGAACTTAGCATTAACTAAAAAAATGTGAGTCGTACTAAAAAAATTAAGAGTTTATCTTTGATAAGCATACCATTTTGATATATAATTGAATCTAACTTGTTGAATAAGTTATTTTTTCTTTATAACAACAATACCAACAACTTTTAGTACGTCTTTAGTTTTTGTGGGTATAAAAAAATCTAAATGTTGTCAGTCTTACCTATATATATAAGCACTCATGCAAGTAGAGAGAGTAATTATTCTAAGAGAACCATATAAATATATTATGAGAAAACATTTTATTGGTCAAAAATTTCTTGAAATATGATCGAGCATTAAAGCGTTAAATACTTAGATAAAAATTTCATGAAACATATTTAAAATACAAACATTAAATCTTCAGATTATGTAAATATTAAATAAAGAAATAAACAATATGAGCACTATGTGTGCCCACTACTAGTAAAAAGTTCCAAAAAAAAAATTGACTAAACAAATAATCCCGTTTAACGATTTATCAGCCTATAATTATATTTTAGTAAAAATTTAATAAAAATAGTAAAAAGGGAATATAAACATGAGAAGTAGTTGAAAAAACATTGGGTATAAATTATTCACAGAAATATCAAATATACAAATGGAGCGAAAATACGCATCTGAGACAATGCCATTTCTATGGAACTCAATACCAGAGCATTCAAGGGAGAATAATAGTAACAGTAAAACATGCAGCATGACGGAAAACAAGAAGTATTTCAGTAAAACATGGACCTTTTTTTTTTCTTTTTTAATTTGAGCATAAATTGAAAGTGGAAAGCTGAAGCCTTAAATTTCGTACCAGCGTCCGTACATTGAGATTCGGTGATTTTTTTTATTTTTTTTTGTTTTAACTTGATGTGAGGCTGATTTTGTCATATTATAGACATTTCCGTGGAGCCCGGCAAAAAATTCTGTGGAAAAATCAGCTGCCGCAACCTACACATCTATCCACTACCTGAACCGATATCTACTACTTGAATCGTTAATTTTGCCGAACATGACCTAAAGCAAAAAGATTATCATACACCAATATGATGCATTAGTAACTTTTTTTTTTAATTTTACGGGTTCTACGTCTTGGATGATATCAGTCGACATCTACATATGCTTATTCCTATCTTGCGATTGTATAGGTTGAGATTAATGTCGTCCGAGATAGTCAATGTAAATACAAGATTTAACTAATCCATTTTGATGAAATTAAAGCAAAAAAATAAAGTGATACACCGAGGGGATAAATATAATTGGAGAAAATAAGTCTGAATTATTTAATTATAGTACAATAAAATATTGGTCAATTGGTATGAGATCATATCCCGTAGATACATTCAAATATTCCAATTAGCCATAGCCCATAGCCTGGTCCCCAGACTGCAAGCAAGGGAGAAACACAAACTCGACCAATGATCCAAATCCTAAAGAGAATGTATGCAAAATGTGTGGTGGTGAAGAACTAAAATTACTACGACCTTACCGTAAGCAAAATGTATGCAAGCTAAGGACATCGATCATCTCTGTCACCTCCCAACCTGTCATAAATTAAAAAAAATAAACCGTATACCCATTAATCCGTTAACGTGTACAAGATATACTTGTGAATTTACGTGAACGGGAGAAATACATATCGATAAAACTATATTCTTTTTTTTTCACTCTCTCAAGCAAATAAAATCAACTACAAAAAGTAAAAACTCAAATGACATCTCATACATTATTCCACAACGATTTATTACCATCAAGTCATAGTCAATTTATAATTACGATTGTGAGGAGTTGAAGGATACATAAACGAAGGGAGAAACTCCCATGTTTGTTCTAACAAAATTCAAGGGTACATATTCTGTCTAGGGTTGAGCATCTCCACCCACTGGAAGGAGTTCCAATGGTGGGGTCCCAGTACCACACGGATGAACTGCATTCCACGATGTTTGCCACGGGGTGGAACACGTGTCACTCCCATCATGTGTTCCATTTTTTTTTATCTTTTTCTAATTTTTAAAGGTTTTTTCCCCTTAAAAATATTGTTTAGGTGGTTTAAAAAAATTGTATATTTTAGAGTGGATCCATGATAAATATGTTATTGTGCAATCCAAATTGGAGCTGCATAGGTCGGAGAAGTGAAGAAATATAAGTTTCAAAAGATGAAATTTTACCTGATGTGACAAAGTAAAGTTTTCAAAATTTGAAACTCAAACGGAGAATGCTTGACGATGGGGGTAAAAATCATGTCTCAAAGCTAGGGATAGCAATTGGATCGAGCATGAATCCATTTGTCATTTTAGATATAGTAATATTCAATTATTCATGCTATTCTCGAATCTACCTAAAGTTATTGAACCGCAATAGATAATCTGTAGCTATTTTGCACAAACATATGAAATTATAAATAAAATATGTAAAATTGCGTGTCATTTTTGAAGTTTTTATTTATTTGTGTATCAATGAGGTCTAAGTTGTTCTTGTGATTGGAACTAGAAATTTAAGTACACTAGTTTCTAAGTTTAATTATATTTACCCATCTATATATTCCCCATGTATGATTGCAATTTGCGACGTACTGTTAAAGCATACTATAAAAATTTTCATTAGGCCTCAAAATAATTTAAACTTTTAATTGATAGTATGATTATTTGAATTTCATTAGGTTCAATGCCTTGTTGCCACTTGCCATAAGTTAATGGAGTTCATGTAGAATATATGCTTTGAAATTTTCATTCAACCTTAAAGTATTTTATACAAAATAAGCGTATCCTTGAATATGACATGCTGTGCACTTCTTGTGAACAATATATATATATATATATATATATATATACATATATATGATATATATATATACATATATATGAGATTGAGTTTAGATGTCATTTTCTAAGTTTTAATCCATGGTTATGTGGATATCATTTTTCTATAACTTATTAACAAGGGTAGGATGTCATATCTGTTTAAAAAGACTTCATTTTTCATAAGGAACGTCCTAATAGGACAATATATGAACGACATATGACCAAAGAGTAAATTGAAAAGTAGGTATGAAAAAAACTTTCTAAATCTCAAGTAAAACTCTAACCTTTCATCTATTAGATCGAAAGAAGTCCAACTTCAACAAACCACTTTTTTACAGATAAGGGTGGCTTACTGTATATATATATATATCTCATGAGAAATAGCCAGCCTAGGGATTAGAGTCTAAACACATGAACCACCTGATGATTAATCAGTAGGAGATGATCTAGCCATCTAGGCCCAAGGCTAGCTTGTAGGCAACCTAATGAAACCATTAATGATTGCTTTGAATTTGTGGTCGGTGTAAATCTGAAGTGATTTTGAGTCAAAATTAGGTGTGGATCTCATGGTTAATGTAATATGAAAATTGGTCAAATGTTTGTTTACCGTTATGTTGTCAACATACACAAGCATACACACACCCTTAACCACAACCACAAGCAAAGAGAAATGGCGCGAAATTAAAATAGTGTTTAAATAGTACTTAATAATGGACGTTTCATCTAATTTTTCCATTTAATAATATCATTAAATTACTCAAAAGTGCAATTAATTAGTCCAGTTCTCCTAACTTTATTTTTTTTTTAAAAAGATAGTACAACCTAAATCCAAAAAGAAAGATATAATTTATCAAAAGCACTGCAGTCCAAAAATGTTTGGTAATAAACTTTATTTTTATTTGATGATTCTTGGGGGGTATAGTTACAAATGACATGATGCCACATGGAAATTTCATGGAGATATTCTCTGTCCTCCCCCACTATAAATACATGAATGGACCTCCATGCCACTGGGTTGATTATTCCAACCCAAGTTCACCCCAAGAAGAAGAAAAGAAAAGAGCTCTTCATCATAGCTCCCTTCCCCCCCCCCCCCCCCCAAATCTTAGCTTGCCACATTAAAGAGAGTAATCAATTAGGTTGGGAAGATTTAATTAGAATGGGAAAAGGGAGAAGGCCATGCTGTGACAAGGAAAGAGTGAAGAAGGGACCATGGTCTGAGGTGGAGGACTTGATGCTCATCTCCTTCATCCAAAAGCACGGCCACAGCAACTGGCGTGCTCTCCCTAAACTTGCAGGTTCAAATCTTACCTATACCGATATCTATCTCTCCCCTCCCATTTATTTATTTATTTATTTATTTTTAACTTTAGGAGTTTTGAGTGGGCATACCTAGGTAGGTCCATTGCTGGGTAAATAGTCAAGTTCTTAGGCCTAAGGAAAGGTGTCGCAAGCCGGGGGGGGGGGGATATGAATTGGATGTGATGTCCATTATTTTGCATGTAAATGCTTAAGGTTGCTACATTATTAAAGGGTCATTCTAATTTTCATATGACAACCATCATTTTTAAATGTCATTTTCTGATAGAGTAATGTTAAAAGTGTAGCTCTTATTTTCCAAAAGAGAACAAAAGATGGTCTTCTACATATATTACTAATTTGCCATATTAGAGGATTACCATGTTTTTTTTTTTTTTTTCGTTCTTGTTTTTGGTGTTAGTTGTTCATGGTATTGCTAGCTCTAACTAATTACCGAACATTGAAAAAAATCCTATATAAGAAATTGATATATTGGATAATTAGGGGAGGGGGAGCTAATTAATGCATATAGATAGTTTTGTAATAGGGTGAAAATAATCTATAATCATTAATTATGCTACTTTTAGAGCAGTTGCCGATATAATTTCCACCTAAAACTTATTCTCTCCCTTCTTCCTTTGCTTCAGAAGAAGAAGAAGAAAAGACAATATCTTAGTAGAGCTAGCTAACCTAGCTAGCTAATCATACAATCATTGTTATGTTTAAATCTCAGCATTCCCCATATTAATTTATTACACAAGGTAGGACGGACCTTTGTTGTATCTACGCTTCAAGCTCGAGAGGTTTTTGCGTGAGGAAGCGTGTTAGAGTATAAAACCTATTCTTAGGCCTTCAACCTCAATTTCAATTTTTCGTTGAGTCAGCTCTTGAATAGTACTATCTTTCATACATTGGCTACCTTGAACTAGATGTTATTATCTTTAATTTTTCTTTTTTTCTTTCAAGTACGTCAGGATGGTCTTGTTTTGCAATTTTTTCGGCTCCTTTCTATTTCAACATAAATATTTTCCATACAATTCTAGATCTCTTACCAGGGAAATATTATATAAATAATTACGCTTGATTAATTTACTTTAATTAATTCTTGGGTTCTTTTCTCCCCTTGTTGCATATCCTGAACTTTGGTAAATATACTGATAAGAACGAACGTTTTATTCTTCAAGGTATTTTTGGAAGGGGGGGGGGTTGGAGTTGATCAGAGTCAATTGCTTAGTCAAACAATTAAACGAGACCATTAAGTAGAAAAAAACTTAATTAGTTAGCCAATTAGGTCTTTCAAGGTACTACGGACAGATAATATATTACAAATTAGAAAACTAATGGATAACCATATGATATAAGTACATAATGTTAGGTAATAAACCTGGTCAAACTAATTTGCAACTTGACTCTCTCTGCTAATATAATTAAAAGGAATTTTCAACATGGTTGAGTAAAATATTACCATGCAGTCTGCGTCAAAGTTGTTGGCTGATGTCCCCATTCAAACTAAAACAGAAAAGATCAACCCATCCACATACTAATTTAATTTCATTATAGTTTCAAATTTATTTGCCCACCACTCTTATATGATTGATCTTTTTGCTAATGGTTACATAATCCTTTTTGAATGTTGCTATCACTATTAAAAAAGCCTGATTTTGTTGATCTAATTTAGATCCACTAGTTTGCTTAGAGTTGAATGAACACTTGTTAGATATGTCGTAGATTTTGATGCAAAAACTTGTTTTTAGGGTTGGCGAGATGTGGAAAAAGTTGCCGATTAAGATGGGTCAATTACCTTCGACCTGATGTGAAACGCGGAAGTTTCACGTTTGAAGAGGAGGAAGCCATAATCAAACTACATGAAACACTTGGAAATAAGTAATGTTCAACATTAACATGGAATTTATCGTTTTCTTTCTTCCCCCTTTTCTCTAACATTAATCATACTAATTCTTTTCCCCATTTAGGTGGTCAAAAATAGCTTCTCATTTCCCTGGGAGAACAGATAATGAAATAAAGAATGTTTGGAACACCCATTTGAAGAAACGCATCAAAGGCAAAAATTCATCCCTTGATGATGCTCGGGAAGAAAACACCAAAGAATGTCCAAAGCAACAACTCCATGCCACAAACCAAACCAGCCCCATTGATGACATGACCATTGATATCGAACACTTGAGCTCTTCCTCCACCTCGTATAGTTCAGAAACCTCATTTGAGACTCCAAACCATCAAATCACCGAGGTCAATAAGAGGTTACATCAAGAAGGAGAAAACCCTAACTCAGACGTCTCTGGTAAGCATGAATCAGAAATTGATGCAGACAAAATGAAGGAAGATGCACCTATGCCAGAAGATCTCATTGAAATCCCTTTTGAGCCTCACTTGGACTTGTGGAATTTGTTAGATGATGACTTCAATATTTCAGCTAATACTCATGAATTAGTCCAACTCAAGGAACTTGATGAGGCCCCTCCTGAAAATGACATGAAATATAATTATGTAGAAGATGGTGGAAGCTGGCCATGGTGGTTAATCTACTTGGAAAATGAGCTTGGGTTTGATTTTCACCTCAACTGACCGTTGAAGTGATGTTGGTAGTGAATTAAGTACTGCCAAAACACATGTATATATTTGCTAATACTTTATTTGTCAAAATCACTTTGTTTGAGTTGGATTAAAAATTGATCCAACTCATAATAATATAATGATTACCTAAATCTATGTAAGTCATTGTGAATATGGGTTCATACTATGTGTACACACGCTTGGTCAAAATAATTAGCCTTTTTTTTTTTGTTTGTAGTTAAGTTAAATGTACTCACTTTGTTCACACCCTCATTATATTGTCAAAATAATGTCATGCTATGGTAACTAACTGGTTCTCAATTCTTGGGTCAAATGATTTCACTTGTGACTATCGCAAGTAAATGACTATCGCAAGTAAATGACAAATGTACAAAAATGAAAGAAAACATCAAGTTATACTTCTTAATATATAGTAGATGACAATTGTACAAAAAATAGATACATCGAGAGGGAGGAATTATTCAAAATGTGATTTTATAAACAAATATACAAGGCCTTGAGTGTTAAGGGCCACCAACCCTTCGACTGTTCTATTTTAAACTATAAATGCAGGCACATCTAATTAAAAGCTACTTAAATGCATATTTTCTATTAATTTTGTCAAGCACCACTGTTGTAAAGCTTCCCTAATTTATTTTAAAATTATTTTATGAAATATTAAGCATCATGTGTCATGATATTGTATTAATAATCCAATAGTGATAGAAGTATATAAAATTTTGTAAGTAATCTAAAATTAATTATTCCTCCACGTTCAAAGCTGGAGAAATTTAGAATTGATTTCTGCGCTATAATTCATTGAAATTAGCCAAAAAAAATACGTACGCAATCTATATTCATATTTTGTTGAAAGCAACATTGGATTATCAAACAAACTAATTGATATCGTAACAACTTAGCTAATATATAGATATAGCTCCCAGAAAAAGAACATTAAACATAAAGACAAAGAGTTATACTATTTAAACATTGAAATTTTTTTTACCTAACAGTCCATTGTTGAAAGCATTGGTGTTCTATACTAAGATCATTGGCTAAAAAAAAGAAAGAAAAAAAAGGAAATAAAAGAACTAAAGACGTGAAGAAAGCACTTGCACTTACCCTATTGCCTTAGTTATTCTCATTGATCACCATCACAGACTGTCCGAGCCTTGAGCAATGTTGTTCAAAGAGGTTGATTCACAAGAGCAGGGAGATTAAGAACTGCGCTCAGATTAATTCATGACATGAAGACTTCTATACAGCAATATCTTAAACTCAAAAATATTGTCACAATGACATACCTATATAATTGTTGCTTAGAAATTATACAGGGCTTCTATACAGGACAATCTAATTAATACCTTAAAATTGGGTGTAGGAGTTATGATAAGTCCCAAAGACATCAAAATTCCATGTCTTTTATTTGCTGATGATTACCTCTTTTTTTACAGAGAAAGGTTGACCACTTATTGCTTGGGATAAAATTGGCTTGCTCAAAAGTAAAGATGGGTTGGGACCATGCAAAGCAGATGCCATCAACAAAGCCCTTCAATGTAAACTGGCTTGGAAGGTTCTCACAGATGTACCAAGCCTTTGGGTACAATCTGTGAGAGCAAAGTATTTATTCAACTCTGATTTTTTTAGCTGCGCACAAACAGAAGAACACTAATTCATCAGTATGGAAAAGTATTTTGAAGAGTAGAGATCTCCACAGGAAAGGAATTATTTGGAAGATAGGGAAAGGAGATCGGATCTCCTTTTGGTTTGATGATTGGATAGAAAATAGAAATCTAGTAAACATAATGGGAATAGATGAAGAAAACATTCCCCAACCCGATGTAAAAGTATGTGGTTTTATTACACAACAGTCACAATGGGATATCTCACATCTTAAGATAGTCCTCAATAGCCACCATATTATTTAGAAAATTCAGGGGATACCCATACCCATGCATGAAACAACAGATTCCTTTTGTTAGGGATTAAACAGTTTAAGTGATTTCTCTACAAAATCAGCCACTTGGATGACTCATGGCATCCAGTCCCATGAAACTTCTAAATGGTCCTATAAATTGATGTGGAAAATTGATAATATGCCTAAAATTATTATCTTATTGTGGCAATTATCATAAAGCTCTACTGCTAAGAGGCACGCCGTTGAGAACGGGACTTCATATTGATCCATTCTGTCCTATATGCCTTAATGATATTGAATCTTCAGAGCACCTATTCAAAGAATGTCAAATAGGCAAGAAGGTTTGGGAAGTTGCAGACAAACATAATTGGCTTCCATTCGGTGTTTCCTTGATTGGATGCCAAGACTTATCCCAATGTTTGTGTAAGATTCATTCTTCTAGTAACTCAAAGTTAAAGCAAAACTTTTTATTTCTATTGTAGAGTATCTGGAAATCCAGGAATGCCATAGTATTAAGGAATGCATTTTTCAATCCACTGACTTGTCTAATTCGGACAAAAAAAGCTAGCACAGAATGGAGATCGAATCCGCACTTGTTTACCGGTTAATACTAAATCGAGGGGCCTTCTTCTTCTCCATCCTCCTCAATTCATCTTGTGATGTGGCACCCCCCTGATCTAGGATTTGTAAAACTCAACTTTGACGAATCACTCATCAACTCCTCAGCAGTAGGAAGCTTCATTGTCCGGGATTAGACTGGAAAATTACTGAAGGCCGGAGCATCTTATTAATTACAACAATGCTTCAATATTAGTGGCGGAGGCTAGAGCACTATACGATGGGTTATCTTCAGCTATTCAAGCAGGTTTCGATCAAGAGCACTACACGATGGGTTATCTTCAGCTATTCAAGCGGGTTTCGATCAATTAATTGTAGAAGGTGATAACAAGATAGTGATCCAATTAAGCTTTGAAGGGGAAGAGTCACATCCCTTGGCAGATTCATAATATTATCAAGGATATTCAAGTGTGGAGAGAACAAGACATTCAAATTAACACTAACGATGTGTTAAGAGAGTCAAACATAACAGCAGACTGACTGTCTAAATTTGGGCATTCTATTACTAGTTCGTTTTCATGTAATTTATATTTTTCATTAGCCCTTAGGACAATTTTAGCTGATAACGTAATTGGACACACTCTTGCGAGAAGAGACGTCTAGTATTATTGTTGTTCCTTTTTACTCTTGTTAAAAAAAATAAAATCTAATAGCCTTTGTATGCGAAGAGGGAGGGATGTACCAAGGCCACAATACACAAGCTTAGAGGTCCGGTTGTGCCTCTGCAAATCTCTTGTAGTTAAAAAAAATGTGGACGATAGAATTTGATCCCGCGTCTCTAATTTGAAAAGGATACTTGATACTTATATTATGGAGTTACAAGCACTTGGTATGTACTTAATTATTAGTCTTGCTAGGCTTAATTTGATTAGATACAATAAGATGCAGTACAATAATTTCTAGAAGTTATATCATTTTTAAAGTCGATCAATAATCACTAATGAGAGACCATTATATAATGATCCCATGAATGACAAGCATGGTGCCCCCAAGTTACTAATATTTTTGTATTTTTTTTTCTGTTTTCAATAGAATGGGTGCTTATTCCAACTGTACACCCTAAAGCTAGTATGGAATAATTTATAAAAATATTTTCTATAGAATAATTTAAGAATAATATTCCATTAGCTTAATTAGGTAGATGCTGGAAGGAGCACATAATATTTTCCAAAAACAGAAAAAGGATTTTTTTTATTATATGTAAAAGCTTATACACACACGCACACGGTTTAGAAAGATCGAATTCTAGTTTTTTTTTTTGAACGTCAGTCATTCTACCATTAAAGTATCCCATGCATAAGCATATATTGTTATTTGTTAATTACCAAAATTGTTTGTTAATTGTAATTGATCACCACCAGTGAATTCTGATAACCTTCATCCAATCTTTGACCAAGAAGCACGTTCCAGCATTCGTCAATGAATCCAAAACGTGAGAATGAACTCAAAACTCCCCTCTCTTCCCATTTTCCCCTCCACTTCGTTTCTTCATTTTGACCAAAACCCATCAACACCACCTAACTAATTAACCGCCAATTACTTCCCCAATTCGATCACTCACTATATATATAATCATCAAAGCTCACCTCAAATCCAAAAAAAATTTCTCTGCTTTCCTAATATACATTCATACTGCTGATCGTAACTTGATTGACAACGTACAAGACAAAAAATGGCTTCATTTTCCAGAAAAGCATCTAACTTTGCTCTGATTTTCTCTCCCCTCTTCATCTCCTCAACCATCATCCAAGTCTCCTGCTTCCAGTACGAGGTTGGGGGTGAGAGAGGGTGGATCAAGCCCGATGGCAGCGAATACGAGACGTACAATGAATGGGCACAGCACCACAGGTTTCGCATTGGAGATACCCTTTGTAAGTTCAATCGAATCAAATGTACTATACATGTTCTCTGAAATGTGTTTAATTCTGAAATGTTATTTTTGTTGGTGGTTAATTTAACTTGTTCCAACAGATTTCAAGTGCACCAATGACTCAGTGCTGGTAGTAAACAGTCAAGACTATGGTGGTTGTTCTCTTAACAACCCCATATCGAAATTCGAGGATGGAAACACGGTTTTCGAGTTTGATCATTCGGGTTTCTACTACTTCGTAAGTGGGAATCCGGGTCACTGCCAGGCGGGTCAGAAGATGATCGTATGGGTCATGGGGGTTCATCATTCCAACAGTACCATGATCAGTAGTTCCCCGGCCCCCTCGCCCGCCTCTGAGTCTGAGGGTCCCACTCCCATCGGCAGTCAGGGGACGAATGCGGACTCGGGGGGCCCATCCCAGTCCCAGTCTCAGTCTCAGTCCAACTCCGGCCATTCCGCGTCAATTCTCCTGATAAACGTGTTCATGGGAGTCGTGATTCTTCTGCATGTGTTCATAGAGTATTAGGGGAAACTATATTAATTATATCAGCAAGTAGTGCTGATTACTCTTTATGAATTATGATTAGTCCATTCTATTTAGCTGATTCATGATATATGCTCTCTAATTAGCAGTTAGGATAATTTGTTATGAGTTAATTTGAGCAATTGTATTTTCCCTTTATGATGAGGATTATTTCAATATCAGTTACCTTCTTTTTTAATCAGACTGTGTGTGTCACATATTTGTTTTATTACTTGAAAAAGAAAATTTTCCGATTCAAAAATGGCCAGCTTTAATTACGACTAATTACGACAGGAAAAAACTAGCCCAACGATGCTACTAATCCAAACCAGATAGAAAGTTGGGTAGATTTAGGTATAGATTTTAGACCGTTTGATTAAAAAGATTGATTTCTTTAATTATTTGTGTTGGGTTTGGATCGAACACTAGTTAAGCAAAAAAGAAGCCAATTAAATCCCTTGCATGTCTAAAAGACACTGAAGATTACACAACTCGAAAGAAAATTACTCAACCAAAATCGGTACATGGTATAGCGCTATTTATGTAATTTTGGCTAGTAATAATTGCCCATATTATAATTTTTATTTAATTTTACTACGTCCCTTTAGAAATGGGAAAAATACAAAAGTAATAATAATTCTCCGATTTTTGTGTATAATTTATGAGATTTTAATTTCTTTTATTTTTGATTTGTTTTAGGGCTTGTGCAAAAGGAGAAAATCAGATGAAGAGCCACGCAGCCCAATCGCCCTCCTACGGCCCAAGAGTGCTCCTAAGCCCAGTCTCTTCCCTTCTCTGTTTCTCAGACTTGTCATTCCCCAAAGCCTATATCATACGCCCGAACGTACATAAGCCCATATAACACATAAGCAATTATATATTAAAATATAAAATATATGACAAATACACCAAAAAAAAATATAAAATAGATATGGGAGCACGTGCTCCCAGTCATTCCCTGTCTCTCCTTTAATTTATCACGATCTTCTTGCTGGCTCAGTTGATTTCACCACAATTATCTTGGTTGGCACTATTGATTTTGAGGTCTAATTCATGGCTTTATTGAATTATTGTTTAACCTTAGCTTTAATTTTAATCTCTTATTTTTTCTTTATTATGGTGTTATATTATTTTTCTACAAACTGACCCTCAAGTGTTACTGTCAGATATGCGAGTTTGTTGTATGCAACTTTATCTTTCATTAAAATTGACAAACAAGATGAGGAGTAGGTTTTTTGCATATCCATGGACAGATCATTGATCATACTCAAAATACTTGTTTATTTAAGCATGCATCGAATACAACAACGTAACACTCTTTGATGGTAAAATACAAACAACCTATAATTAAATATACGAAACATTTTATTCGAGCTAGACATTAAAAGACTAATTAATTGAGTACATGATCGAAATACGCAGAGGGATCATACACTGCATGCATATATGCATGTAATACCTATTGCTATTATTATTTCATCGATCTATGCATGCGTTGATCTGAAACAAAGCCAATTTACTCTATATCTGCATCTGCATCTGCATCCACATCTGGAATCCTCGACTCTACGGCATCAACGAGGGTCGTTGTTCCTTCAACAGATGCATCTACATGTGGATCCGAATCTACGCCCGCATTTTTCAACGTTGCACCGTCAGCCAGGGTCATTATTCCTTCAAAGATGGGACTCCTGCTGGGGACACTGCTATTTCCACTGCCAATACTAGCAAAGCTCAGGCTCGGTCCAAATATCGACTGGTAACGGTAGCTAGATATGGAAGATGCTCGCTCGGGATGATCATAAGTGCCCCATGGAATAGAGCCTATGGACGCCGGCTCAGTTACAATTCCAGTCATGCACTAAAATGTCAAAAAGATTAATTAGTACGTTGTCGTTGTAAGCCATTGTTAAGTACGCGGTTGTCAGGATCATTTAGAAAAGAATTATAGTAAGCAAAATGCAGATTAAGATCGATTTACACTGAAGAAATTGATTCGTACCGTGTTAATGGCAACATTATTCCTCTGTCTCCAAGTGAAACTGTATAGACCAATTAAATTGGGGGGGTCCGGCAGTATTGCCGATGATGGTTCCACGATAGGCGACGCCGCCTTTAGCAGAAGCAGTAGTAAAATGGGCATGCAAGCAGGCACCCCACTGCCCATTTTCAATCACTGCAGGGTACAACTGCAAATAAGTAGCACCTGACCAGTTGTTATGGGCGTCATACGTGACAGAATCTCCAATAGCGTTGTAAAACAGGCACATAGTCCCATCCCCACCAGGACGTTGTTTTGCACGATAAGTATCTAGCAAACCTTCCATATATTTGCGAGCATTTACGTCTTGCAATTCTACATTCTTCATCTCTAGAGCCACCCTAGCTCTGTCCACCGGTCTTATAATCTTCCCCTGAAACTCTGCCATCCCATCAAGGTTTCTGTCGTTACTGGAGTCCTGAGTACGTTGCTTGCCATGATCACTTATCTTGCGCGATCAATCTAACAAGCCTAGTACCACCAGTATACACAATTTCAATACATTTTCATAGGTAGCATATGTACTCTATTTAACACTTATTCAAACGGTGCGTACTTTTTGGTTTTAATGTATGCATGAAACTGAGTCTAGATATCATCACTCTCACAGATGACCTAGATGCCACCAACTCCACAATCTACCTAATATCACTCTAAATTTGTCATCGTAAGTATTACATTAATCATGTTAGATAATAATTTAATTCAAATGTAAAAGATAAAAAAAGAGAGTTAAATACAGAGAATCTACCCAGCGTTACAAGGGGCTGTAAGCCTGTAACATGCCAGCACTATATCAAGCATATATATATGTGGCTATCGTAAAAGAGAAATATCAAGAGACCAACTTACCAACTTTGTGCTTGTATGGTGGTATCAAACTGGGCTTGGCGCAGGGATTTTATAGTGTAGAGATGTTATTACTCTGGTTCTTTCAAAATTGTTAAAACTACTACTTCCATCTTAATTATTTGTGTTTCGTTATTAATCTAAACAAAAAAAATGTGCATGCATGGAATAAGTGGACCATGTCAATGGAAATCCCAACTTTTGACAATACATGGCCCATAAAAGGTTATTAACTGTACGTACTAGTAAATAATTTTCCCTTCCTAATTATTTAGCTAAAATGGTTTATGACATTTCTTGATAATTTTTTTATAAGAAAAAGGAATAATTCATTAATGAAAAATCATATCACATATACAATGAATATCTCCTAACAAAAGTAAATCTAAAACATCAATTTGAGTAATTCTCTCCAAAAGCTAATGGTAAATATATTGTCGACCGGCTCTGAACTTGTAACAGTATTCTTATCACCAACCGCATTATTTGATGTCAATGCATCTTTCCCGAATATCTGCAAGCTATAGTATAACTTCATGGAGCAAATGTCCAATTGACTTGGTAGATTGCACTTGAAAGGAAGATATTCATAGTAGAACCACATGAAATCTCATTATTGACTCATTCCTTAATAAAAAAATGTAGATCTAATATAATAATTTTTAAATTCTACTCGACAAGAAACTCACTCTAAATTTTTAAATTTATGATAAATTGCACAAAGAAAATGATTCAAACTCACACTAACGGTGAGAGCAACCTAACTCACACTAAAGGTGAGAATAACCAATCTCACACTAATAGTGAGAAAAATAAACAACCAAACTCTCACAAATTGGAGAAAAATTTTATTAAAAAGAGACAAAAATATTAGTAAATATCTTACAATTGAATAAAAATTCAAGATGTACGAAGATTGGGGCTTACTACCAGCAATTATGGCTGATGGCAGCCCCTTATTGAAACAGATGAAGGTTAGAGTTTTTCGTGAGGAGGCTAGGGTTTTTCAAAAGAAGATGCGGGGACCCAGATGAAGTTATTGAAAAGCCTTACATTTCTTGATGATTTGATAACGAAGACAACGACCTTTTAAAATAATTATAAGTATCTAAGGACTGAAGATTTCTGAAAATCAATGGAAAATAACACACTAAATTATATTTCATTGATAATTTCATGATTTTTTTAAACAAGATTATCTTTTTGAGATAGATGACTAAACGAGAGCCTCCTTCCCCAAGAAGAGAAAAAAAGAAGAAAAGTTTGATTTGAATGAAGGTGCCTCTAAATGTTCTTTCCCTTCCTTTCTTTTAATGCATTATCATAGGCAAATTTTTCACAATTTCTATATTTCATATTTGAAGAAATCCATTACCATTATTATGGTTCATAATAAATTTGGAGTTTGTAACGAATTAAAAATTTTAAAAATAGATTTAAATATCTTCAGTTTGCACCATATCATATCAAATAAATGGGGGGGGGGGGAGATTATCTAAGTCAATGAAAAAAATAGAAATCATTGAGTAATATTTTACAAAAATCTGACCAAATAGTTGGGTATGGCATATAGTACAATTGTTTGGTAAGAATTTATAACCAAGCTTAAACCTAGGTATTTCTTAGGATTAGAAAAAGTTCTTAGATCACCCAACTTTTCTTTACCTAAAAACATTATAGTAAAAAATACTAAATAAAAGATAATATATGTAAAAGTATATACAACAGAAAAGAAGTTACGAGCATTTATCGTAAATATAGAGCACATGTGAATCTGGTGATTAAAAAACTTCTCTTTTTCTCTTTTCTAGATAGGAAATAGTAGTAATTTTTAATTATTAGTAACGTCTAATAGAATTTTGATTCCTTATAATGTTAGATTTCACCCAATATCACTTTTACGAAACAACATTTCTATTTTTTCTTTATAAATCTTACGTGCAAGTACACGGGTACAAACTAATTTCACGTTTCACCATTAATTTTGTTTTGCAACGATCAGAATTATAGCTAAGAAATTTATTCCAGAAGTTTCACTGATTGGTTTTGGATCATGATTTTGGCAACCCAAAGTTACTGCTGCCTGAACCTAGTTACAGTACTCGATCCAATAAACACCGACTAGAAGTCAAGTGGATGACTCAGAGAACAGCCGCCTTAAAAATCAATGTTCTTTTGGACTGCCCATCTATGGCTTCTATCTTGTTGTTTGTGCTTATCTTCTCAGCCATCCTCTTCCTCATTCTCACTCTAATTTCCCAGATTTTAAAGACCCAGAACTCGAATCTTCCTCCTGGCAAAACTGGATGGCCAATTTTAGGGGAAACCTTGGATTTTATTTCGTTCCCAGAAAAATTCGTCCATGATCGAATGGACAAGTACTCTCCTGACATCTTCAAAACCTGTATAGCAGGAGAGAGAATGGCTGTTCTTTGTGGCCCTTCAGCCAACAAATTCATCTTCTCAAACGAAACCAAACTCTTCAACCCTTGGTGGCCTCGCTCTGTTTCTCAAGCCTTGCTTTTTGCTAAAAACCCAGGTCGAAATTCATCAGTTTTAAAGGAAGATCACTCGTTTCTGAAGCTAGACTCAATGCAAAACTACGTACCCATCATGGATTCAATGGCTAAGGAGCATTTAGACACCAAATGGGCTAAATTTGATGAGGTGAAGGTGCACCCACTAGCCAAAGAGTTCACCTTTGCTCTGGCTTGTCGAATTTTCATCAACTGTGCTAACCCGAATCGAGTCAGGGATCTAATGGTTCCCTTTTTTGATGTGGCTGAGGGGATCATGTCAGCACCGGTGAATTTTCCAGGCACCCCTTTTCATGGGGCTGTCGAGGGGGGTAAGATCATCAAGCACAGGCTTCTGGAAATCATTAAACAGAGGAGGATGGAGATTGCAGAGAAGGGCGTTGTAAATTTGGGTGTTCAAGATTTGCTAAGTAAGTTGCTTGTTAGCTCAGATGAAGATGGCAAGTTTTTTAGTCAGGAGGAGATTGCTAATAAGATTATTGGGTATCTGATTGCCAGTTTTTATACTACGAGTACTGCAATTACATTTGTGCTTAGCCACCTTGCAGAAAATCCCCATGTTTATGACAAGGTTTTAGAAGGTAATAAGTCAATGTATTCATCTTATGATCAAAGTTCAATATTGTGATTAGAATAGTGATTTTGTTTACTAGTTTTGGTTTGTGTTGATAATTAGAACAAGTGGAGATTGCGAAGTCGAAAGAAGCAGAGGAGATGCTAAGATGGGCAGATGTTCAAAAGATGAAGTACACTTGGAATGTGGTCTGTGAATCAATGAGGTTGGAACCTCCTGCTCAGGGAGCTTTTAAGGAGGTTCTCACTGACTTCACCTTTGCAGGTTTTAACATTCCAAAGGGCTGGAAGGTACATAAACAAACTACTAATGCTGCTTACTTTGAAGTTACAATGAGCCACATTGAGATAGTTTAGATAAAAAGCATGTCAATGTTATTAGGTGTTTGTGTCTAGATAAACCCATTACTTAACTATTTTGCCTTGTTTCTACTGTCCAACGATGACTAGGTCTTTTGGACGGTGCATTCGACGAACAAGAACCCTAAATACTTTCCTGATCCTGAAAAATTCGACCCATCAAGATTTGAAGGTGCTGGGCCGCAACCCTTTACGTTCATACCGTTTGGGGGAGGGCCTCGGATGTGTGCTGGAAAAGAGTATGCTCGGATTGAAATACTGGTATTTGTACATAATGTGGTGACTCGGTTTAGATTGATGAAAGCAAATCCAAATGAGACAATTGCGTATAACCCAGAACCTTTTCCAGCAGAAGGCCTTCGGATTTGCCTCCAATCTCATGGGAAGTACTAAATGCATATATGTGGGTTTGTGTATGACTAATAGCCCAGTATGGTCTGTAGTTTATTTTGGTCGCTCTTTATTTTCTTGTTTCAATACCTAATATTTTCAGTGGAAAAAATGTACTTAGCACTTGATCAAATCACAACACTGTATAGCGATGGATTGTAGTTAGCATTGAATCAATGGAAATTTCCTTTCAATATACTGCAGGGGTTCAATTAAGACCACCCTCTTCTGCCAAATTTTTGTGCGATAGTTGGAGGCTTTAGTTTGCTTCCTCTACCGCCAAAAATGCGTGAGCAGGATCTGTGGCATATCAAGTGAATTTGCACGTAAATTTTGCTCAGAGTATTATCAGTTACATTGCATTGCGCTTCGCCTTTGGTTGGTCCACACAAACTGAATGGTTTTTGGTGGTAAGAATCAGTAATTTACCATCCTGATTTTGGATATATGTGTATGGTACAAATTGAATACCACCCTATAGTGCAGTGAAGTATGTGCTGCTGTATTCTCTCTGTTTTCGTTTTTCTCCATTTATTGTTTTTAGGTTACTCACTAATGGCTTCCATGCAGTGTTCGGTTGTTCTAGTTATGGTCATTATTCTTGTCATTCTCGTACTAATTTCGCGAAAACCCAAGACTTGAAGCTCCAACAATCTTCCTCCTGGATGAACTGGATGGCCGACGCTGGGCCAGACATGGGCATTTGTCTCATGTCCTGAGAAATTCATACGTGATCGAATGACTAAGCACTCATCTCTGATCTTCAAAACCTGTTTAGCTGGAGAAAAAATGGCTGTTCTTTGCAGCCCTTATGCCAACAAATTCGTCTTCTCTAATGACACCACATTATTCATCCCTTGGTGGCCGCGCTCCATTACTCAACCCTTGCTTTTCCCCTCAGACAACGCGTCACCTATACTAGGGAAGATCACTCGTTCCTTAAGCTAGATTTGATGCAAAGTCATGTACCCATCATTGATTCAATGGCTAAGGATCATTTGTGCACCCATGGGCTCACTCTACCAAGGTGAAGGTCCACTCGATCTGTAAAGAGTTCACCTTTGCTCTGGCTTGATCAAGCTAATTTGAAGTCCATGTTATGGCAACACAAAATTGGGTTGCATTACTTCATATCAAGTTCAATTTGAATCTAGTTCATCTAGATCACATAATCGAACGGTTGCTGTTTTCCAGGTCTTCTCATTTACAGGAACCTTCACTAATTATTTCTCTTTTGTTTTTTTATTTGATAATGACAAGATTCATTGGACAGTGCAATCAACAAATAAGAATTCGAAATACTTCTCAAATCCTGGAAAATTTGATCCATCAAGATTTGAGGGTATAATGAGTTGCCACCCTTTACACTCATACCCTTTGGTGGAGGGTGTCGCCTAGAAAGGAGAATGCTCGGACAGAAATTCTAGTATTTCTACACAATGTGGTGACTCAATTCAGATTGAAGAAGTGAATCTCAATGAAAAGATCATACATAACCCACTACCAATTCCAATAGAAGGTCTATGAATTTGCCTCCAACCTCATGAGAATAACGAGCTCATTAATTTTGTTTGACCATTCGTGGTTAATGTCAATGAAATAGACTCATGAAAGAAATGGTATCCACGGGCGGAGTTAGGGTCCAAATTTTGGGTGTTGAACTATACGATATAATATAACTAATGTTTGTCTAAATTGTGCTCTAATTTTTTGATACATTTTCTCCGATATTTTTTAGACACAAAATGTATATGCAAAAAATATGTATCTTATTTTAAGAAAAAATTGTACCATTGCAGTTGTTATGCTAACTCAAACACGCAATCTATACTCCTCCACAAGCAACTTCCAAGTGCTTCACACCACTCAAGCAGTAGCCGCTTCCTACTCTTTATGCAAACTAAATAATATATAGAGAAACAATGTATCTCTTATTTAAAAAAGAGCCACAAAACTACAAGTGTGGTGGGTGACTTGAACATGCAACCTACCCCCCTATACAAGTAACATGCAAGCACCTCACACCACCAAAGCACTAGCTACTTCTTACTTTGTATGCAAACTAAACAATATATATACCTTTTTTTTTCCCTAGAAATTTCAATATTTAAAATTTTCGCTCCAAAAAGTTGAGGTGTCAATTGACACCCCTTGCACCCACATAACTTTGCCCATAATAATGTCATATTCCTTGTATGAGCATAGTAGTTAGTCGTGTTAATATCATGTTTCTATGAATACACGAAATAACTAATTTATTATATGTTATGTTTTATGCAAAGCTAAATCAATTAAAAGGTCTAAACTTAAAGATACATTGAAATTGTAATACTTTAGGATATCATATTCCTCCATACATATTTACTTATTATCAGTGCAAATCACTTTTTCTGCAGGATTAACAAAATTATAAGGTACAACATTGGAATCCTACTTTAAACAAACAATATATATAATAGTTTTTATCCGCTTCAAAAACAAAAAAATTAAATACTTAAAAGAAAAACACCAAAGTTATTTAAAAATCTCTTATTTTTCAATATAAAATTTTCCAAGTGGGTATCAAAACATGTTAATTTAGGTAATTACTAAATACACACTTATTTATTTTTAGCAAAATTTTAAATTTGAATTTTATAAATGAAGGAACCGAATACATCTACTGTAAACAGAGTACCAAACTCCAAACATCCAAAGAAAAGTTTTTCCAAGTGGTGTTCTTTCGAACCAAATGGAGCCCTAGGAAGGGCTGGCTTACTCTTCATTCCCGGCTGAACCCTGGATGCGAAGCGCATCGGTCGCCCTCTCTCTCTCTCTCTCTCTTCCCTGTGAACTGATTGCTGTATCCTGAAAACAAGCGATTCCGAGCCCTCTCCCATTGCCCTTCTTTGCAGAGTTCCCCTTTGCTGTCTGGTTTAATTTGGGGGATGGAAACTAATTTATCCCTGGTTTCTCCAAAACCTATTCTAGGTCTAAGCTATTCGCCTAGCCCCAGAAATCTCTCCACCAAACAGAGGTTCCCGAGGAAACCAACTAGGCCAGTCTCATCTTCAGTCCCCAAGTCGAGAACTATCCTTTTTGCTTTCTCTAAGTCTACTGCTGGAAGAAGACTTGTTCATGATACTAAAGATAATAGGAAAAGAAGTAACGGGGTTGCGGTATTTGCTAGCACTTCTACATCGAATAAAAGCAGTAGCGAGCTGGAAACCACTTCAGTTGCCGTTAGTCCGCAACCTTATACTTCCCCACCGCCTTCCCAGATGTAATTTCTTTTTCTTTGTTTGATTTCATTTCTGGATATTTCCCAATTTGTTGTTTTTGGTGGCTTAAAGGTTAAAGGTTGTTTCTTTTTGACATTTATGATGTGGGTTTTAGTGGGTCGCCCCTGTTTTGGATTGGAGTTGGCGTTGGTCTGTCTGCCCTTTTTTCCTTTGTGGCTTCGAGGGTTCAGGTGAGTGTTACCGCCTTGCAAATTTGCGATTACGTATCATCTGTCTTGTAGTGAATGTCCAAATTTGCGATTATGTTTTCAGCCTGTTGTCGAAGTGACTACTGTGATGTGTGTGATAACCTAGTGCATTATATAGATTGAAGGGCCATGGTTTATGATTTTCGAATTTTTCCTTGCACTCCTGTGCCCCAAGCACATTAGCATTCTGTCACTCTTATTGGTGATATCGGGTAATTCATCAGACCTCTGCCCTGCACATTTATGTTTGATTTCCCCTTGGTGTCCTTCATAGTTTGTTCAAATTAATGCAACTAGAATAGTGTTTGAAAATTAAGGCGGATTCTGCAGCGTTAAATGATTGATCATTTGCTTCACGCGGTGATCAGTCTTTCTTATTCTGTGTATCTTATGATACCCTTTGTTTTGATATGAGTTACTTGGAATCCAAGACCTTCCATTTGATCTAGTAGGACGAATGCTCTTCAAGTGATCTATACTCAATAGCGTTTATGCAATATATACATCTACTAGTGCGCTCCTTTGTGAGTGTATGGTATAGTATCTGGCATAAGAATTATGCAGTCTTGGTCTTCTGCCTTGCGTTTTGATGGTTGACAAGCTTAGTATTATCAAATTGGGCATACGAACTTTATTTAGTTCTCGATGGTCGTACCCTCTTGGTGGTGTAAAAAATTCCGTTTTATGTTCAGTTTTACAGGCATAAGGTCCACCTTGTTATCATTTTGAGATTCAGCTTCTGTTTTGTCTTGTAGAAATATGCAATGCAACAAGCTTTCAAGACCATGATGGGCCAAATGGCCTCCCAAAACAATCAATTTAGTAATGCAGCATTTTCACCTGGATCACCTTTTCCCTTTCCTCCACCATCTACATCTGGACCAACTACTTCCACTGGTTTCCCATATCAACCACTATCTACAACTGGACCAGGTACTTCTGCTGGTTTCCCTTGTCAACTATCCTCTACGTCAGGGCCAATTATCTCCAGTGGTATCACTAATGCACACTATCTACAGCAGGGCCAAGCACCTCAACTGGGTCAGCTTCTTCTTCTGGGCCAGTCCAAGCTGCTTCTTCCTCTCCTCCTGCTTCTGAAGCTACTGTCACAGTAGATGTTTCTTCAACCAAAGTAGATACTACAGAATCTGTGGGCCTCAAAGATGAGGCTGAAGTTGAGGCTGAAGTTAAGACTGAAGCAAAACAATCTGGTAACGTTGTTTTTCCTTCAAGTGCTCTTGAATATATTTAGAAGAAATGCAGTATCAGATATCATAAATCTTTTCTTTGGGATTGCTGAACAAGGGTCAGAGGGAAGGACTCCCCTCTCCATGTTGTTTGAGTAGCTGGTCTGCCTGTGGATATGGTAGTAATCTTGGGGATAAGGCTTAAAAGAAAAGAGGAGGATACATATTTGGACACCATAGTAGCCTTCTAAAATCCCCAGCTTCCTTTCAAACTAGATCTTATGCACACATTTATCCTTGCTGTTATTTAGAAACTGTGATTGCATTGTTTAAAGTTTTTTACTTTTCATTGAGTGAGTTGCATTGGAAATTGGTTTTGATGGGTTTCAATATGCAGCTTTTGTTGATGTCTCTCCTGAAGAAACTTTGCTAAAAGGCCCATTTGAAAATTTTGTTGACCCATCTTCTCAAAATGGAGCTGCTTCAAAGGAAGCTACTACTTCACAGGAAGGAACTGCTGCAGATTGGTCTCAATCTACACGTAAGTGACACTGTCTGGTATACATGCCGATAGTTTGTGTTTACCTTCTTGGCCCAAGTTGTAAACTTCTAATCAACTATTTGACATTAATTAAAAGTGGAAACCATGTGGCCTTAGCAAGTATAACTGTTGCTTGCTCCATATTGGTGTGTGACTATGCTTGGGTTGTTATGCCATCATATTTTGTACTTGTGCATATTAATTTATTTATCATGATATTATTGCGCAACATGGGCTGTTGATCATAATTGCGTGAAGGCTAATCAAAATTTTGAGCTTGACTTTTAGTTTTCTTGTTTTTGTGGACTGCTCCATTATGTTTCTGTCACATTTTCATGACATCATGGAGTTATGTTTGTGATTTCTCCATGTGCTACCAGGTAAAGCAGGTTCTGTCTTATCTGTGGAAGCTTTGGAGAAAATGATGGAAGATCCAACTGTGCAGAAGATGGTTTATCCGTAATATAACCTTTTGCTGTTTTGATTTTCTAGTGTAACTTTTTGGACACCCTTTCGCTTTCAATATGAATGCCCTGTGTGAAATCTCTTTCTGTCTCTATTTCTCACACGTGTGTGCACTTACAGAAGCAAAGTGACATAGCATTCTGTCTGTCAATCACTGAATCTTCTATTGCTTTTATTGTGCTCTTTTCAAGCAAAATTGACAAGTTTTGAATGAATTTGTGGGTTTTCATTTGCACTTCAGGTGTTTTAATTGGTACCTTTGTAAACGTTGTGTCAAAATATGGGTTCGAATCTTCTTTGTTGGTTACTGAAAGTATGTTGTGATACGAATGTGCTGCAGATCTTACCTAGGCCTTATAATTGATGAAGCTTATTGTATATTTTGAGATGGTTTATGGTAGATCCATGGAAATGGAAATGATGAGCAGGTTGCTGCTGTAATTGCTTTTTGGTTAACTTAGCAGGTGCATGTGGAATGCAGAGCACACATGAGAGTTATGTAATTTATGTTCCGAAGTCCTAACTTTCTCTTTCTGCTGCAGACATCTTCCTGAGGAGATGAGAAACCCAGCGACCTTTAAATGTGAGTGTGCTTCCGATTCTCCCGCCATCTGCTATTAACTCTATAGATACAAAAGAAATCTTACATTTTCCTTGAGATCACTTTAGTTGAATTGACTGGTATCAACCTCCGTGTTCCTTTCTTATCTTTGCTTTGTGGTGTGGGGGCTAAGATTGTTCTGGTTTTCGCTGCTACTTTGGGGCTTTCTTACCACATCACATTCCTTGATGACGTGCATATTGCTACAGACTTAAAGCTGATAATTGCGTTTCAACTTTTGGAAAAGTGTGATGGGATTCTCCCTTTTGACCTAAGGTTACACTGTTGCTTCCTGATGTTGGGGTTATATGCAATAAATATTGGACATCAATTTCCGGTTTAATAAAGGGTTAAGACAGGTGGGATGGATAGTTGTTTGATTGTTCCATGTTGAAAGGAAGCCTGGTGGTACTCCTCAAGCCTCATTTATTTGCCTCAGTATGCTGTCTGATCTATTGGTTTGGCTATTTGGATCCGCTTGTTTGCTTGCTGTTTCTTGTATCGGTTCAAGTATCATCTTATGCAAGTGAATGGAAAAGAGGTCCGGTTGTGTACTACAGCAACAAGCAACCGAGTATGAGTTGCACTAAAAGTCGATGGGGAGCAACTATGGTGTATCAACATGGGAATCTAATGAGCTCAGTTTCCTCTCATGTGAAAACAATTTACAGAGATAGCTACAAATGTTAGAAATGTTTAAACCAAATTATGGATGTCAAAAGGAATGATTCATTTGTGGCAGATTGGTTGCTTGAAAACCTAGTGCCTCAGCGGTGGTGGTTTTTTCTGTTATGCAGCATGTTAACATTAACAGCTTGCTGAAGTCCATCCATTGTACCTGAGTTTCCTTGTCATTAGCATATTAGGATAGCGGCTGCAATTTTTATTTCTTTCAATTTTTATCTTTAGTTAGCTCGTTCGTTCACTTGATTTTCACCCCTGTTGTGTGTTCTTTTATCTTGAAGTCAATCCTTTGGATTTTCATGTGGCATGTGGTTTAAGGAGTTCTTATTCAAGACACTAAACCTACTTCATGGCAGGGATGCTACAAAATCCTGTATATCGTCAGCAGCTGCAGGAAATGCTGTGAGTTCTCCTTTTTCTGTGCTTTTTTTTTTTATCTTTTTGGGTCTCTTTTGTGAATTTGACACTCTGAAGACAGGCTTATGTTCTCCCAATTTTTCTGTTCTTGTTGATGAAGCATCTATATTTGCAATCTACTATGTACTTCGCAGCATGTTTTAAGTATGTGCATGTCTTTTCCGCATAGTATTGGCTATGTGCTGTCCGGTGGAGTGATCTTTTGTTTATTTGGCGTAATTTTTTCACCATCCAAGTGGGACTTTGCATGGATGATGCAAATGCTAATGAGGATTTGGTTAGAGCTGGCAAACACAAAATAAAGAGGGTAAAGGTTGATATCTGCAACTTCTTTATATAAATGGGTTTGCAAGTAGTTTCATTGACTGAATGGGATAGGTTAAGTAGAAATTTTGACACAGCTATGACCCAATTCAGCCCGCTGAGTTGTGGAACGTATCTATGATGTACTGTGTTGTGATCATGATGTACTGACATTATCTCTTCTATGCTAGTTGTTATTCTGATTCCCTCTCCCTCTCTCTCTCCCTCCCTCTGTCTCTCTCTCTCTCTCTCTCACACACACACACACACACACACACACAGACACACACACACGCTAGTTGCTGGTCTGAATGAGTAAATAGGTGAAAAACATGTAACCAGATTGCAAAGCAGGTTAGAGTTAGGTCACAAATTTTGACCCATTTATTAATTGTGAAAATTTTCAGACCTGTTCTTCCACCTACACGAACACAGCATCTCTAGACCTTGTGAGCAAATAATGAAAGTGACTTCAATATTACAAACCGCCCATTTTGGATCCCGTATGAGTGGTTTGGATCCTAGTTGTCAGCATCCTTACCCGTATAATCCGAGGGGCTGAGTAGCTTTGATGTTGACATAGAGATTGAAGAGTGGCATTCCTAATCTTTTCATGGTGTTGGATGCGGTAGTAGGTCTAATGTGGGCGCATGTACACGAACAGTTAACACATTAGAGATTTTCATCATTCTGATGAAATTGGCTTCATTGTATGCATACTGTTGTGTTTGGTTACCTGCTTAAAGAGATGCTATTATTTGATTTTGATGGCTTGAAATGTGTACATCATCTCTGCATAGCCTTTGATTCTGGTGAATGTTGTATTTTTCCTGAACAGATTTTGTCCTTTGGAAGAAGTATATCTCATTTCAATAGATATTTTATACTAAATGTGCATCTTTTGTCAAATTTCAGAGACGAGATGGGAGGAAGTGCTGAATGGGATAGCCGCATGGTGGAAACTCTAAAAAATTTTGATTTTAATAGCCCTGATGTTCAGCAGCAGTTTGGTAAGTTGCATGATTTAGCGCCCTTATCCAACAGTTTTCTTTGTTAAGATGTTGCCACTATTTCGATGAATGAGGGCAGAATTATTCTTAGCATGTCTTATGTCTAGTATGTTGGGTCATGGTCAAACTTTTCTGGTAGATCTAACAATACTGCCTTAAGCTTTTTTCCTTTTTTGTTTCATTAAACAATTTTAAAGCTTATAGGGCCTTGTGTTTTTTTGTTGTCTGAGTTGAATTTTGTTTCTTCCCTCTAATGGAATGGATCTTCCATATTTTTTGCTCTTTACGGAAATGATAATTTTTGGATAGGAGTGATAGTATGATTTTTGTTTAGGCTTCATAGAAAAATGCTTTGCATTTGCGGTTAGGCAGGAAACATACCCCCCCTCCCACAGAGAGAGAGAGAGAGAGAGAGGGGAGCAAAGGACACCCCACCAGCCCACCCTTGGCGTTGGGATCTCATCAGTGCTGAGGTTGGTGTAGTTTGGTGAGTTATACTATTTGCCTTAGTTGATGCATATGACACCAGAATTGAGAGGGATCTAGAATAGCATGGGTGGAGATCTAGCCAGGGCTGTTTCATGAACTCAAACGAAAGTCCTATTTAAGGTGGGAATCCAGAAGATTCACAGCAAATTTCTTAAGCTATTTTTTTTTCCCGTTTCCTTCTTGTAACCATTGTTTCTTTGGTTTTGTGTCTTGGGGGGGTGGGGGGGTTGGCTGCTTTTGCATGTATAGATTGTGGAATTGCGTTTACCTAGAGTCTCGTGCATCATATCCGGATTCTTATATTTATGAAGAATTTTTGCATAAATTCTATGGAGTGAGGCATGACTGCCTTTCGAACCTTATGGTGTCTGATGTACTCACTCTTCTACTGATTTGGGCTGGTTAACTTTTGTAGATCAACTTGGGCTTACTCCGGAAGAAGTTATCTCAAAGATTATGGCCAATCCCGATCTTGCAATGGCGTTTCAAAACCCCAGAGTTCAGCAAGCCATTATGGATGTATGTTCTTTTTCTGGTTCTGGTGTCTATTACTTGTCCTATGATCTCAATATTTTGACTATTTTTTCTTCCATTCCAGTGTTCACAGAATCCTATGAATATTGCCAAGTATCAAGATGATAAGGAGGTTACCAAATTTTTTCCCTTGAAATTGTGATTTTTATTACAACGTTGGCACTTCGATCGTCTGACGTGCCTTTGGTTTTTCTTGGTATCACCTTTTCCTTGTTACTATTTTTGTTCCCCCCAGGTCATGGACGTCTTCAACAAAATATCACAACTCTTCCCAGGAATGCCGGGGCCAGGTGGATTCTGATGCTCTTGCATTGCTGTTAAAATGTTAATCCCCTCATAATCGCCACAGCAGCAATTGCTGGTATTTAGAGCTGTCTATTCTGTTGGGAAGGTGAAATGACGGTTATATGGCCATATGGGTATGAGTCAAAAATGGGCGCATACATTTCAGGCTCGAGTAAATACGAGTCGTGTGTACTCAGCTATCACAGGTTTTAAGTGGCCCCAATGGGTTAGAAGTATGGCATCTTGTTTCTCTTTTTTCTTTTTTTTATGCCAATTTTACCAGATAGATATTATTTATAGATTTGTTAATCATTTCTAGATAAGAATAATAGTTGTATTACTAACAACGATACTTTGAGATATTGAGACCTTTTGGTAATGTGACGATGGGATTCAAATTTTCAGATTGTCGTGTATTTCATTGCGGGTCTCTTCTTGCATACAATTGCATTATATGTAAATTTTTGGTTCGAAAATGGAACGAGAAACATTGATTGCACCCTGTTCTCAACTTTTGATGATGTTGGCTTTATGGAGTTGGGGAAGAGAATAACGTTACTGAACCAGCTAAGTTTTGACAAAATCTGTTAGAATGATGCATCAAGGAATTCCCTGATGAATCAGTTTAGCACCATCCAATTATATGTGCAAAAGATTTGCCTATTTTCATGGCTATGGATGATGAAAAGTATGGTCAAAATGGCAAGGTTCGAGTGACATGATTCATATTCTAGGCCGGTGAAAGTGCAAGGACTATGAGACAAAATTCCATGATTTAGATTATTAGCATTATGCAACTCAAAATGAGTGCAGATTAGTGATATTTCAGTGTAGTTCCTTGATGCCATGGTGGTCCAAAAAGGATGGTGGTCCTGATGCTGAGAGCTTCCATTGTGCAAAAGGGTTAGAGTTTTGGATATTTAATCAATTTTCCACCATGTGCTTGGCATTTTGCCATTGGCGACTTTGCTATTATTACAACTTCTATTGTAGGTTCCGCTTTCACGGAGTCTGTGATAGCATCAAGGTGATAAACGTTGCTTGATGATGCACTATCTTCTAATCACTCACTTGGCTGTAGATGCTATCTAGCTATGAGGCTTGAATGTCTCTCCTCCTCCACATCTCTCTTCAATTCACAAGCATACTTAACTTGGTCTAAACTCAGTAATTAATCATATCAGAAACGTAAGTGTACTAGTGGCTTATTGAGCTAAACGATGAGTTGGGATAGCCATTCTTCTTTTGACCTAGGAAGGGGGCACAAATTGTACATAGGCCAACCAAGTTGGAAATTGGAATCCCAATTTAAGGTACGTATTATAATTGAAGCTTTACAAACGAAATATAAAGTGGCTCCCATATGTGACAATTTTGCTTCTCATCTCTAACACTAAGAGCTAGGCAACAGTAAAATCGGTGACCAGGGTCGGCGGCATAAATAGGCCAGTGCTTGCGTGTTTGAATAAAGAGTAATGTATGAGGATGCTTAAGGGATTACGGGATGACTTTCTGCATTGAAGAATAATTCTAGAATAGGCGTCAATTTTGCATATGGGCATAATCAAAGAAAAAAAGAAAAAAAGAAAAGAAGAGGGAGGTAGTTTGTACTTTAATAAATAAGGGAGAAAAGAATTTTACACATGCACACTTCAACTAAATCTAAAATAGTGACGTCGTATCCTCTAAATCTATGGACCAGGGCCTATTGTATAAATCGTAGAGAAATGTGACTTGTACTTTAATAAATAAGGGAGAAAATAAATCTTACACATGCACACCTCAATTAAGTCTAGAATGGTGACATGGTCGGCTTTGAATCTGTAAACCTGAACGTATTGTATAAATTATATAAATGATGTGTATAAGCACTATGCAAAGTGCATTATATTGCATTTTGTTGTCATTGATTAATACATCCCTTGGGCCCACTCTTGTGGTGGTTTCCCTACAAATTATAGAAGAATACACCAAAAAAATCCAAATTTTCTAAACGAAAATGTTTGTCTAGCAGAGTATAAATTTACATCTAAATCTAAATTTATTATCTAAGAATCTCACCTCGATAAATTAGAGATATAATAACTTTATTTCTGTTTAAGTTGCCAAATTATAAAGAGACACATATCTCTAAAAACCACAAACTACTTATTACTATACAAAATGAACCATTATATGAGATCTCCAAACTCCATATGTAAAGCTTACACAAACTAATCGCCCAAAGAATAAATTGAGCTTAATTTGAACGTATAGAGTGTGATATTTTAGGGCTATTTGGAAACGTTGTATTAGTGCAGTGCATGTGGATGCATGTCATGTCATATCATATCGTGACCACAAGACATCCACACAGATGCATGCATTGTATGTTAGAGTTAAAGCTGTTTAATACTTTGGACACGTTTAGATTGGGGATTTGTGCCTTTTTTAATATCCTCTTTCCTCAAGATATGTTCGAACTTGATTTACGACTTTCAACAATAATTGAACACAAGCAGTGTCTAGGGTTGGACGTCGGAGACACAAAAGTTGTATGCTGATCCTTATGTCAATCTAAATTAACATACCGATTTTACAAAGAGAATGGACGCTTATTTAGGACATATTCTAAAGGAATTAGGATTTCAGAGGATGTGGGGTGATTGCATACGTTATCTCTAGTCCATATAAATCAGGGAATATTATAGAGATGCATTATGAATTTTTTCTGTGTTTTGGGGAAAATAAGTTTTATTTCAGCCTTGCTTTGGGTACTCCTTTGTCTTGATTTGGTGCTGATGCATATAATATGTCATTGAAAATGGGTTAGAAGTGTCGGGCCATCTTTGAAAACTGTTACAAATTAAAGCGACATATGGACCTTGAATTTAGAGCTGAAAAATAGTTCAAGTCAGATCGGGTTTGTATTTTTTGTGTTCAATTTAAACGGATTGAGAATATCTTGATTTGAATTTGATTCATTTATTGAACGGGTTGAAAAATTTTGACTTATACTCATTTAAATTTTAAATGAGTTGATCCGTTTAACCTGTTTAAGATAAATAAGTTAAGTTCAATCATTTAATTATCCATTTACTCAATTAAGATTTCAAGTAATACGTAATTACATAACATTATCACAACACCTCTTTTTTGTAGATCTCCTAGAATCAGCCTCTGTACGGGCAGAGATATATGTAGAGATAAGATTGCCTACATCCGAATCTCCCCAAACCTTGCGAAAGCAAAACCCACACTGGAAGGTGGTAGTGTTGTTTGTTGTATTTAATTACATAATATTAAAAATAAGTTCCCATATTGTGTAGTGATTGTCCAAAACTCACCTGATTCATCATGCTTCACATTTTCATATTTATTTTTAATTTTTAATTCTTAATTATAAAAAAGAGTAAACAAATAAATGATGAACGGGAAAATAAATTGACCTGCTTAATCAATTTAACTAATTGAATTAAATAAATATTAGCAGAGTTCCTATCTCATTAATTATTTTGCCTTGTAGGATCTTATGTTCTTATCTGATTAATCACTATTGACAGAGTCTGCTCTACATTTTTTAGGTTGTCAATTCTCTCCTCCAACCTCTCTCTTTCTCCTCTCACAGACTGCCATACATTTCATGTATGCATCATTTGCTTACCTTAAATAAGAGAAAATTCAGTCTGGTTTCGTCCCAAAATCTTTTCATTCCTCTTGTGGTCTCCCATCCCTAGTCCAACCTTTCTTGTCTTACATTATATTGAAGTATACAGACAAATACAGGGAGAAAAAGGCGAGCTACTCTGCTTTTGCAGTGAACTCATGCAGGTTCTTCACTTTCATAAGTTGAATTTCATCTATTTGATGCATCATTTGCTTTCAAGTAATTAATTTTCATTTTAATTAAGTGATCTTTAATGCCAAATAAGTAATTAGATGCCTCCAAATTCAAAAAGGTGTCTCATCGTGAGTAATTTAGTAATCATGCATGCACTTGAATTTTTTGTTGGTTCATGCTCTATCTCTAGGATATGGTCATTACTCTATTAAGATCAAACTGGGAGTTCGCAACGTAGCTTTTCTATGTTTTTATTTTTGCATGGATTTAATTTGGCTTTTTCATGAATGATGAACTTACCAATTGATCAATTTGGTACTTTGCAAAAGAAGCATGCCCAAAAATCTGTGGATTGATCTGCTTTTTTCATTATGATTCAAAGGCCTGAACAAAAAGCCCATATCCTGTTCGATGAATTGCTTCAAAGAAAGTCTCCAACCTTTTTCTAGTCGCCAAAACCCACGTAATTTATGACAATTCCTGGCACCCTTTTTGTGGCCCCCCCTCTCCCAAATTTGTTGTGCTGGTTAGCTTATTAGCCTTAACTCATGACTAATAAGGATGATTTTTCCCTCTAACTTTGAATTTGTTCTTCCACTACTTAGCTGCTCTGCCAGGAGGTTATGGAGCCAATGAAGACAATATGAAGAGTTGTACCAAGATTGACCTCCTGAATTCATGCTCTTCCTACTAATTAAATGACCATTACAGCCCCTCCCCTTTTCCCCACCCTATGGCAGCTATCAACCATCAATGTGTGCTTCTGGTGGTGCTCCTTCTTTGCATTTTCCCGCCAAAATCTGCATCTCCAACGGTCGAGAAAACAGCCCTGCTTGAATTCAAATCCCACCTCAAATCCCCAACAAACTACCTGACCTCCTGGGCTGATTCCAATTCTCCCTGTGAGTTCTCTGGAGTGTCTTGTGACCTGATGACCAGGAGCGTCACTGGGATTTTGCTTGACAATCTGTCATTGGAGGGTGAGATTTTTCCTTCTTTGTGTAGGCTTCAAGGGCTCACTTCTCTTAATCTGGCTTCAAACAGCATTTCTGGCAGCATCCCACCAGAATTGAGCCAGTGCAGTGGGCTTAAGCATCTGAATCTCATAAACAATTGGATGGTGGGAAGGATTCCGGATCTTTCTGCTCTAAGGGATTTGGAAGTGCTCAGTTTGTCAGGGAATTTCTTCACTGGTGAGTTTCCTATTTGGATTGCTAACTTGACTGGTTTGACATATTTGGGTCTTGGTGATAATAGGTTCACTGAAGGTACGATCCCTGAGAGTCTAGGCAATCTGAAGAATTTAACCTACTTGTTCTTGTCCAACTGTAAGAGGTTTGGGCAAATCCCGGAATCAATTTTTGGGTTGGAAGAACTGAATACACTTGATTTATCAAAAAATAGCATATCTGGAACATTGTCGAAGTCAATTTCCAAGTTGACAAAGATTACCAAGATTGAGCTTTATGCTAACAACTTGACTGGAGAAATACCTGCAGAGCTAGCAAACCTCACTTTTCTGCTGGAATTCGATATTTCTGTCAACCACTTCCATGGGAGGTTGCCTCCAGAGCTTGGTAATTTGAAGAACTCGACAGTTTTTGAGCTGCATAAAAATCACTTCACAGGGGAACTTCCCCCAGGTTTCGCAGATTTACAACACCTTGATGGCTTTTCAATTTACAGAAACAGTTTTTCAGGGGAGTTCCCTGCAAATTTTGGGAGGTTTTCTCCGTTGACAAGCCTAGACATTTCAGAAAATAACTTTACTGGACCGTTCCCGAGCTTCTTGTGTGAAACTTGACGGTTAAGGTTCTTGCTTGCTTTGGGTAATGATTTGTCTGGGCCATTCCTTGCTTCTTATGCTGACTGCAAATCACTTGTGAGGTTTAGAGTGAATAAGAACCATTTGTCTGGGCAACTTCCGGATGGCATATGGGCAATGCCAAATATAGAAATCATGGATTTAAGTGATAATGATTTTATAGGGCATATATCTCCGAAAATAGGGAATTCGGCCTCCATGAGCCAGTTGATTTTGGAGAACAATAGGTTTTCAGGGGTGCTTCCTCCAGAACTTGGAAAGCTTACCAAACTGGAAAGGCTTTATCTGAGTAACAATTCATTTTCAGGTGAGATACTGCCTCAGATTGGGGAATTGAAGCAGCTTTCATCGATCATTGCAGTTGCAAGGAAATTCACTCAGTGGATCAATCCCGTTGAAACTTGGCCAGTGTACTAGGCTTGCAGACTTGAATCTTGCGGGGAACTTGTTCGGTGGTAACATGCCTGAGACACTTGCCCAAATGTACTCATTGAACTCTCTCAATCTTTCAAATAATCGATTTACAGGTCCAGTTCCAATGAGTCTGGAAAAGTTGAAATTGAGTCTGATCGATTTGTCCGAAAACCAACTCTCGGGAAGTATCCCTCAAGATCTTTTACGGATTGGGAGTGAGGCTGCTTTCCTTGGGAACAAGGGGCTGTGCGTTGAAAATAGTGTAAAATCCTCTATAAATTACAAGATGGGAGTATGCAATGGTGAAGAAAGTCATAAGAGGGACGTACCAGACAAATTGATGATGATTTGCATTATTTTGTCTATCATGGTTATTGCCTTAGCTGGGCTAATGCTCATGAACTATAGGCCCTACAAGGTTTCAGATTCTTCCCCAGAAGACGGTATTGAAGGGAGAAATGATTTGTATCCAAAATGGAAGGTTCAATTTTTCCACCATTTAGAGTTTAATGTGAATGAGATCTGTAACCTGGGTGAAGGGAATTTGATTGGAAGTGGAGGCACTGGAAAGGTTTACAGATTGGACTTGAACAACCATGGTGGAACAGTGGCTGTGAATTGAAGCGGCTGTGGAAAGGGACTGGGTTTAGTGTCATGTCCACTGAGATAAGCATTCTGGGGAAAATTAGGCATAGGAATATACTAAAGCTTTATGCTTGCGTACTCAGAGAAGGCACTGGGTTTCTAGTCTTGGAGTACATGAGAAGGGATAACCTGTTTCAAGCACTTCACCGAGAGACTGATGATGGAGAACGAGAACTAAATTGGAGTAAGCGCTACAAGATTGCTTTAGGAGTTGCAAAGGGTCTTGCATATCTGCACCATGATTGCGCACCACCTATCATTCATAGAGACATAAAATCAATCAACATATTACTCGTTGATGATTATGAGCCAAAAATTGCAGATTTTGGTATTGCAAGACCCAGAGATTATTCGACAAAGGGATCCGAGAATGGTGGTCTTGCGGGCACTCATGGTTATATAGCTCCTGGTATGCTTTTGATCTTGTCTTGGTTAAGACTTTTAACTGGTAGCCACCGGGTATCATATGCTACTGTTTCTTTGATAAGGACATGCCCATGTTAAAGTGTCTAGCCACTTACTTTGGTCTAGGAGTCGGACTCAGCCAGTTCTGTAAGATTTACGTTTTAATTTTACAAATAAGGATCAAATGTCCATCCCCACTTGGGATATCCCGACTGACATAGGTACTTGAGATGAGATGAAGAGCTCAAAGTAACATAGGATATGCACAGTAGCAGTTCTTGTCTTACATGAAAATCAAGTCGCTATGAATGTGAAGTGAAGATGATGACTTCCCTGCCTTTCTCAATAAAGATCTTGTTCTTGGCTTTCACGTATACTTGGTCTTCACTAAGTACATTACAAATGTGCATGGTGAGCATGCACGCACACTAAGGCCATGAATTAATCCATAGGCAGCCTAATACCTGCAATCTTTCTTTCTTTTTTTTGTTTTTTTGGTTGGAAAATGAGGCTTCTTTCCTGTTTAGATATGCTTCTACCAAAACCAAAACATAATCATTCCTGGTATTTCTTTCTGAAGCACTAAGTAAACACTTTAAGAAAAGTTCTTTTTTGGGGGGGGGGGGGGGGGGG
>JACYFF010002017.1:74674308-74684942 GCA_017589665.1 Selenicereus undatus | reverse complement strand
CTGGTGATGGGGAGTAGTACACAGGGGACATGTAGATGGGAGAAGGTTAGTGGTAAACTGACTTCTTATAGATGGAAGATGGTGAGTAATACACTGGCTTCTTGTTGACTGGTGATGGGGAGTAGGTTTCTTATAAATGGAAGATAGTGGGTAGTAAACTGGCTTCTTGTAGGCAGGTGATGGAGAGTAGTATGGTGGAGACTTTTAAACAGGTGATGGAGAGTAGTATGCTGGAGACTTATAAACAGGTGATGGAGAATAGATTGGTGGCTTGTAGGCCAAGGATAGGGTGTAGCTGCTGTTGTTGGATAAATTAAGAAAGGGTGATTATTTAGAAATTCAAGGGTGATTACTTATGGCAAAATGTATCACCTTCCAAAGGGTTAGCTTCACTCATTGTAAATCCATGATAATCCCCTAGATAATGGAGTGTACAAAAAACGAAATTAGACCAAGCAAAAGGGTATATACATAAAAGAGTATATGACTTCCTACCCCCACACCTAAATCTCACAATGTCCTCATTAGGAGCTAAGGAGTCACTACCTCCACAAAAACAAAGAAAACAAAATCACACAAGAGACGCAAAACAAAACAAACACATAGAAAAACACTAAACTTACACACATATATACGCCAGCTAACACACTCTCCCAGAAACACAATATCACCAAATCAACAACAAGACCACATATATAAACAAAACTAACCACCAAAAACAAATATATACCTATTCAACGACACCACCAATCACAAAACACAAATATCCACAAAAACACGAAAAATGTAATCATAGCCATCAAAGGCTCAACAACATCCCAAATTTCACCTCAAAATAATCACCAACAAAAACACAATCCTAATATCCACAACTAAACACAACCTAATATTCACAACTAAACAAAAAGAAGAAGCAAGAAAAGGAAAAGAATGGAGAAAAGTTAGAACGATTATACCCAGTCGGGTACTGATTATACCCGAACTATGCCACAAGGGCATAAGGAGCATCAACCACTCTCTCAAGACACGAGTCGTCAACTCAGATGGAGTCAGCGCTCTCATAAGCTTGTCATGGGCCTTTGTATGCATCTCAAAGTAGTCTAACTAAGAGAACACTAGTAAAAATGTAGCAAAAAAAGTTAGTGCCCTCTTAAACTTATCAAATGTCATAGAAAAGTCGAAAACATGATCAAAGAAAGTAGTCCACATGACTTTCCTAGGCGAGTCCTCTAGGTATGTACAATATGGATCAAATAAGGGATGAGACCCTCTAATATCATCTAGGCACTCATGAAAAGCATGCAAGTGGGAGGGATGATGGGAAGGAAGGGGGATGAAATAGGGGTCAAGTCAAGTGACTCGGTGCAAATGAGGTTAATATGCTCAATGCTAGGAGCGACACCAACCCTCACATCATCACTACAGTACTCCTCAAAAGAAGGCTCTAACAATGCAATACCACCCGACCACTCAAACGAATCATCCTCAACACAACTAGCATCACCCTTAGGAGACTCACCCATCTCCAACCCCGTGCACTAAGCTAAAAGAAAAGGATAAGAAGAAAGTAAGCACAAGACACCCTCAGTAGTGTCTCTAGGTGTGCTAGCAAGGATGGAGCGACGATTTGTAAAGATGTCAAGGGAGGATCAATCACTTCCCCTAGGCCGGTCAAAAGTGAATCAACCATGAAATCGGGCTCTAAGGGAAGGGAAGACTCATAATCATCATAGGGACTGACCTCAAGTTTAGGATAAGATGGACTAGGGTCGGTCTCATGCAATAGGCCGTTCTCCCTCATTTTACCAACAAAATACTCAAGTCGCTCATTCACTGTCTCTATTACGGCATTAAGTCTAGCATACTAGTCATCAAAAATATCGTAATAGGGATAAGAATTCGCATTGTGGTCAAAAGATTAACAATAAAAGCACACAAGAGGAGAATAAGCTTGCAAATCATAGGAAATGGGGGAAGGGCACTCAAAAGATTCACTAGCATGCTCGTGGTGCCATTGATATGAAGCCAAGGACTCAAACAGGTCTCACATATCATCAACATTTAAAGAACATAAACCACCATAACACATAGACTCAAGGATGGCTCGGGTCTCATGTGTTATCCCCTCAAGCACAATATTGCGTATTTCCCATTTTTCATACTCAAAAAACACATATTGAGCACGATAATCATTCAATCTAGACAAGTATTGCCAAAAAGGTTCATGCTCAAATTGAGGTAAATGGAAAATAGCTATTCTGATTCTCTTTTTTTCTTTTCAAGTTTTTTGATTTTTTTTGGATTTTCTAAAGGCCTAGCCTCGAATGCTCAAGTAAACCTCGATATTGAAATGCGCCAACTCCTCGGCAACGGCGCCAAAAACTTGATAGGAAGAATTCAAGTTTTAAATTTATAACCCCAAGTGCAAGGTTTATCGTCGAGTACTCGAGGTGTCGTCCACTGGGAGTTGGGTTTCAAGTACCATGATTAGCTTAAGCAACTCAATCTAGGCTAAGAAGGAAAGAAATGAAATCAAAACTAAACTAAACTAATGAAAGAAAAAGAGTTGGCTTGAGACTATAACTTAACCAATCAATTAACTAAATAAAAAAGAAGAGTCCTAACCTACCCGACCCCAACCGAAAACAAGAGATGATCGGTTGCGCAATCAAAGATCACCCAAGCCCTATCTCAAGGGTCATGAGCTAGCCTACTTAGCCTAACCACCTATTTTCATGGGGTTAGCCCAATTAGACCACAAAATTAGTAACTCTCGGACCTGACTAGAATTGGGACTATTTTCATGTTCCGAGCCCGACTATCCCCTCTCTCACGCTAGCTAATCGATCTCACCTGTCGGCATAAGTCAATCGCCCAAAAATAACAATGAAAACTCTCTCAAGCATCTCATCGAACACTTGGTGGACATGAGGGAAAATTCTAAGTTCTAAGCGAGAATTAAGTGTGGTTAGGTCCAATACGAGTCTAATTAGCCATCAAAGGGCTAATGACAATCCAAGCAACCAAGATTAACAATAATTATCAACAAAATGCAAAAACCCCAAACTAAACCTAAGCTAACAATTAACTCAACAAACATGAACAAAGGGGAAATTAATCTAGTCTAACATGGATTAAAACAACTAAGGAGCACAAAATCATAATAAAAACTACACATTTAAGCTAAATATAATTTAAACTAACAAGATTAAACAAAAGGAGAACAAGAACAAACTTGAAATAAAGAAAGAGGGAGTAGAGAGAAAACTTATGCTTGATTGGGTGAACTTCAAATCCAAAGCTTGAATCCAAAATACAACCCAATTAATCCTAATCTACCTATTTTATTTCCTCCTAAAGAGGTTTTTGAAGCTAAACCCTAAATTAAACTAGCCTACAAATCGCCAAGGAGAACTCCCCAAAGGTCCCGAACAAGCCCCTTTAAATAGGAATCGTGGAAGGCCGAGAAAAGAGAAGTGCAGGCCGGGGCGCAACGGCCATCGCCGGCGTGACAGCCTGTCGCCATGCCAACGGCTAGTCATCGCCCCCTACTGCCTAGTGCAACAGTTTGGTGGCGGTAGCCATCGTGCAGTCGACGGCTACCTATCGCCCAACTTTTTGTTTTTTTCCTTTTCGAAACTCTTTTGCTGTTTTTCGCGATACTTGCTCGGTTGATCTTATTACCTACAAAAGTAAATAAAATGAGTAAAAGTCCTAAAGACTATGTTATTATACGAGCTAAGATTAGGTGAAAGAGACACGTAAAATATGACAAATTAGCACCTAACAAGCTCAAATCTTTAAGTTTAAAACAGTTCTGTAAATAGCTCTTGAACTTCCAACGGTGATCATGATTATCACCAGAAAGGACCAGATCATCAACATAGATAAGCAGGGCCAGGAATATCCCATCGCGGCGATAAATAAACAGAGAGTATCCAAAGGGGGTTGGACAAATCTATACTGGAGTAAAGCCAAAGCTAACTTGAAGTATCATATTCGAGATACTTAGGGAAGCCCATATAGAGATTTCTTTAACTTGCAAACCATATTTGGGTGAGGAGGATGGAAACTCAATGTAGGCTTCATATAGAGATCTTCATGTAGATCACCATGTAGGAATGCATTATGCACATCCATTTGATGGAGTTCCCATCCTTTGGAAGCAGCAACAGTCAGTAAAGCGCGAACAGTGACCATGTTTGCTACAGGGGCAAAAGTTTCATGAAAATCCTTGCATTTGACTTGATTATTATCCAAAACAACCAAACATGCTTTATGTCGTTCAATAGAACCATCTGCATGATACTTGGTCTTTTACACGTATGTGCATCCAAGTGCCTTTTTGTTGGGAGGTAAAGTCGCAAACTCCCATGTTTGATTATCTTCAAGAACAGAAATTTCGGCTACCATTGCATCACGCCACTTAGGATCACTAATAGCTTGGGAAAAAGACCTAGGCTCATCGTTAGAAGTTATAGCGGCCAAAAAACCACGATGCTTAGGAGAGAAGCGATCATATGAAATAAAGTGAGAAAGGGGGTGAAATGTACCTGAAGAGCTAGCATGGAGCGGGGATGAGCCGGGGTGGGTTATGGTGTGACAAATATAGTCCTTCAAATATGCGGGAGGTCTTCTTGGTCGTTGTGGCCGAGTGGACTCAAGTCCTGTTTCAACCCTAGTACCTTGTTCAACAAATTGCTCCAAGATTGGGCTTGGTGTAGGTAGCGAATTAGGACCTACCATAGCCTGTTGATCCACACGGCCTGCAATCTCGACTTGGGCTGACCCGTCAAGTGTGCATGGAGAAGCTGCATGACAAGGTGACTCCCTGTCTGAAGGGTCTGGTTGGGCCACCCTATATATCTGGGCCCAGTCCAGCCGAAACAGGCTGGCAATCTTCAGCACAAGCCAAGTCGTTCATAGGAAAGAGGTTGGTAACATTGGGCTCCATTGGATCAGGCAGGTGAGAGGTTGGTTCAATGCATGGAAAAATTGCCTCATAAAGATGAACATCCCGAGACACGAACAAATTTTTTTTTTGCCTCCAAATTATATCACAACAACCCCTTTTTACCATGAGGATACCCCAAAAATAAACACTTGGTGGCTCTTGGATCAAATTTATCATGGGACTTGTTATGATTATGTGCATAACATAGACACCCAAAGACCCGTAAATGATTATAGTTAGGTGCAACTCCAAATAAAGCTTCATAAGGCATTTTAAAATTCAGTAATTTTGATGGAGTTCTATTGATGAGGTAAGTAGCCACCAATACACACTTGCCCCAACATTTTAGAGGAAAAGAAGCTTGAAACCATAAGGCCCTAGCAACGTTAAGGATGTGTCGATTTTTTCTTTCAACACGACCATTTTGTTTTGGTGTATCAACACAAGATGTCTCATGTAGGATTCCGTTTTTTGCAAAGAAAATTGGTAATGGGCCCTTGGTGAATTCAGCCCCATTATCACTCCACACCTTTTGAACATGTGTATCAAACTGGGTTTTGACCATAGAGCAGAAACTAATTAACTTGTCATACGTTTCCGTCTTATCTTTTAGCAAGTATACCCAAACGACACGACTGTAATCACACTCACAACACAGGACAATCTGAATGTCACTGAATACTTCACCAAACTTAAGGAACTGTGCGATGAGTTTAGAGCTTACCAACAAATCCCAATTTGTAGCTGCTTAAAGGATTTCATCATGAGCAAGTTCCAGGATGTAACGCCCCCAATTCCTGATTCCTGATTAGCGACAGATTAAGGAAACTTTATTAAATTTCTTGGTTTCTTACATAATTTAAGTCCTCTTGAATTCTCTTTTTATCGTGCAAGTAGCCATTACTTTTAGTTCAGTTGGACTCCATTTTATTTGGTTTTTGTTCTTCTTCCTTTCTCGACCAATGACCCTTTTAATGCATATAATAATAACGTAAGAGTTATTATTATACGTGATGTAGCCTTGTTTCGTCATGGAAAGGCGGTAATGCCTCCAATCAAAAGACTTCCGCTGCAAATCATGAGTAAATAACTGATGAAGTTAGAGTAATCAGGAATCAGGAATTGGGGGCGTTACACAGGAGAGGGAGAAAGTACATCAATTTTTTCTGGGTCTTGACTCAGATCAATTCGGGATAGTCAGATCGAACATTCTTGCTATGGAACCCCTGCCGAACTTTATCAAGAAAAACATTCTTGCTATGGATAGGTAATACGGAGATTGTTTGTGTTGTTTCAACTCAAAAGCATTTGGATAGGTACAAATTAATAACATCCCCTATCATTTCAGTCAGATCGAACATAGAAAGTACATTCTTGCTATGGATAGACAATAAGGAGATTGTTTGTGTTGTTTCACCTCAAAAGATATGAATCCGCTAATCCGCAAATACAAACACAAAATCTTTATCAAGAAAAGTCAAAATTCAAAGGTGGGATATGAAAATCGGAGGGATAGTGAAGTTCTATTCAATTATATACGAAGTCATATGTTTATACTTAAAGATATATTTTTGTAAAAGTGTTACTATTTTGTTTCCCTTTTGTCCACAAATCCCAAACAAAGGATTGATAATTTAATATTTGTCCCCAATCTTCAATATTTTGAATTTTCATTTCACTTCTAATATCCCACTAAATGATTTCACATATCATGAAAATATCATGTCAACGCACATAAGTTTCGTACTTCTTCTAATTTGTCTTTCCTTTTTAGCTTTATCATATGCAAGCCTTGCCTTCACTCAGAAATGGAATTAAAGATACGATGGAGAAAGGTTTTTGTATTCTACTCATTAAAAAACACTTGAGTCCTATTCAAGCCTTAAAAGTGAGTGTGAATGATGCGGTTGTGACACGTATCTTTAAAACATTTACTTTAAACTTTATTTAGAAATAAAAATCAAAACAATATTTGATTTATAATCATCATAATGAATAATGTCTTTTCAACTACTTTTATGATCAGAAAAAAAATACCGATATGTCAATATTATTTTAAAAAATTTAAATTATAACATTAACTATAATATTTTTAAAAATATTTTACTTGAAATTTTAAAACAACCTGTGAATAGCACAGCTTAGAGGCCAGTAGAATGAGGCAAGTTTGTAGAACTTTTCGTATTTGATATATGAAAATAGGAATACTTGAAAAAATGACATTAGTGAATAGAAGAGTTGAATTTCTACAAAAATCAGCACCAACAAGAAGGTGGAAGGGGAAGATAGACTCAAGAATAGGTAAAAGCATGCTAATGAGACATTAGCGAGTGTTTAAGACGGATCAAGGGGTTTGGATGCATTAGTTCTCACGTCTCATTTTTCAATTCCTTTTCAATTTATGTTGCCACTATATATATTGTGGTGCCAGTGCTCTTTGTGATTTATTTGAATAAACAATGGTAAAAAGATCAATTGCTTTTAATTACGCAGTTATATATCTGTATTTCAAATCCGACACATTCGCACAATTATCATATTATTAACATAATTAATTGCCACTTAAGAATAGGTAAAGGCGGATAATGAGATATTAGCAAAAGGGTTTGGATGTACGTATTAGATCCCACGTCTCATTTTCCCTTATCAATTTTTATTGTTACTATTGTAGTGCTGTTTGTGGGTTTTTATTCAAGCAAACCAGAAAGAGCACCCAAAAAATTGGAAACAAACATAGTTAGTAGTAATTTTGATTTCTATGTCTTGTCTCTTTTGTTAATAACATGAGAAATAAATTTGTCCATTGCATAGCTCACCTTCAATCCTGTGTATCAAGTCCTCAAAAGTAGCTTAAAGATGGTTCAAATTGTGTCTTTGATCTGACTTTGGATATTTTATGTCTTCATTGAATTATGATTAATAAAACCCGTCCCTTTGGGTGTTAGTTATTCATAGGAAACACACTGATTGAAAATTAAATGAACACTTCCCAACCCCCAAAATGACGTCCAAATACTGCTTTCCAAATTCCATAAAATTAAGTTCTGAGAGTATGGGTACCATGTCGATGCATGTACGTTCATAATTCTCTGAAGTTGTCTTCCCCAATTTCTTTATTATATGCCATCCTGCCCTTTTTTGGGGGGGTTGGTTCATCGGTTATTTGCGTGAAATAATATGAAATGTTTACTTAATGTTGCATTCTCAGTTATATGACGACAAACAATGGCTTTTCCTACATATTTAATACCCAAAAGTTCCATCCATCATTTTAGCCTAACCAGAAATAAAATTTGCATCTCAATGAAGTCTTAAGTTAAGTACGATTGAGGCTTTTAATATATTATATGTAAGTTCGGTTCTCTGCCCTCCAACAAGAACGAAGTTAGGAATTGATAAGATGGGGGCCAAATCATTTAACATCCTTTTTTTAAAAGAAAAAATCTCTTGTTGTAATATGAAAATATTATCGTATTCAAGAATAATAATGTGAAAATATTATAGATTACAATAGTAGTAATTAACCAAAAGTCGCACATAAGATTTCTAACATTGAACTAGAGAATTAAAAGGGATAAGATAAAATATATAAAATAAGTAACAAAGTCCTTTTTCATTGTAGACAATGTATATTGAAAGATTATAATTTTATAGAGTTTCTAATTTTCTATACACAGGCATGACTCAAATACGAAAGAAAACAAAATATAATAAGAAAGAGCTGCCTTTAATTTATCAGTAAATTAGATTGTAACATGCATCTATCTTGAAGCAACTTTGAATTATTACATGCAGAATAGGTTTGAAGTAGAACTTTATTACCAAAAATTGTGCGATGAAAACTGCTTCCCTCAAAAAGAGAAAAAAAAAAAAGAAAAAAAAGAAGACATGCATGCACGTCTCTTTGGTTGTCTGAGAATATACATCTTCACCCATTATTTCACGAGATATTAATTCAGCTCTGACAAATTCATATTGTAAGGTATATTAGAATTTGATTGCTATTTTCTGAAAAATACGCGTTCATTCTAGGCCCCCCCCCCCCCCAAAAAAAAAAAAAAACACAAAACACCACATGCTAAGCACGATCTTTGAATTTCTCCCCTATTTTGGTTTTTTTTTTTAAATTTTTAAAAATATAATAATAAAGAGCTGGCTTTAATTTGCTAAAATGAAGTGAATCTAACTATGTTTTCAAGAAACTCGATTCCTTTATTGTTGAAGACGTGCAGCCAAGTCCGTGCCCAGTTGGATAGTTGATAATTTTTTAATGATTGTTTGTCAATAAGTGCCAGTTGAGAATGACATAGAAACTGAGTACTTGATACTATAAATATGGCAGGATGCAAGGCTTCATTCTCCATCCACTCATAGTAGTGCAAGAGAGCCACACAATCAATCCAAAAATGGCTCTCAATTGCTCTTTTATTGCCTGCTGCATTCTTTTGTCATTGGTCGCCGTTGCTTCCGCTGGTGACTACTACAACAGCTACACCCCATCCTCATCCTATAAGTCACCATCTTATTCTCCATCACCAATTTACAAGTCTCCAGAGTACTACTCTCCATCACCCGTTTACAAGTCTCCAGAGTACTATTCTCCATCTCCAGTCTACAAGAAACCTTACCAAAAACCAGCTTACACGCCATCAGTCTATCACAAACCAACTTATACACCAGCAGTGTACCACAAACCAACTTATTATCCATCACCAGTCTATAAGGCTCCAGTTTACTCTCCATCACCAGTTTACAAATCTCCAGTTTACTCTCCATCCCCAATCTACAAGTCTCCAACTTATACGCCATCCCCAACTTACTCTCCAACACCAACCTACAAATCTCCAGTGTACTCTCCATCCCCAGTTTACTCCCCATCACCAATTTACAAGACTCCAGTTTACTCCCCATCACCAGTCTACAAGACTCCAATTTACTCTCCATCCCCAGTGTACTCCCCATCACCAATCTATAAGTCCCCAGTTTACACTCCATCACCAGCCTACAAATCTCCAGCTTACTCTCCATCCCCAGTTTACTCCCCATCACCAGTCTACAAGTCTCCAGTTTACTCTCCATCACCCGTCTATAAGACCCCAATTTACTCTCCATCACCAGTGTACAAGTCTCCTGTTTACTCTCCATCCCCAGCATACAAGTCTCCAGTTTACACTCCATCACCAATCTACAAATCTCCAGTCTACACTCCATCACCAATTTACTCTCCATCCCCAGTGTACAAGGCCCCAGTCTACTCTCCATCTCCAGTATACAAGTCTCCAGTTTATACTCCATCTCCATCATACTCTCCTTCACCAGCTTACTCTCCATCACCGGTCTACAAGACCCCAACTTACTCTCCATCACCGGTTTACAAGTCTCCAATTTACTCTCCTTCACCGGTCTACAAGTCCCCAGTTTATTCTCCATCACCAGTCTACAAGTCCCCAGTTTACTACCCATCACCGGTTTATTCTCCATCACCAGTGTACAAGTCCCCAATTTACTCTCCATCACCCGTCTATAAAACCCCAATTTACTCTCCATCACCAGTGTACAAGTCTCCAGTTTACTCTCCATCCCCAGTATACAAGTCTCCAGTTTACACTCCGTCACCAATCTACAAATCTCCTGTTTACACTCCATCACCAATTTACTCTCCATCCCCAGTGTACAAGGC
>JACYFF010002017.1:74660378-74671249 GCA_017589665.1 Selenicereus undatus | reverse complement strand
GATTAATCTCTTTTTGTCTTTCATCAAAATATATTAAAAACCTCAATATGAGCTTTTAAAAAAGCGCTAACACTTCTGTTTTGTTTTTTTACTTTCCTTGTGCTCCTCTCTGACAATATTCATTAATTCACAATTTTTAAAAATTATTTGTTGTTACATAATCCTATGAAAGGTATTTGAGTCATGCTTGTGTGTAGAAAATTAGAAACTTTACAAAATTAGAATCCCTCAATATACATTGTCTCCAATAAAAAAGGAATTAGGAAAAATTATTTGTTACTACTATTGTAATCTATAATATTTTCACATTATCATTGTTGAATACCATAATATGTTCATATTACAACATGAGATTTTTTTTAAAAAAAAAGGTGTTAAAAGACTTGGGCCCGCTTCTTATCAATTCCTAGCTTCGTTCTTGCGGGAGGGAGGAAAATTGAACTTAGGTCTAATATATTAAAGACCTCAATCCTAATTAAGTTAAGTTCTCATTGAGATGCAAATTTTATTTCTAGTTAGGTTAAAATGATGGATGAAACTTTTGGGTATTAAATATTTAGGTAAAGCCATTGTTTGTGTTGGGATTTGTCCCAAATTCTTTTGCCGGTTTCGAAACAACTATTGTTTCCGTTTTTGAAGATTATTGCTTGGCACCCAAGGCTCAAGTTATGTCATTGAAGATATTTTATTTTATTAAAATTATATTATTTTCATATTTGTATTGAATATCTTTTTTCCTTTTCTACGAAGATGATGTTTGGTGGCTAAGACGACATATGTTTGTGGCGAAGATTAAACCCTTAGTACCTTTGGGACTTCTCTATAAATAGTAAGTTGTTTAACCTTGTTTGGTGCGGGGCATTTGGGAGTGCCTCTCGGCGCTTCCTTTTTCTATTTCACATTTTATTGAGATTTAGTATTGAGAGATTTTCTTTGTAATTGATCTCTTCCTTGAGCGTTTACTTTCAAATCTTTATCTCTCTTGTTGATCTCTTCCTTAGGCATTTGCTTTGAGATCATTTGTACTCATTCATATCATAGTGGATTTTGTGCCGTTGTTGCCGCCCGTGGTTTTCTCGCGATTTGAGTTTCCATGTAAAAATCATGTGCCCTTACTATCTTTTTTTTATCTTGTTTTATATTCTCCAATATCTATATCCTTTATCGTTTCAGCATATACTAAGCTCGAATTTCAATTAATATTTCCCTAACAGTTTGTTGTCATATAACCAAGAATGCAACATTAAGCAAACCTAAAAGTGGATTGCACAAAGCTTGAATTTTTTTTGTCAAAAGAAAAGTTTGAATGGTTGAATTTGCCTCTGGAAAGGTCTGAAGCTTACTGCAATCTCATTGTTGGTGCTAATCTTTTAGAAACTCAACTCTTCTATTTACCAATCTCATTGTTTCAAGTATTCCTATTATCATATATCAATTATGAAAGGTGGATCTCTATATGGTGTTTATTGACCTGGAGAAAGCATATGATAGAGTTCCAATGGGGGTTTTGTGGAGGTGTTTGGAAGAGAAAAGGGTGTCGCCCGCGTACATTCGTGTAATCAAGGATATGTATGAGGGAGGGCGGACGAGTGTTAGGACTCCGGGAGGGGTCTCCAATGCCTTTGCTATTAGTTTGGACCTGCATCAGGGCTCCGCCTTAAGCCCGTTTCTTTTCACATTAGTTCTAGACGAACTCACGAGAGAAATCCAGGACGAGGTACCTTGGTGCATGTTATTTGCAGATGATATCGTTCTTATTGATGCGACCAGGCAGGGGGTGAATGACAGGTTGGAAAGTTGGAGGCATACGCTAGAGGCTAAGGGTTTTCGGTTAAGTAGATCGAAAACGGAATACCTTCAATGTTGTTTCAGCGGGAGGATAGAAGAGGGGGGAGAAACTGTACTGGATGGAAGGGCAATATCGAAGGTCGCTAAATTTAAGTATCTGGGCTCGATCATCCAGCAGAATGGGGACATTGATGAGGATATTAGCCACTGGATTAGAGTGGGCTGGCAAAAGTGGAAGTCATCGTCAGGGGTGCTCTGTGACAAGAGAGTGTCCATGGGTTTGAAAGGCAAAGTCTATCGGATGGTAGTTAGACCGGCTGTTCTCTATGGATCGGAGTGTTGGCCTCTAAAAAAGACGCAGGTCCAAAGAGTTATGGTAGCTGAGATGAGAATGGTCAGGTGGATGTGTGGTTTTACGAGATTGGATAAAATTAGGAATGGAGTAATCAAGGGCTTAGCTGAAGTGGCCCCCATAGAGGAGCAGATGAGGGAACCGAGGCTCAGATGGTTCGACCACGTGAAAAGGAGAAGTGTGGTCGCCCTAGTGCGGAGGTGTGAGATGATCAACCCCCCAGGTGGTAAGAAAGGGAGGGGTAGACCGAAGAAGAGCCTAGAAGAAGTGGTTAGAGAGGACCTGAAAGTTGTCAATCTGACAGAGGATATGGCTCAGGATAGGGGGCTATGGTGGGACAGTATTAAGGTCTCTGATTGTAGGGGATCGGCTCCGTGGGGGGCAGTAGCTTAGGAGGGGTGGGACGGGTGGGGTTTTGGTTTGCTTGCCTATAGGTCGTGCTTTTCCTGGGATATGCCGACACCAAGCGCCCCTAGATTGTTGAAGTATGTCTCTACTCCCTCTTTATTTGTTAGCCGGAATCTTTTCTCTTCCTCTCTCTCTCACTTGGCAAATGGTTTTGCAACCGTTTTCTCTATAAACCTTTTTCACCAAACTGTTTTGTGGGTCTTATGGAATCAACCTCTCTATGGGTAGGAATACCAGTAGAGGTAAAGTTGCCTACAGCTGGATCTCCCCAGACCCCGCGAAAGCGGGACCCGCACTGGGAGTTTGTTGTTGTTGTTGTTGTTGTTGTTGTTGTTGTTTGTCTATAAGCTTCAATGGCACCAAAGAAAAAAGACACTCATGCATGCCTTGAGGTAAGCACGAAGGCGCAAATCTCTTAAGTCTTGCAATCAACTCCTTCCACTATTTCTTACAACTGTGCTCTCCACTACTTCGTCTAAATGATGCTCCATCAGTGTTAATTAAATCAAGAAATGATGATCTAGGCAGCATTATAAAACGGCTAGGATATAAGGCTTCATTCCCCATCCACACCTCGTCCTCCGATCCCTAATTCAAAAGAATCATATAACTTAGCCTCCTAATCCAAAATGGCTCTTGCCCGCTCCCTCATTGCTTGCTGCATCCTCTTGTCACTAGTGGTTGTTGCTTCCGTTGGTGACTACTACAACAGCTACACCCCATCCTCGACCTACAAGTCACCAACTTATTCTCCACCACCTGTTTATAAGTCTTCAGCATACTACTCTCCATCACCTGTTTACAAGTCTCCAGCATACTACTCTCCATCACCTGCCTACAAGAAGCCAGTTTACTACCCACCATCTCCCGTTCATAAGAAACTAGTTTACTACTCCCCATCACCAGTCTACAAGAAGCCAGTGTATTACTCACCATCTCCAGTTTATAAGAAGCTAGTTTACCACTCACCTTCCCCCGTCTACAAGTCCCCTGTGTTTTACTTTCCATCACCAGTTTACAAGAAACCAGTTTATGACTCACCATCTCCTATCTACAAGTCACCTGTGTATTACTCTCCATCACCTGTTTACAAGAAACTAGTTTACTACTCACCATCTCCTATCTACAAGTCACCAGTGTACTACTCTCCATCACCTGTATACAAGAAACCACTTTACTACACACTATCTCCTGTCTACAAGTCACAGGTTTAATCATAATCAAAGTCTTTTGTTTGTTTTAGTAGTTTAGTTTTATTTTCTATTCCCTTTTGTTTCGCCTAACTTGAGACGCTTTATTTAGTTCTGGTACTTGAAAACTCAACTTTCTGCGGACGACGCCCCGAGTACTCAATGGTGCACCTTGCACTTGGGGTTTATAAGTATTAAAACTTCCCTAACAGTGTTGTCCCATATTTGATAAAATTAAAGGGTTTAACATATATATGAGTTTGAGAGTTACTCCTCCCATTGTTAGTAATTTTGTGTAGGAAAACCTTATTTGGGCTTATATGCATGACTCTTTGTTAAATGCTCAATTTCTAGAAAAAATTTAACGGTTTTGCTAATTATCGCCCTTAGGGCGATAGATAAGAAGTTGTTACATTCCATTATTTATGGAATCTTACCCTTTATTATTCTACATCACGATATAGATAATCCCAATGAATTTTCCCCATTTAAAAATTAAATCAATTTGTACAATTACCTAATTAAACCTAATTACCAAACTTGGGTTGCTAATGAGACCTAAATTCTACTTTTACCTACTATTTCGCCAAGTGAAGCCATTTATGCATCCTGTTAAAAGAGAAGCAATTGAGGGAGGAGAAATCCGAGAGATGCACAAAGATTTTTGAGTAAATATATCCCATCACATTAATAGAATTTTAGCCTTTTTCATGATATGTGCATATTTACGTTGCCTCCACTCTAGATGATGAGTAATTAATAGATACATAATTGGTTCATTTAGTTAAAATTGCTCTAAATATCATGGATTAATGGTAACTAGATGGTTCTTTTCATACCCACACAACTGTAGGCGTTGCCATCAATTCACATTGCTCGGACCGCCATGGTACTATGAAGGACCTCACTGATGGGCAACAATGGTGCTCTTTAGCCACCATGACTGTCATCTAAGACTAGTGAACAAGCTCACGAGGTTCTTTGACCTTTGCAGACTACTGTAGGGGGGGGGATTGGTGGTTGTGGGTTTCCCAACTCAGCAAATGGCGACCAATGGGATTGTACTTGTAAACAAGGGGAAGATTGGGTTTAATTTTAAAAAATTAAAGGATTTAGTTTTGTGCAGGAAAACCTTATTTGAGCTTATATGCATGACTTTTTGTTAAAGGCTCAATTTTTATAAAAAATTTAATATTTAATAGGGAGAAGTGACAAATTCCCCCGGGAAAAAAAAAAGCATTGAAAAATTATTGCTTTCCATTTATATAATTAACAATAGAAAGGAAAAAACAATTGAAGGTCGGATAGCAATAGAAAAGTAAATAACGTGAGATGCCCAAAAAAAAAAAAAAAAAAACCTTCTCTCTACAGGTGTGACAGCCATTAGCTCAAATATACGGTTGAACGTGTGACAAGAAATGTTTAATAAAAAATTTCGCTGTATCATATTCAATAGGAAATGAACACGTACAAAACGCACTAATGGCAAGTCCACTCATCCATTCATAATCAAATATGACTAACCAACTTTTTCTTAATAATGAGCCAACGATAAATTAATGAAACAAATAAGTAATCTGTTAGGTTGCTTCTTGTAACCTGATTAATAGCCGTATGGGGAGGCTTTCTACCCAGCTGATGGCTTATAGACTGGTGATGGAGAGTAAATTGAAAATTTATAAATGGGTGCATGGTAGACCGGTGATGGAGAGTAGGTTGGTTTGTAGTAGACGGGTGAAGCAGAGTAGGTTGGCTTGGGGTACACAGCTGGGCTGTAGGTTGGTTTGTGGTAGACAGATGGGGTGTAAGTTGGTTTGTGGTAAACGGATGGGGTGTATGCAGGCTTCCTGTAAACAGGTGATGGAGAGTAGTACACCATACTACTAAAAAATAAACCTTTTTCGACAGATATTTCGGCGGAAAAGGCAACATTTTCCGTCGAAAAATAGCTTTTTCGATGGAAATTTCGGCTGACTACGTCTGTCGGAATAAGGGGGTTGGGAAGGGGTTCCAACGGAATTAACTAGTCCGTCAGACTGGTCTCCGACAGAATTGGGGCAGCTGACGGACTCATCCGTCGGATGCAAAAAAAAAATTCGAAAAAAAAAATTTCCCCGAATTCCGTCGGAACCTTTCGGCTATTCCGTCGGAATTTTTAAAATTTATTTAAAAAAATAAAAAATATAGTACCGAACAACAAAAATATTTTTCAATGTATGTAATACACAATAAATTCTCATCATTTACGTTAAATTGATATTAGGATTAAATTATGCTTCATTAATTAAAAATTATATTCTTTAACAACAAAGTACAAAATTAAGAGTAAATTATCAATATTCTAACAAACTAACATCAATGTAACAAACTAACTATATAATCTATTAATTTACATAGTTACATGCAAACCAATTACACAAATTACTAAATTCAACGTATATATTTAATTAACAACAAATTTATACAAATTACACATAAGAAAGTCAACGACGAATACCTGCGAGAGGAGGTGATGGCGGCAACTGGCGGTGAGGCGATGGCAAGCAGCGGTGCTCCCTCTATCTCTCTCTACTTTACGAAACGAGCAATGAAAAAATGAAGCGAAGTGCAAGTTTTATAGGAGAATGTCCGACGGAATTCCGACGGATTTTTCCGTCGAAATATTCAAAAATTTTGAATTTTCCCTCCAATTAATTCGGACAAAAAAATTTGAATTTTTTTTCCCAACGGAATCCCAATTATAGGCAATTATAGGGTCGAAGGCTAATTTAATTGTTCTAACCACCTATTTTCATGGAGTTAGTCCAATTATACAACAAAAGTAGCAACCTAGATCTAGCTAGGACCCGGACTATTTTCATGTCTAAATGCTAGTCATTCTCTCTACCCGCACTAGGCAATTGACTTTACCGTTCAACACAAGTCAATTGCCCTGGAATACGGATGAAAACTCTTTCAAGCATTTCATCGAACACCTTGCGGGTGTGATAGAAAATCCTAAATTCTAATATAAACCTTGCGGGTGTCTAATCAATTAGCCATCGATAGGACTAATCACGACCAAAGATCAAAACTTTAATTCAAAGCTAAATATTGGAACGAAAGCGAAACAATAGACTATAGAACTAGCAAACAAACTCAAAAGCATGAAATTAAAGAGGGAGAAAAGAAGAACTTAGCATTAAATCTTGAAATCGATCTGTCTTCTGCAAATTATACACAAAACTAACCTAATCTAATCCTTGTAAAAGGATTTGTGGAGGCTAAGAATCAACCCTAACTGACCCTCTAAGGAACCCAGCAAAATGGCCTCCTCTAAAGAAGAAAAGGACCATCGGTTATAAAGACCGATCGCACGGACGGAGGGGGAACGGTTGTGCCACCTTTCTGGCAAGGCAGCACGGTCGTGCTTCCTACTGCATGGCCGTGCACTCCTCTGTTTCCTTTAGCATTGCTTCCCTTGGTGCTCGGGGCTTCATCAGACCTCTATGATTCCTTGAATTCATTCTCAAAACCTTTTTTTCTCCTAAAAGTAAGGCAAAACACATTATAAGCACAATATGAATCGAAGGAAGTGAATTTGACCCTTCCTCATCTAAATTTGACATAAAAACCATGAGAAAAAGTGATCAAATAGGGGCTAAAATCGGGTCCAATGAAGGTCTATCAAACACCCACTTTTATATTCTTTCATTTTATCAGTGTGGGATAACATCCACTTTTATGCTCCAACATGCCCCCTCATGTGTGGACTATTAACAAGATCCACCATGTGCACACAATTTTAATCAAATGAGTACGGTGACAAATTAAGATTGAGCAACCTCGCTCTGATACCATGTTAATTTTTTTTTTTATATATAAACTGGGTTTTCATCAAAGAGTCATGTATATAAGTTCAAATGAGGTTCCTACCCAAAACCAATTGGCATTGGGTGAAGTAATTCACTAGTTTATGTATATGCTCAAACCCTTTAATTTTATCAATGTGGGACAATATTCCTTTTTATATTCTTACATTCCTTCAATGTAGAACAATACTCACTTTCATATTCCAACATCCCATATTTTGTCCATAGAATAGTTGTGCGAGTTCACTAGTGGATGACAGTAGCGATCCTCTTGTGAATCTACGCAATAGTTCGAGATTTTGAGTAATTGCTAAAATTCATAATTTTATTTTCCTTTCATTGCAAGTGTACTTTGCATCCATTTTATTTGTCATAATCTAGTGCCTACATAAAAATACCTTTTAGCTATATAGATAGAGATAGCTCCTCGTCATTTACATCTTGAATAAAAGTGAAAGTTTCTTCTTCTTTTTTTGGGTGTGTATGAGGAGCAAAGGTCAGGAGAGATTCGAACCTAAGTCTTTGGCAACAACTTACAAAGATTTTACTAAGCAAGCTAGTTGACAACCACAAGTATAAGCGAAAGTTATAACATCATTAGTCTTGAGCACTGGTTTGAGTACTCTATTATCCAAAAAGTTATACCTTTGCATTATCCACACCACAAGTCCAAGGGGCATTTGCGTGAATGGGCGTGCTAAAGTATAAATTTATTCGTGGACATTCAATCATCAGCTTAAACTTTTGGTTGAGATAGTTCTTGAATATAGTATCAAAGCCTTCTTAAACAAGAGGTCCCATGTTTGAATCTTAGCAACCCTCATATTTATCGCCCAAGATATAGAGGGGTTTTGGCAGCATCCATATATACTTTAAGCGCAAAATGCATTTGCGTGAGGGAACGTGTTATAGTATAAACCTGTTTCTGGGCTTTCGACCATCAACTTAAACTTTTGGTTCAGTTGGTTCTTAAACAATTATGTTTGCCATAAATATGATATACTACGACTTGATGGCACTTATTTAAGACACTCTTTAGCATCAATATATAAGGTGGTTAGCTACTTAGCTTACCCTTCTTTGAAAACTTAAAAAATAAACAATGTTAACTGCTAAATTTTTGGATTTACGTATCTCTTTTAGGGCTTGAATAACGATCATATTTTCGATGTTATCTATAAGCTTTCATGTTCAAAATGCAATCTAAGAGAAAACTTTTGCTACCCCCGATCCAAAGGGTGCATATCATAGTTCAATGTTCTCTATAGACTTTATGTACCAAATGCCATCTAAGAGAAAACTTTTGCTACCTCCAAAGGGTGCATATAATAGTTCTTAGTTGCAAATTAAACATGAGGGTGAAAAAATCAATTCCCCTGACCATTTCTAACAATCGTGCTCTCATTGCTTCCTTCATGTTCAAGTTGGTATTTTGTTATTGACCGATGTGAGACTTAGCCGAAATGATGCTCCGACAGTCTTAAACTAAATCATGAAATGATGTTATATGAGCTACATTATAAATAGGCCAGGGTGAAGGCTTCGTTCCCCATCCACTCATCCACCTTTAGCCTAATTCAAGAGAGCCGTATAACTTTGCCTCTTAAAGCCAAAAATGGCTCCACCCCATCCTCATCCTACAAGTCTCCAACATATTATTCTCCATCACCGGTATACAAGTCGCCAACATACTATTATCCTTCACGCGTCTACAAAAAGCCAACTTACTATTCACCATCTCCCGTTTATCAGAAACCAGTTTACTACTCCCAATCACCAGTTTGCAAGAAGTTAGTGTACTACTCACCCTCTCCTATCTATAAGAAGCCAATATACTACTCACCTTCTCCCATCTACAAGTCCCCTTTGTACTACTCCTGTTAGGGAAAAAGTTTTAATATTTATAAAACTCAAGTACAAGGTGCATCATTGAGTACTCGGAGTATCGTCTGCAGAGAGTTGGGTTTCCAATTACCAGAACTAACTAAAGTGTCTCAAATTAGGCAAAACCGAAGGAATAGAAAATAGAATTAAACTACTAAAATAACCAAAGGACAGCGATTATGATTAAACCTAAGATAAACCAGCTGATCAAGTTAAACCCTCACCTTCCCAAGTTATGCTAGTATTCGAGGTTGATCGGTTGCGCCATTGAGGCCACCCAAGCCCTCTCTCAAAGGTCAATAGGCTAGTCTAGTTGTTCTAACTACCTATTTTCATGGGATTAGTTCGACTAAATTACTAGGTTGACAACCCTTGATCTAGCTAGTGATGAGACTATTTTCATATCCCAATCCCAGCCATTCACTCTACCCACACTAGACAATCAACCTCACCTTTCAGCACAAGTCAATTGTCCCAAAACACGGATAAAAGCTCTTTCAAGCATTTCATCGAACACACGGTGGGCGTGAGAGAAAACCTTAAATTCTAGCATGAACAAGAGGGGTAAAGGTCTAACAACAATCAATTGACCATCACAAGGCTAATCACAATCCAAATTCACAACTATAATCTATAAACATGACCAAAGCATATAAACCAAAACATGAACATAAAGATACAAAATAAAGGGAGCAAAAGAAGAGAAAACCTATATCGCTTGAATAAACTTAAGAATCCACAAGTTTGAAATCAAACAACCAGAGACAAACCCTAATCTAACTCCCCAATGAGATTTTTATTGGTTAATCCTAACCTAAAAACTCTCACAAAGTCGTTAAAGGAGAGCCGCGGAGGTCCCGAATAAAAACGCTCGAAAGGAGCTTAAATAGAAAAAGCAGCGGGGAGGCGATATACGACCGTGCCATACAGCATGGCCCCATCGTGCCATGGTGGCATGGTCGTGCCACATCTCTGGCACGGTGGTGCGGCCTCCTATCGTCACTTCTTTCCTTCTTTTGCTCTTCTTGTCCGTACTCGCTCATTTTCGCTGGGTTTTTGCTCGATTGAGGTTATTACTTACAAAAGTAAATAAACAAGTGAAAATCCTAAAAATTATATTGTAATACGAGCTAAAATTAAGTGAAAGGGGCACGTAAAATATGACAAATTATCGCCTAACAACTCCCATCAGCAGTTTATAAGAAACCAGTTTATTATTCACCTTCTCCTATCTACAAATCACCAGTGCACTACTCACCATCACCTGTTTATAAGAAACCAGTTTACTACTCACGATCTCCTGTCTACAAGTTACCAGTGTACTACTCTCCATCACCTGTATTGTTGAACGGTAAATTTACCTGTTTTAAGTGCCTCTTTCACTCACTTTTTGCTCGT
>JACYFF010002017.1:74643517-74654167 GCA_017589665.1 Selenicereus undatus | reverse complement strand
GCCTTGTACACTGGGGATGGAGAGTAAATTGGTGATGGAGTGTAAACAGGAGATTTGTAGATTGGTGACGGAGTGTAAACTGGAGACTTGTATACTGGGGATGGAGAGTAAACTGGAGACTTGTACACTGGTGATGGAGAGTAAATTGGGGTTTTATAGACGGGTGATGGAGAGTAAATTGGGGACTTGTACACTGGTGATGGAGAATAGACCGGTGATGGGTAGTAAACTGGGGACTTGTAGACTGGTGATGGAGAATAAACTGGGGACTTATAGACCGGTGAAGGAGAGTAAATTGGAGACTTGTAAACCGGTGATGGAGAGTAAGTTGGGGTCTTGTAGACCGGTGATGGAGAGTAAGCTGGTGAAGGAGAGTAAGATGGAGATGGAGTATAAACTGGAGACTTGTATACTGGAGATGGAGAGTAGACTGGGGCCTTGTACACTGGGGATGGAGAGTAAATTGGTGATGGAGTGTAGACTGGAGATTTGTAGATTGGTGATGGAGTGTAAACTGGAGACTTGTATGCTGGGGATGGAGAGTAAACAGGAGACTTGTACACTGGTGATGGAGAGTAAATTGGGGTCTTATAGACGGGTGATGGAGAGTAAACTGGAGACTTGTAGACTGGTGATGGGGAGTAAACTGGGGATGGAGAGTAAGCTGGAGATTTGTAGGCTGGTGATGGAGTGTAAACTGGGGACTTATAGATTGGTGATGGGGAGTACACTGGGGATGGAGAGTAAATTGGAGTCTTGTAGACTGGTGATGGGGAGTAAACTGGAGTCTTGTAAATTGGTGATGGGGAGTAAACTGGGGATGGAGAGTACACTGGAGATTTGTAGGTTGGTGTTGGAGAGTAAGTTGGGGATGGCGTATAAGTTGGAGACTTGTAGATTGGGGATGGAGAGTAAACTGGAGATTTGTAAACTGGTGATGGAGAGTAAACTGGAGCCTTATAGACTGGTGATGGATAATAAGTTGGTTTGTGGTACACTGCTGGTGTATAAGTTGGTTTGTGATAGACTGATGGCGTGTAAGCTGGTTTTTGGTAAGGTTTCTTGTAGACTGGAGATGGAGAATAGTACTCTGGAGACTTGTAAACGGGTGATGGAGAGTAGTACTCTGGAGACTTGTAAATTGGTGATGGAGAATAAGATGGTGACTTATAGGATGAGGATGGGGTGTAGCTGTTGTAGTAGTCACCAGCGGAAGCAACGGCGACCAATGACAAAAGAATGCAGCAGGCAATAAAAGAGCAATTGAGAGCCATTTTTGGATTGATTGTGTGGCTCTCTTGCACTACTATGAGTGGATGGAGAATGAAGCCTTGCATCCTGCCATATTTATAGTATCAAGTACTCAGTTTCTATGTCATTCTCAACTGGCACTTATTGACAAACAATCATTAAAAAATTATCAACTATCCAACTGGGCACGGACTTGGCTGCACGTCTTCAACAATAAAGGAATCGAGTTTCTTGAAAACATAGTTAGATTCACATCATTTTAGCAAATTAAAGCCAGCTCTTTATTATTATATTTTTAAAAAGTTCAAAAAAAAAACCAAAATAGGGGAGAAATTCAAAGATCGTGCTTCGCTGGTTTTTTTTTTTGTTTTTTTTTGGGGGGGGGGGCCCCCCTTGAATGAACGCGTATTTTTCAGAAAATAGCAATCAAATTCTAATATACCTTACAATATGAATTTGTCAGAGCTGAATTAATATCTCGTGAAATAATGGGTGAAGATGTATATTCTCAGACAACCAAAGAGACGTGCATGCATGTCTTCTTTTTTTTCTTTTTTTTTTTTCTCTTTTTGAGGAAAGCAGTTTTCATCGCACAATTTTTGGTAATAAAGTTCTACTTCAAACCTATTCTGCATGTAATAATTCAAAGTTGCTTCAAGATAGATGCATGTTACAATCTAATTTACTGATAAATTAAAGGCAGCTCTTTCTTATTATATTTTGTTTTCTTTCGTATTTGAGTCATGCCTGTGTATAGAAAATTAGAAACTCTATAAAATTATAATCTTTCAATATACATTGTCTACAATGAAAAAGGACTTTGTTACTTATTTTATATATTTTATCTTATCCCTTTTAATTCTCTAGTTCAATGTTAGAAATCTTATGTGCGACTTTTGGTTAATTACTACTATTGTAATCTATAATATTTTCACATTATTATTCTTGAATACGATAATATTTTCATATTACAACAAGAGATTTTTTCTTTTAAAAAAAGGATGTTAAATGATTTGGCCCCCATCTTATCAATTCCTAACTTCGTTCTTGTTGGAGGGCAGAGAACCGAACTTACATATAATATATTAAAAGCCTCAATCGTACTTAACTTAAGACTTCATTGAGATGCAAATTTTATTTCTGGTTAGGCTAAAATGATGGATGGAACTTTTGGGTATTAAATATGTAGGAAAAGCCATTGTTTGTCGTCATATAACTGAGAATGCAACATTAAGTAAACATTTCATATTATTTCACGCAAATAACCGATGAACCAACCCCCCCAAAAAAGGGCAAGATGGCATATAATAAAGAAATTGGGGAAGACAACTTCAGAGAATTATGAACGTACATGCATCGACATGGTACCCATACTCTCAGAACTTAATTTTATGGAATTTGGAAAGCAGTATTTGGACGTCATTTTGGGGGTTGGGAAGTGTTCATTTAATTTTCAATCAGTGTGTTTCCTATAAATAACTAACACCCAAAGGGACGGGTTTTATTAATCATAATTCAATGAAGACATAAAATATCCAAAGTCAGATCAAAGACACAATTTGAACCATCTTTAAGCTACTTTTGAGGACTTGATACACAGGATTGAAGGTGAGCTATGCAATGGACAAATTTATTTCTCATGTTATTAACAAAAGAGACAAGACATAGAAATCAAAATTACTACTAACTATGTTTGTTTCCAATTTTTTGGGTGCTCTTTCTGGTTTGCTTGAATAAAAACCCACAAACAGCACTACAATAGTAACAATAAAAATTGATAAGGGAAAATGAGACGTGGGATCTAATACGTACATCCAAACCCTTTTGCTAATATCTCATTATCCGCCTTTACCTATTCTTAAGTGGCAATTAATTATGTTAATAATATGATAATTGTGCGAATGTGTCGGATTTGAAATACAGATATATAACTGCGTAATTAAAAGCAATTGATCTTTTTACCATTGTTTATTCAAATAAATCACAAAGAGCACTGGCACCACAATATATATAGTGGCAACATAAATTGAAAAGGAATTGAAAAATGAGACGTGAGAACTAATGCATCCAAACCCCTTGATCCGTCTTAAACACTCGCTAATGTCTCATTAGCATGCTTTTACCTATTCTTGAGTCTATCTTCCCCTTCCACCTTCTTGTTGGTGCTGATTTTTGTAGAAATTCAACTCTTCTATTCACTAATGTCATTGTTTCAAGTATTCCTATTTTCATATATCAAATACGAAAAGTTCTACAAACTTGCCTCATTCTACTGGCCTCTAAGCTGTGCTATTCACAGGTTGTTTTAAAATTTCAAGTAAAATATTTTTAAAAATATTATAGTTAATGTTATAATTTAAATTTTTTAAAATAATATTGACATATCGGTATTTTTTTTCTGATCATAAAAGTAGTTGAAAAGACATTATTCATTATGATGATTATAAATCAAATATTGTTTTGATTTTTATTTCTAAATAAAGTTTAAAGTAAATGTTTTAAAGATACGTGTCACAACCGCATCATTCACACTCACTTTTAAGGCTTGAATAGGACTCAAGTGTTTTTTAATGAGTAGAATACAAAAACCTTTCTCCATCGTATCTTTAATTCCATTTCTGAGTGAAGGCAAGGCTTGCATATGATAAAGCTAAAAAGGAAAGACAAATTAGAAGAAGTACGAAACTTATGTGCGTTGACATGATATTTTCATGATATGTGAAATCATTTAGTGGGATATTAGAAGTGAAATGAAAATTCAAAATATTGAAGATTGGGGACAAATATTAAATTATCAATCCTTTGTTTGGGATTTGTGGACAAAAGGGAAACAAAATAGTAACACTTTTACAAAAATATATCTTTAAGTATAAACATATGACTTCGTATATAATTGAATAGAACTTCACTATCCCTCCGATTTTCATATCCCACCTTTGAATTTTGACTTTTCTTGATAAAGATTTTGTGTTTGTATTTGCGGATTAGCGGATTCATATCTTTTGAGGTGAAACAACACAAACAATCTCCTTATTGTCTATCCATAGCAAGAATGTACTTTCTATGTTCGATCTGACTGAAATGATAGGGGATGTTATTAATTTGTACCTATCCAAATGCTTTTGAGTTGAAACAACACAAACAATCTCCGTATTACCTATCCATAGCAAGAATGTTTTTCTTGATAAAGTTCGGCAGGGGCTCCATAGCAAGAATGTTCGATCTGACTATCCCGAATTGATCTGAGTCAAGACCCAGAAAAAATTGATGTACTTTCTCCCTCTCCTGTGTAACGCCCCCAATTCCTGATTCCTGATTACTCTAACTTCATCAGTTATTTACTCATGATTTGCAGCGGAAGTCTTTTGATTTGAGGCATTACCGCCTTTCCATGACGAAACAAGGCTACATCACGTATAATAATAACTCTTACGTTATTATTATATGCATTAAAAGGGTCATTGGTCGAGAAAGGAAGAAGAACAAAAACCAAATAAAATGGAGTCCAACTGAACTAAAAGTAATGGCTACTTGCACGATAAAAAGAGAATTCAAGAGGACTTAAATTATGTAAGAAACCAAGAAATTTAATAAAGTTTCCTTAATCTGTCGCTAATCAGGAATCAGGAATTGGGGGCGTTACATCCTGGAACTTGCTCATGATGAAATCCTTTAAGCAGCTACAAATTGGGATTTGTTGGTAAGCTCTAAACTCATCGCACAGTTCCTTAAGTTTGGTGAAGTATTCAGTGACATTCAGATTGTCCTGTGTTGTGAGTGTGATTACAGTCGTGTCGTTTGGGTATACTTGCTAAAAGATAAGACGGAAACGTATGACAAGTTAATTAGTTTCTGCTCTATGGTCAAAACCCAGTTTGATACACATGTTCAAAAGGTGTGGAGTGATAATGGGGCTGAATTCACCAAGGGCCCATTACCAATTTTCTTTGCAAAAAACGGAATCCTACATGAGACATCTTGTGTTGATACACCAAAACAAAATGGTCGTGTTGAAAGAAAAAATCGACACATCCTTAACGTTGCTAGGGCCTTATGGTTTCAAGCTTCTTTTCCTCTAAAATGTTGGGGCAAGTGTGTATTGGTGGCTGCTTACCTCATCAATAGAACTCCATCAAAATTACTGAATTTTAAAATGCCTTATGAAGCTTTATTTGGAGTTGCACCTAACTATAATCATTTACGGGTCTTTGGGTGTCTATGTTATGCACATAATCATAACAAGTCCCATGATAAATTTGATCCAAGAGCCACCAAGTGTTTATTTTTGGGGTATCCTCATGGTAAAAAGGGGTTGTTGTGATATAATTTGGAGGCAAAAAAAAAATTTGTTCGTGTCTCGGGATGTTCATCTTTATGAGGCAATTTTTCCATGCATTGAACCAACCTCTCACCTGCCTGATCCAATGGAGCCCAATGTGACAAACCACCAGCCCAATGTTACCAACCTCTTTCCTATGAACGACTTGGCTTGTGCTGAAGATTGCCAGCCTGTTTCGGCTGGACTGGGCCCAGATATATAGGGTGGCCCAACCAGACCCTTCAGACAGGGAGTCACCTTGTCATGCAGCTTCTCCATGCACACTTGACGGGTCAGCCTAAGTCGAGATTGCAGGCCGTGTGGATCAACAGGCTATGGCAGGTCCTAATTCGCTACCTACACCAAGCCCAATCTTGGAGCAATTTGTTGAACAAGGTACTAGGGTTGAAACAGGACTTGAGTCCACTCGGCCACAACGACCAAGAAGACCTCCCGCATATTTGAAGGACTATATTTGTCACACCATAACCCACCCCGGCTCATCCCCGCTCCATGCTAGCTCTTCAGGTACATTTCACCCCCTTTCTCACTTTATTTCATATGATCGCTTCTCTCCTAAGCATCGTGGTTTTTTGGCCGCTATAACTTCTAACGATGAGCCTAGGTCTTTTTCCCAAGCTATTAGTGATCCTAAGTGGCGTGATGCAATGGTAGCCGAAATTTCTGTTCTTGAAGATAATCAAACATGGGAGTTTGCGACTTTACCTCCCAACAAAAAGGCACTTGGATGCACATACGTGTAAAAGACCAAGTATCATGCAGATGGTTCTATTGAACGACATAAAGCATGTTTGGTTGTTTTGGATAATAATCAAGTCAAAGGCAAGGATTTTCATGAAACTTTTGCCCCTGTAGCAAACATGGTCACTGTTCGCGCTTTACTGACTGTTGCTGCTTCCAAAGGATGGGAACTCCATCAAATGGATGTGCATAATGCATTCCTACATGGTGATCTACATGAAGATCTCTATATGAAGCCTACATTGAGTTTCCATCCTCCTCACCCAAATATGGTTTGCAAGTTAAAGAAATCTCTATATGGGCTTCCCTAAGTATCTCGAATATGATACTTCAAGTTAGCTTTGGCTTTACTCCAGTATAGATTTGTCCAACCCCCTTTGGATACTCTCTGTTTATTTATCGCCGCGATGGGATATTCCTGGCCCTGCTTATCTATGTTGATGATCTGGTCCTTTCTGGTGATAATCATGATCACCGTTGGAAGTTCAAGAGCTATTTACAGAACTGTTTTAAACTTAAAGATTTGAGCTTGTTAGGTGCTAATTTGTCATATTTTACGTGTCTCTTTCACCTAATCTTAGCTCGTATAATAACATAGTCTTTAGGACTTTTACTCATTTTATTTACTTTTGTAGGTAATAAGATCAACCGAGCAAGTATCGCGAAAAACAGCAAAAGAGTTTCGAAAAGGAAAAAAACAAAAAGTTGGGCGATAGGTAGCCGTCGACTGCACGATGGCTACCGCCACCAAACTGTTGCACTAGGCAGTAGGGGGCGATGACTAGCCGTTGGCATGGCGACAGGCTGTCACGCCGGCGATGGCCGTTGCGCCCCGGCCTGCACTTCTCTTTTCTCGGCCTTCCACGATTCCTATTTAAAGGGGCTTGTTCGGGACCTTTGGGGAGTTCTCCTTGGCGATTTGTAGGCTAGTTTAATTTAGGGTTTAGCTTCAAAAACCTCTTTAGGAGGAAATAAAATAGGTAGATTAGGATTAATTGGGTTGTATTTTGGATTCAAGCTTTGGATTTGAAGTTCACCCAATCAAGCATAAGTTTTCTCTCTACTCCCTCTTTCTTTATTTCAAGTTTGTTCTTGTTCTCCTTTTGTTTAATCTTGTTAGTTTAAATTATATTTAGCTTAAATGTGTAGTTTTTATTATGATTTTGTGCTCCTTAGTTGTTTTAATCCATGTTAGACTAGATTAATTTCCCCTTTGTTCATGTTTGTTGAGTTAATTGTTAGCTTAGGTTTAGTTTGGGGTTTTTGCATTTTGTTGATAATTATTGTTAATCTTGGTTGCTTGGATTGTCATTAGCCCTTTGATGGCTAATTAGACTCGTATTGGACCTAACCACACTTAATTCTCGCTTAGAACTTAGAATTTTCCCTCATGTCCGCCAAGTGTTCGATGAGATGCTTGAGAGAGTTTTCATTGTTATTTTTGGGCGATTGACTTATGCCGACAGGTGAGATCGATTAGCTAGCGTGAGAGAGGGGATAGTCGGGCTCGGAACATGAAAATAGTCCCAATTCTAGTCAGGTCCGAGAGTTATTAATTTTGTGGTCTAATTGGGCTAACCCCATGAAAATAGGTGGTTAGGCTAAGTAGGCTAGCTCATGACCCTTGAGATAGGGCTTGGGTGATCTTTGATTGCGCAACCGATCATCTCTTGTTTTCGGTTGGGGTCGGGTAGGTTAGGACTCTTCTTTTTTATTTAGTTAATTGATTGGTTAAGTTATAGTCTCAAGCCAACTCTTTTTCTTTCATTAGTTTAGTTTAGTTTTGATTTCATTTCTTTCCTTCTTAGCCTAGATTGAGTTGCTTAAGCTAATCATGGTACTTGAAACCCAACTCCCAGTGGACGACACCTCGAGTACTCGACGATAAACCTTGCACTTGGGGTTATAAATTTAAAACTTGAATTCTTCCTATCAAGTTTTTGGCGCCGTTGCCGAGGAGTTGGCGCATTTCAATATCGAGGTTTACTTGAGCATTCGAGGCTAGGCCTTTAGAAAATCCAAAAAAAATCAAAAAACTTGAAAAGAAAAAAAGAGAATCAGAATAGCTATTTTCCATTTACCTCAATTTGAGCATGAACCTTTTTGGCAATACTTGTCTAGATTGAATGATTATCGTGCTCAATATGTGTTTTTTGAGTATGAAAAATGGGAAATACGCAATATTGTGCTTGAGGGGATAACACATGAGACCCGAGCCATCCTTGAGTCTATGTGTTATGGTGGTTTATGTTCTTTAAATGTTGATGATATGTGAGACCTGTTTGAGTCCTTGGCTTCATATCAATGGCACCACGAGCATGCTAGTGAATCTTTTGAGTGCCCTTCCCCCATTTCCTATGATTTGCAAGCTTATTCTCCTCTTGTGTGCTTTTATTGTTAATCTTTTGACCACAATGCGAATTCTTGTCCCTATTACGATATTTTTGATGACTAGTATGCTAGACTTAATGCCGTAATAGAGACAGTGAATGAGCGACTTGAGTATTTTGTTGGTAAAATGAGGGAGAACGGCCTATTGCATGAGACCGACCCTAGTCCATCTTATCCTAAACTTGAGGTCAGTCCCTATGATGATTATGAGTCTTCCCTTCCCTTAGAGCCCGATTTCATGGTTGATTCACTTTTGACCGGCCTAGGGGAAGTGATTGATCCTCCCTTGACATCTTTACAAATCGTCGCTCCATCCTTGCTAGCACACCTAGAGACACTACTGAGGGTGTCTTGTGCTTACTTTCTTCTTATCCTTTTCTTTTAGCTTAGTGCACGGGGTTGGAGATGGGTGAGTCTCCTAAGGGTGATGCTAGTTGTGTTGAGGATGATTCGTTTGAGTGGTCGGGTGGTATTGCATTGTTAGAGCCTTCTTTTGAGGAGTACTGTAGTGATGATGTGAGGGTTGGTGTCGCTCCTAGCATTGAGCATATTAACCTCATTTGCACCGAGTCACTTGACTTGACCCCTATTTCATCCCCCTTCCTTCCCATCATCCCTCCCACTTGCATGCTTTTCATGAGTGCCTAGATGATATTAGAGGGTCTCATCCCTTATTTGATCCATATTGTACATACCTAGAGGACTCGCCTAGGAAAGTCATGTGGACTACTTTCTTTGATCATGTTTTCGACTTTTCTATGACATTTGATAAGTTTAAGAGGGCACTAACTTTTTTTGCTACATTTTTACTAGTGTTCTCTTAGTTAGACTACTTTGAGATGCATACAAAGGCCCATGACAAGCTTATGAGAGCGCTGACTCCATCTGAGTTGACGACTCGTGTCTTGAGAGAGTGGTTGATGCTCCTTATGCCCTTGTGGCATAGTTCGGGTATAATCAGTACCCGACTGGGTATAATCGTTCTAACTTTTCTCCATTCTTTTCCTTTTCTTGCTTCTTCTTTTTGTTTAGTTGTGAATATTAGGTTGTGTTTAGTTGTGGATATTAGGATTGTGTTTTTGTTGGTGATTATTTTGAGGTGAAATTTGGGATGTTGTTGAGCCTTTGATGGCTATGATTACATTTTTCGTGTTTTTGTGGATATTTGTGTTTTGTGATTGGTGGTGTCGTTGAATAGGTATATATTTGTTTTTGGTGGTTAGTTTTGTTTATATATGTGGTCTTGTTGTTGATTTGGTGATATTGTGTTTCTGGGAGAGTGTGTTAGCTGGCGTATATATGTGTGTAAGTTTAGTGTTTTTCTATGTGTTTGTTTTGTTTTGCGTCTCTTGTGTGATTTTGTTTTCTTTGTTTTTGTGGAGGTAGTGACTCCTTAGCTCCTAATGAGGACATTGTGAGATTTAGGTGTGGGGGTAGGAAGTCATATACTCTTTTATGTATATACCCTTTTGCTTGGTCTAATTTCGTTTTTTGTACACTCCATTATCTAGGGGATTATCATGGATTTACAATGAGTGAAGCTAACCCTTTGGAAGGTGATACATTTTGCCATAAGTAATCACCCTTGAATTTCTAAATAATCACCCTTTCTTAATTTATCCAACAACAGCAGCTACACCCTATCCTTGGCCTACAAGCCACCAATCTATTCTCCATCACCTGTTTATAAGTCTCCAGCATACTACTCTCCATCACCTGTTTAAAAGTCTCCACCATACTACTCTCCATCACCTGCCTACAAGAAGCCAGTTTACTACCCACTATCTTCCATTTATAAGAAACCTACTCCCCATCACCAGTCAACAAGAAGCCAGTGTATTACTCACCATCTTCCATCTATAAGAAGTCAGTTTACCACTCACCTTCTCCCATCTACATGTCCCCTGTGTACTACTCCCCATCACCAG
>JACYFF010002017.1:74631124-74642143 GCA_017589665.1 Selenicereus undatus | reverse complement strand
ACTAGTAAGAAATTCTTGGTGAGCCAATTTAATAATTATCAAATAAGGGAAGATCATTCTATAATGGAGCAGTTTAATGAACTTGAGAGGATTATAGGTCATTTCAAAATGCATAACATGAATATGGATGAAACTATAATAGTATCTAGTATAATTGACAAACTGGAGCAGTTCTTGGAAAGATTTTAAACATAGCCTCAAACATAAAAAGGAAGACCTTTCTCTGGGGGAGTTAGCTAATTCTCTTCTAATAGAAAAGGAATTCCGTAAACAAGAAGGGAATAAGATTATCTCTACTGTTAATGTTGTGGAATCTAGCCAACCTAAAAAGAGAAATTACAACAAGATTCATGACTAGAAGAATAAAAAGAGAAAGGTTTGTTGGGATTGTCGTAGCCCAAATCACTTGAGACGTGATTGTCCTAACCCCAAGAAGAAAAAAAAGGAGGACTTTAACAAGTTCAAATCTGGACCCAAGCAGTATGAGGGGAAATAAGAATTTGCAGCCATGATCTCTGAAGTCTTCATGATCCAAGATGAGAATCCTTGGCTTATTGACTCTGGTGCTACAAGACACATTTGCAAGGACAAGGCATGCTTCAAGACGTATGAAGTGGTGGAGGATGGTGTTTTCCTTTATATGGGAAATTCCTCAAAAGTACAAGTCCTAGGCAAGGGAAGTGTAATTCTAGAATTTACTTCCGGAAAGTTTTTAACTTTGAATGATATATATCATGTTCCGGATATCCGGACAAATCTTGTGTCGGGTAGTTTGTTGAACCACTTTGGGTTCAAATTAGTTTTTGAGGCTAATAAAGTTGTAATTTCTAAAGGAGGGGTGTTTGTTGGAAAGGGATATGTGTGTGATGGAATGTTCAATTTATGCATTAATAATATGAATAATGTTTCTGCTTATATTTGTGATTCATTTTTTTTATGGCATAACAGATTATGCCATGTTAATTTTAGAAGAATGAATGATATGGTAAAGCTTGACTTGATTCCTTATGTGAGTAAAAGTGATGATAAATGCAAAATTTGCATGCCAACAAAAATCACTAGACAACCCTTTCCATCTATTGAAAGAAATTTAAATATCCTTGACTGAGTACATAGTGATATGTGCGTAATGAGTGGACAATTGTTAGGTGATAATTTGTCACATTTTACATGCCTTTTTCGCCTAATCTTAGCTCGTATAATAACGTAATCTTTAGAGTTTTCCTTGTTTTATTCAGTATTCTTTGAGATTTTGATTTGTTTTGTTTATTCTTATAGGTAATAGGTTGAACCAAGCAAATACCGCAAAAATGGGGGAAAAAGGATCAAAACAGGCGAAAAGACGAAAAACGGAGCTAGCAGGGCAAAATCGGCCAGCAATGTGGCACGGCCACCCCGTGCCACGTGCCCCTCCCCTACTCGTATTCTCGCCGAGTCCTATTTAAACACACTTCCTTCGCGGTTTTGGGGGGTCCTTTTCTTCGACTTTTCTAGGTTAGTCTAGTTTAGGTTTTAGCCAATAAAAACCCCATTGAGGGGACTAGATTAGGATTGAGTTGTATTGATTTGAGATTGACGCTTGTGGATTTCCACTTCATTCATTCAATTCAAGCATAAGTCTTCTTCTCTCTCTCTTATTATTTCAATTTTGTTATTGTTTGTTCTTGCTTAATCTTATTAGTTTAGATTATATTTAGTTTAATTGTTTAGTTTTCATTGTGAATCTATGTTTTATTAGGTGATAGATTTGTTTAGCTTCATGTCTCTTTTTTCTTGTTCATGTTCGCTTTCTTATTTGTTAGTTTAGGTTTGAATTTGGATTTTTGTGTTTTGTGGATGTTTAGTTGTTAGTTTGTGTTGATTTGGATTGTGATTAGCCTCTTGATGGCTAATTAATCTTGTATGTGGCATAACCATACCCAATCTATGCCTAGAATTTAGAGTTTTCCTTCACGCCCGCCAAGTGTTCGATGAAATGCTTGAGAGAACTTTCATCCATATTTTTGGGCGATTGACTTATGCTGAGAGGTGAGGTCAATTAGCTAGTGTGGGAGAGAAAATAGCCGAGTTCGGGACATGAAAATAGTATCCGATTCAAGCTAGGTCCGGGGTTGCTAATTTTGTGGTCTAATTAGGCTAACCCCATGAAAATAGGTGGTTAGGCTAATTAGACTAGCTCATGACCCTTGAGAGAGGGCTCGGGTGGTCTTTGATAGTGTAACCGATCATCTCTAGTTCGCAGTGTGGTTTGGGTAGATTAGGACTCGTCTTGATTAACTGGTTCATCACTTGGTGAAATCATAAACCCAAGTCTCTTTTTGTTTATTTGTTTTAGTAGTTTAGTCCTTCTTCCTTCACTCTCTCTCTGGCCTAGATCGATACGCTTGGGCAAGCTTTGGTACTTGAAACTCAACTCCCTGTGGAATACGCCTGTACTTGCCATTGCTAACTACAATTGGCACCGTGCACTTGCGGTATTTTTAACTCAATAAGTTTCTGGCGCCATTGTCGGGGACTTGACTTTTTTCAATATCGAAGCCCACTTGAGTATTTGAGACTAGTTTTTTTTTAAAACAAAAAAATGACAATTTTCCACTTCCCTCAGTATGAGCATGAGTTATTTTGGAAATATTACGATAGATTACATGATTTTCTTGCTCATTGTGGTTATTGCTTAGAGAAGTGGGAAATTTTGAACATGGTCTATGAGGGTGTGACTTGTGAAACCCGTGCCCTTTTGGAGCATTGGGATTTCTGTGCTCGCAATGTTGATGAAGCTTGGGAATTACTTGAGTGGTTGGCTAGGGATACTTATGAATTTGAGACTAGTCAATTTACTTCCTCCACCCCATCCCCCTGCGCTCCTAATTATACACCTCTTGCGTGTGAGATCTACCATTGTTCTGACCATGATAGTGTTTCTTGCCCCTATCATATTTCTGCTGATGGTTTTGTTAGAATTTCTAGTATGATAGAGGCAATGAATGAGCAACAAGTTAAGCTTGCTAATCGTATGCGGGAGTATGACCTATCACATAAGACTAACCTTACGGTTAATTTTTCTAAACTTGATGTTAAATTATGTGATGATGGTGCGTCTTCTCTTGCTCTAGAGTCTGGACTAGAGAAAGTATCTGACCCTCACTTGCCTACTTTACCTCTTGTTGCTCCATCCCTACCTAGCACAGTTAAGGACAACGCTATGACCTATCTTGATCCACCTTTCCCTTAAGCTCAGTCGACGGAGTTCGAGCTAGGTGAGATATTTTGTGTTGATGCTAGTCTTGATGGGGATTATTTATGTCTTGAGTCAGACGATACTTTTAGTGAGGTGCATGATCTCGACGAGATTCTCGAGGGGGGTTCCTGTGTGGATGTTGTGGCTGCAGTTTCATCTAGTCTTGATCTTACTGACCATGTATCCCTCAACCCCCTTGATATTTCTCCTGCTTCTTCATGTTCACTACCCTCCCCCTCCCCTCAGTATTGTGATCTCTCACCGACTGACTCTCTTGCGGTGCTCAAGGAGAATGTGGTTGACTGTTTTGACTCCCTAGGTGCTTTTAGAGGGTATGACCATTCCCTTGACCATTATAGTCTATACCCAGAGGACATGCCTGGAAAAATCATCTTCCCTATTGCATTCAATCATTCTATGGATTTTTCTAAGGCATTTGATAAATTTAGAAGAGCACGTACTATCACCCCTATATTCATGCTTGGGTGCTCTTACTTATACTCATCTGAGTTGCAGGCTCAGGTGTTTGATAAACTTCTGCGAGCGTTGACGACATCTGAGTTGGCGATGCGCGTCTTGAACGCCGCCGAGGAGTGGCTGATGCTCTTCGCGCTTCCCCAACCTCGTCTTAGCGAGGTGTAGTTCGGGTACATTCAGTACCCGCCCTGGTATAATCGTTCTCACTCTCTCTCCCTCCTCTTTTCTTTTCTTTTCTTTCTTTTTCTTTTTGTATAGTTGTGACTATTAGGTTGTATTTCTTTTTCTTTTTCTTTAGTTATGGATAGTTGAGTTTGTGTCTCTGTGGTTCTTGTGACTACTCGGCTCCCAATGAGAACATTGTGAGATCTAGATGTAGGGGTGGAGAAGTCATATACCCTTTTATGTATATTTTTTGTGAAACTTTTTCAATTTTTCAAATTTGTATAGCTTTTCTTTTTGGCTTTGGGGAATTTTTGTGCTGTTGTGATTGGTTTTTAATCTTTGATAGCCTAGTTGCGAGCTTGTATATGGGTCGAGCATGCATGATGGAACACTTGTCTGTAATGTTGTTTTCGGTTTCTCATAATAACCCCATTTCACATGTGCGGTTTTGTGCCTACCTTATACACTTAACCATTGACTTTTGGTGTTATTTGTTGAAGTTTGGGTTTAAAGACGCTATGTTTGGTTCCTTGACTTCCTATTTTGGCTTCATTAACCCAAAAAAAAAAACAAAGTGGAAAACAAAACCCCGCTTCACTCCGGTATCGCTCTTTGGGCTTGAATAAGTGCAAAGCACATCCAAATAAAACCCAAATAGTGAAGAAGTCCAAATATGTGCTAAGTTGTTCCTCCGGGAGTTCAAGGGCTAATAAGCCAAGAACTACCCACCCGGGCGAAGGAGCATAAGGAGAGAAGCGAGAGAACAAAAAAACAAAAAAAAGGGGGAGCAAAAATTAAGGGAGTCATAAACCAAATGGAGCTGACCTTTGGCCCGATTTTAGCTTAGCATTGAGAGTCAATACACTTTGCACTGAGCACCAAGGTGTACTAATTGTGTCATTGTGTTATGTGGAGTGAAAAAATGAGAGTCGGGATGCATTTATAGCCTATGTGTATCTTGAGTGTATGCTTTGCTTGTATATGGCTTCGTAGCTAGGTTGTTAGGGTGATGAGATCGATCTCGACGTGTACATGTTTCCCTTTTTTGCCTTGTGTATATGTTTTGTTTTTTGATAAAGAGAAAAAAAATCCGAACATATTTAACCGATTCTGTGGGTAAATCTTCTGCAAACCCTTACGAGACTTCACTCGTCCACTTGGGGGAACCAAGGGGTTTAAAGGGCTTGTTGCATATGCTAAATGCAATCGTGATTTTACATGCCTTTTTCGCCTAATCTTAGCTCATATAATAACGTAATCTTTAGAGTTTTCCTTGTTTTATTCAGTACTCTTTGAGATTTTTACTTTTTTGTTTATTCTTGTAGGTAATAAGTTGAACCAAGCAAATACCGCGAAAAGGGGCGAAAAAAGATCAAAACAAGCGAAAAGACAGAAAACGGAGCTAGCCGGGCAAAACCGGCCAGCAATGTGGCACGGCCACCCCGTGCCACATGGCACGGTGGGACCGGGCCATGTGCCCCTCCCCTGCTCGTGTTCTCGCCGAGTTCTATTTAAACGCACTTTCTTCGTGGTTTTGGGGAGTCCTTTTCTTCGACTTTTCTAGGTTAGTTTAGTTTAGGTTTTAGTCAATAAAAACCCCATTGAGGGGACTAGATTAGGATTGAGTTGTATTGATTTGACATTGACGCTTGTGGATTTCCACTTCATTCATTCAATTCAAGCATAAGTCTTCTTCTCCCTCTCTTATTATTTCAATTTTGTTATTGTTTGTTCTTGCTTAATCTTATTAGTTTAGATTATATGGTAAAGCTTGACTTGATTCCTTACGTGAATAAAAGTGATAATAAATGCAAAATTTGCATGCTAACAAAAATCACTAGACAACCCTTTCCATCTATTCAAAGAAATTTAAATATCCTTCACTTAGTACATAGTGATATATGCGTAATGAGTGGACAATTAACTATGGGTGGTAAAAGATATTTTATCACTTTCATAGATGACTATTCTAGATTTAGCTATGTGTATTTACTAAGTTCAAAGGATGAGGCACTTGACATATTTAAGACATATAAAAATCAAGTTGAACTTCATTGTGAAAAATTTAATAAGTGCCTAAGGATTGATCGGGGTGGTGAATACTATGATCCTACATATGTTAAGACCACCGATATTGTCCATGAAGTGACGGCGCCCTATACACCACAACAAAATGGTGTGGCCGAAAGAAAGAATAGGGCTTTAACCGAGATGGTTAATGCTATGCTTTTTAATTCGGGGTTTAGGACATGACTTTTGGGGAGAAGCATTATCAACTGCTTGTTATGTCCTAAATAGGATTACAAATAAGATGAGTAAGACCACTCTTTATGAATTTTGGAACAAAAGAAAACCCAACTTCAGTCATCTTAAAGTTTGGGCTTGTAGGGCAACAATATGAGTGCCCGAACCTAAGAGAAAGAAATTAGGTGAAAGGGAAATCAAATGCATTTTTATTGGATATGCCCTATGTAGTAAAGCATATAGGTTCATGGTCATTGAACCAAATGACTTTATTTCCGTTAATACCATACTTGAATCTACGGATGCATTATTTGACGAAACTCGTTTTTCATCTATTCCTAGACTGAGAGATGTAGTCTCTCAAGTTCCAGAAATGGAACATAATGATAGTCAAGTACAAGATCAACAAGAGGTTGATAGTAATGATGCACTTGAACTTAGAAAGAGTAAAAGGGAAAGAAAGACTAAAAATTATGGGCCAGATTTTCTTGTCTACCTTATTGAAGGTTCTAGAGATTCAATCTCTAATTGTGTTCCATATTTTTTTAATGTGGAATCGGATCCTTTAACATATGAGGAGGCAATGTCATCATCGAATGCTTCTTTTTGGAAAGAAGCAATAGATGATGAAATGACTTCAATCATGGGCAAAGACACTTGGAAATTAGTTGATCTCCCACCGGGATGTAAACCTGTTGGATGTAGATGGGTGTTTAAAACAAAGAAGAGCCTTGATGGTTCGATTCCTAAGTTTAAAGATAGGTTGGTAGCCAAAAGGAATACCCAAATGGAGGGCATTGATTATTTTGATACATATGCCTCGGTTGCTAGAACATCTACCATTAGATTGTTGCTAGCACTAGCCTCTATACATAATCTAGTAATTCACCAAATGGATGTCAAGATGACATTTCTAAATGGTGATCTAGATGAAGAGGTGTAATGAGACAACCTAACGGGTTCGTAGTGGTGGGTCAAGAGCACAAGGTATGTAAATTAGTTAAGCCCTAGTATGGACTTAAGTAAGCCCCTAAACAATGACATCAAAAGTTTGATGAGGTCATCTTGAAAAATGGTTTTCATATAAATGATGCCGATAAGTATGTTTACCCCAAATTTACTAGTGATAAAGGAGTTATCATTTGCTTATATGTAGATGATATGTTGATTTTTGGTACATATATTGAGCAAGTGGAGAATACCAAAGGATTTTTGTTCCAAAAATTTGATATGAAGGATTTGGGAGAAGCTGATGTTATCTTCGGGGTTAAGATAACAAGGGTTGAAAATGGATTGATATTGTCTCAATCGCATTACATTGAAAAGGTGTTGAAGCGATTTAACAATCATGATTGTAAACCTGTATCTACACCTTTTGATGTAAGTTTAAAACTTGAAAAGAATACTGGAAAACCAGTATCTCAACTTGAATATGCTAGGGTTATAGGATGCTTGATGTATACAATGTCTTGCACAAGACCGGATATAGCTTTTGCCATTGTCAAGCTAAGTCGATATACAAGTAACCCTAGTCATATGCATTGGCATGTGGTAAGGAGGGTATTAAAATACCTCAAGTCATTTATTGACTATGGACTTCACTATTGTGGTTATCCATCTATTTTGGAAGGTTTTCTAGATGCAAGTTGGATAACAAATCGTGAAGATCATTCCTCCACAAGTGGATGCATTTTCACTCTTGGTGGGGGTGCAGTATCTTGGGGATCAAAGAATCAAACCTACATAGCTGATTCGACTATGTCAACTGAATTTGTTGCTCTAGCATCGGCTTGTAAAGAAGCCGAATAGTTAAGGAATTTGCTATATGAAATTCCTTTGTGGCCAAAACCAATGTCACCTCTTTCTCTACGTTGTGACAATGCTTGTGTTTTGGCAAGAGCATGCAATAATGTATATAATGGTAAATCGAGGCATATTGGTTTACGTCACAGTTATGTAAGACAAATTATCAAAGATGGTGTCATAACTGTGGATTTTGTACGTTCAGCACAAAATCTGGTTGATCCATTAACGAAAGGCCTTGCAAGAGATTTAGTTATCAAAACAGCTAGAGGGATGGGGTTAAAGTCCATGTCCAAAACTTTTTGTGGTGAAAACTCATCTTAACGCTGGATGGAAACATTTAGTCTTAAGTTCAATGAGTCAAAGTACATCATAAGAATGGTTTGTGGCACTCATTCACTTCCCATCCATGACCGGAGTGCTTAGATTCCCACATATAGTTTAGAAGGGCAAGCTAAGGCTCTTAGTGAACTTTACATGAATAACTTTTAGAATGTTTAGAAATGAGTGCTTAACTTCGATAAATTTCTTGTAAGTCCCCGGGAATGGCTGTGTGTAATTGTAAGTATTTATCAAGTTAATGAAAATGAAATCTTATTTCTCTAATTCAGAAGTTCTCATGTCATAATATTTATGGGATATTGTAAAGGTTCACCAATATGAGCATTTAAGCAAGGTTGGGTTAGCGGAGTCTATTGGGCTTGGCTCCAATATGCTCATGAATTGATACAGGACACATGGCCATTTAAAAGTGTCGGGATTACTAGGTGATTCTGGGACAGAAGTCTTGTGTGTGACTTGGATGCAAGTATTCAGAGAGGTCTGTTGGTTCAAAGCATAGTCTGCCACATAAACCTGAGTATTTGACGGATAAATCACTAAGATGGAGGTTCAATCACAGGACACCTTCATTTATGCATAAAGACCTCCGAAAATTCATTTACACCATTTATTATGGAAATGGTGGGGGAATGTTGGAGGAATTTCCATAAAAATGGAAATTTATAAGATATATGAATTAATTATTATTATCATTAATTGTCATTAATTAAATGGTCCAAAGGATGCAAATGCAAATAGTGACTTTTGGCAAAAGGCATCTAATAAATAATATTTTTTGCTATTAAATATAAATAGTAATTAATATTATTTGCTATCGAAGAGATGAAGTTAGTTAATTAACTAACTAATTGCATAAGTGTTTGTTCAATTATTACCATTGAGATTAAAATCAATGGATGAGATTTCATCTCATGAAAACGGGCATGTCTCTTGAAATCACGCCATATTCTCTATAAATAGAGGATGAGTGTTGTGATTTGATCTATCCAAAAATTGTTCCTACCAACCTTCCCTTTGAATTTCAGTTACGTCCAATGGCTCCTAAGGCCTGTCTTCATGTGTGCAACACGCAGACAGTGAGACTTCTCTGTATCTCAAAGATCTAATCACTAAACTCTATTGCACAATTAGGGGCGATTAGAGTCTTTAGAAAAAGAGTACGCCACCTGCCTGGAAGTCTCGAAGTGATCCCAGACTGATTCCTTTCTTAATTTATCCAACAACAGTAGCTACACCCCATCCTCGGCTTACAAGTCACCAATCTATTCTCCATCACCTGTTTATAAGTCTCCAGCATACTATTCTCCATCACCTGTTTACAAGTCTCCACCATACTACTCTCCATCACCTGCCTACAAGAAGCCAGTTTACTACCCACCATCTCCCATTGATAAGAAACCGGTTTACTACTCTCCATCACCAGTCTACAAGAAACCAGTGTATTACCCACCATCTCCCATCTATAAGAAGTCAGTTTACCACTCACCTTCTCCCGTCTACAAGTCCCCTGGCCTGTGCACTACTCCCCATCACCAATTTACAAAAAATCAGTTTATTACTCACCATCTCTTGTCTACAAGTCACCACTGTACTACTTTCCATCACCTGCATACAAGAAACTAGTTTACTACTCACCATCTCCTGTCTACAAGTCACCAGTATACTACTCTTCATCACCTATTTACAAGAAGACTGCATACACCCCATCCGTTTACCATAAACCAACTTATCTACACCCCATCTATCTACCACAAACCAACCTACTCTCCTTCACCAGTCTACTACAAACCAACCTACTCTCCGTCACTAGCCTACCATGCACCTGTCTACAAGTCTTTTGTTTACTCTCCATCACCAATCTACAAGCCAACTGGGTACAAGGCCTCCCCATACGGCTACTAGGCGGACCAGAGCAACGTAACAGATTATTTATGTGTTTCATTAATTTCTCGTTGGTTCATTGTAAAGCAAAAGTTGGTTAATCGTATTTGATTATGATTGGATGAGTGGACTTGTCATTGTTGTGTTTTTAACCAGGAATATTATTAAAGTTATTTGGGTCATATTTGATGAACATGTTAATAAATCTATGTTCGCTATGATATAATGACATATAACATTATGGGCCGCCTGTCTTTTCCTTGGTAAATTAGCGTTGGTAAAAGGGTGAATTTGGTTGAGGTAGGTTGAAGTGGGTTGATATTGGTATTCTTTGTTGTAGTGGGTTGAAGTAGGTTGAAGTGGGTTGGAGTTGGTATATTTTGATATGATGGGTTGAAGTTGGTTAAAATAATGAGAATAAAATTTTTAAGAATGTGGGTTGAAGTTGATTGAAGTAGGTTGAAGTTGGTCAAAGTGGCTTAAAGTTGGTATTTTTTATTGAAATGGGTTGAACTAGGTTAAAGTTGGCAAATTGAAAAAGACCAATGAAAAGAAGAGGCCCTATGTATAGGCACTTGACTTGATGTTAATTTAATTTGTTGCTACAAGCGAGAGGTGTATGTGGGTGGTCACAAGATAGTAGTTGGTTAGAGTTTGAGAAATTGATTTGATGCAAGGGGATTTAACCAAAGCCTCAAGGCCATCGTGGTAAGCTGTTATATGAGATCATGGTATAATTATTGGTTTTAAAAGTAATTTGTGTTATTGATAGAGAAAGTATACGTGAACAACAAAAACAATTTCTATGGTGATGCAAAAGATTGGGAACAAATATTAAATTATCAATCTGTCGTCTGGGATTTGTGAAC
>JACYFF010002017.1:74608269-74619516 GCA_017589665.1 Selenicereus undatus | reverse complement strand
AAAAGTGGCAAAGAACGTTGGTGTTACTTTCTTTCTCTTCCTGTTGACCTCTTTATTAAAATTAATAAAGTCATATTTTTAGCATTGAAATAAAATAGCCTGTTATGTTTATAGAATCCAGAAAATAGCAGGAAAAAAGTTTCCATTTTTAGTTGAAATTTTTTATATAAATTGTTACGTTTTCAATTGCAATTGACATCTCATTTTAACAGGGAGAATTACAAATAAGCATAAGGATTTAGAGAGAAAATATTGTTTCTCCCACTATTGTTCTTAATGCCGGTATTCTCTCCTTATGTTTAGAGAGCATTTGTCATATCGCGTTATTTACCAATTCTTAAATTTCTCAATCATATTTTAAAGTGTGCGATACAAACTTCAAATTTCTATAATCTTCGAAATTTAACACTCTTGTATAGGTATCTTTCTTGTCTCCCCCCTCTCATTTCCCTCTTTCAAGAACCATACATATATATACAGTATGTTCTAATTTTCAACTTTCGTGTATATAATAATATAAGTGTTGAATGCTATGCCTGCCCCATCAAATTGAGAGAATTTCCGTTGCCAAAATACAATGATCGTTTTGAGTAGTAGCATGAACGTGTTACAGGTGTACTCCTTTGCTCCAATTGAATTGCTTGATGATTTTATATAAATCTTACCAATTGCCGAAAGAGTTAATTATTTTTTAAATTATTATGTGATTCTTTTTGCTCAACTGTAATATTAATTAACGTAATTATTCCAGTTAAATTCAATATATTCCTTTCAATAATCATATGACAATAACTTTATATATTTAGTACTTCATCTGTAATAAAGTTATGGTCCCCTTAAATAAGATAAACTAACTAGTATAAACTTGAGTGTCTGTGTGACATGCTTGCATAGTTACATACATAGCATAGTCCAAAATACTATACCAATCATTATGTTGATTTTGTATGGTCATGCGTACCACTGTTTCTGATATGATTGGTATCGTTTTAAATTTTTAAAAAATATAAAATATAAAATTTACAAGTTTAATTTTCTTTTACCCGGTACCCGGTTGGTAGGCCTAACGTTTGGTCGATACCTATCGATATGGTACAGTATTTAAAATTATGTTATACAGTGTTTTTGTCTATATTTATTTGATTGATAGTTTAATAATTTTGAAAATGTAAATGGACTATCAGTTGTTAACTGTTTGTATTAGCTATTAGCTGTTTAAGTTAGTTGTTTATATTAGCTGTTTGAATTAGCTGTTTGGTGAAAAATTGTTTAGTGAAATTAGCTGTTTCTGATAAAATTGTGAGACAAAAAGCTAATTCTTCAAGAAAAATCTTCCAAAAAGCTTATGGAATTAGCTTTTTCAAATTAGCTTTTTGGACCCAAAAAGCTCTTATAAAAAACTCTTTGAAATTAGTTTTTTCAAATTAGCTTTTTTACTTAGTCAAACAGCTAATTTTGGTAAAAAAAACTCTTTTTGACCAAAAAGCTTACTAAAAAGTTATTTGCCAAACACCCCCAAAATTATTGACCACAATGTCAAGAGCTATATGACACTATTTCGTGATTTAAGGGAGAGAGACTGAAATTTTAATTCAACAACTAGATATGACAATTCGCACAATTAAGCGCTGGTGTTCCATCCTTCGAATTAAATAAATTTTGAGTTATTTTACACTTACAATTTTTGTTGTGATGTTTAGTCAGTTGCACAAGAAAATGTTGACATAATTTTTTACGTATATTTTCTCCCCTATCATTATCAAACCCAAATATTGGACAAATTAAAGTACAGGGAACATAAAAATAAAACAATACCACTTGTCAACTGCACAAAGCAAGACGAAGGGAAACAAATAACCATCTATAGATCGGAACTATAGGGCGCGGGATGCTTGTGCTCCGAACTGCCCTTTATTTTTAATTTTTTTTAGATCAGAACTATGGGGAAAAAAGCAATGTAGTCTACTACCAACTCTTTTGGAGAGTACAAGACTGTATTCTACCATGCTTTTGATCACAGATCACCTTCTAAATACGACTAAACCTTTTTTTGGGTCAGGGTGCTTCCTTCCCCGACTTTTCATCAACAGGCCCATGCTAAGGGAAGGGGAAACTGCTAAGCCCAAGGCCCAACCCACACCACTTCTCCCAAATAAATGGCAAAGGAAAAGCGCCCCCCCCCCCCCCACCCCTAAAGATTCGAACCTGAGTAGAGAGGGTGAAGTAAGGTAGCAAATGCTAAGCGGCTACAAGTAGCTCGGAACTATAACCTTTTAGATTATTAAATATAGAATTAAGTTAATTTTCAATACTATACCCTTCTAGATTATGAAATATGGTCTTTAGTTTCCTTTGACATGGACCTTGACTTTGGCACCTACATTCAAAGGCATGTTTTGAAATTGATAGTTTAATACTCCAGCCTTTTACCTTATGAGAACATATTGCCAATTCTTTCTATTCTCCCAACAACATGCACCCTATTTTAGAGAAGGGGGGGGGGGGGGGGGAGGTGTGGTAGGATGGTAGGACCTTCTGTTTGGTTTCATGAAATCGAAGGGTGTGTTTGGCCAGGGTTGGATGAATGATATTCCCAAAAATTCATTTCCAATTTATGAGTATTTGACAAAAAGAGATGGAAAGCAAATTTTCAGAGAAAAGTTATTTTCATATCTTGAGGAGAAATTAATTATAGATCCTTTAAACAAGTTAATTTAGGGGATTAAATTATGGAAATCATTTCAATTTACGCAAAGGACTTTGTTTAGCAAAATATATAATTTCTTGCTATGGAGCCCACAAGGGAGGATTCTACCAATTCAATTAAGCCGTCGTGAGTAAGACTTTGTCCATAACATAATCAAGCGCTTCAACACATGCTCCTCGCGTATGTATGAAACCGAATCCGTTTGATTTCTAAAAAAAGACTCTTATTTTATGATTTAATTTTTCTTAACCATGCAGCCACTTATAATTTCAAAACAATCTCTCCAGGCTCCAACGTTAGATGACTAAAGGAAAAATAGCAATTAATTAAATCTAATTTTAGATAACTAAATCAATTAAGATTGTACCTCTAGGCTCTAACCAAACATACCCGAATAAAGGAGAATAGCAATTAAGATCTAATTTTTGATAACTAAATCAATGAAGATTGTATACAGAATATGTAAAAATTAGTTAGTATATAATAAAATCGAATAAATTTGATTAAAAAATATAAAAGTTAACAAATAATATATTACAAGCATAATAATATCCTTGTGATATCTTAGTTAATTATATCACACTAATGAATGCAAATATTCTTAACAATTTAGATTCCATAAAAAAAAAAAAAACAATTTAGATCCTCCGAATCCGATCCTTCCCTTAAAATGGATCAATAATGACGTATATAAGCAATCTTCCTTCCTATATTCCAGAACATAACATCTTCATAACACAGAAAAACTTCGATTTCACCATCCGAAGCAGAAATGACAAAGGTTTTTGGCATCACATTGTTCCTTCTTCTCTTGGTGTCCTTCTCCACAGGTCTGTATCTACGCTTTCTCTCTCTTCTACTATGGATAAATAATTTCAGCATTCTTGTTAGATAATAAATTTTGAACTCCAAGAAAATGTTGAGATTATATCAAATGTTCTTTTATGTATTTAATTATTTATTATTCATTTTTTTTCCCGATGAAAAATACACGAACAGGTATCAAAGGACAAGCTGGGATGTGCCAAGACGTGTTTGAACTGCCAGACTTAGGCGTGTGCTCTGAGGCAGCCTGTCAGAAGTTATGTGAATCAAAGCATTATGAGCGACTCTTTGGCACTCGATGCTACACATCTGATTCTTGTGAATGCACACACCGTTGCAGGAGAACCTAAATGGTGGAATTTAGGGATGATGATCAAATGAAGGCAAAAAGAATAATTGAGTTTTGTTCTACGTACCTTATTAGTTATACGAATGGTCTCATTGAATCTTATTAGTTAGCTTTTAACTATCATTTGATGATCCCAAGTTTCTATGTTTTGAAGTGTAATCCAATATAATTTTATAATAAAAATTCTTACAACTTTTTATAGTTCTTGTGATAGCCAGCGATAAGTTTATTGTCACTTGCAACTTTTTATAGTTTTTTACAGTTGTTTTACAAATATCTTGTAATTATCTTCACATCTTCCTATGATTTTATTTACAGCTACTCCTTATCTCGAAAAAGAACAAAATTCTCTAATAAAATTCTTTCGTATGAAAAATTAATATTTTCTTCAAAGGTATTGTAGAGTTTTGGTGTATGTATACAAATAGAGTCACTTAATCACTTAGCATTTCACCTCAATATATAGTTATATAGAAACCCTTCTTTTTTTTTTTCTTTTTCAGTGATCCAACAATACAAGCTTAATTATTTAGTTAAGGAAAATAGGACCCAAAAAAAATATTGCCAAGATCGTTGGTGTGGCTTTCTTTCTCTTCCTGTTGATCTCTTCTACGGGTCTCCTCCTTTTCTCCCCCCTCTTATTTCCCTCTTTCAAGACCCATGCATGTATACAATATGTTCTAATTTTAAAGTTTTATATGTATATATAGCATAAGTGTTGGTTGCCATGCTTACACTATCAAATTGACATAATTTCCATTGCCAAATTCATTCTAAATACATGCAATGATTGTTCTGACTTATAGATATAGTCTTTAATTTCAAAATGAAGAGTCAATCGTAATAAATCTTTCCGTAATTTTGCAATTTGAGAGTAAGGTTACTATATATCAGACCCTCACACTCTACCTGATAGTGAGAATTTTGGAGTGTTTGATATGGATTTAGATTTTTGATCACTGTATTTGAGTAGTAGTATGAATAGGTGTATTCATTTGTTCTGATTACATTACTTAATTATTTTATATAAATTTTACCTATTGCCAAAAGAAATATTATTTTTTACACTATTATGCAATTCTTTTGGCACAATTGTAATATTAACGTGGCCCTGCTAGCTAAATTAAAGACATTTTTTTCAATAATCATCTCACTAGAATTTTATTCACTTCATCTATAATTAATAAATTCCACCCTCCCTAAATAAGATTAACTGAATAGCATAGAGTTGAGTGTCCACGATATGCTTACATACATAGCATACTTCTAAATACTATACCAATACATGATTTTGCATGGAACATCATATTTGTGTATTACTGTTTCAGATTGGTACTGTTTTAAATTTTTAAATTTTTAAAAAATAAAAATTTTAATTATCTTTTGTTCAGTGTCAGGGTTGTAACCTACCATTTGGTTGACAATTATCAGTATGGTATAGTATTTTACTTATCATAATTCACAAAGAATGTATTATCAACGGAACTTAATTATTGATCAATTGAGCTGTTGTCATGACAATCTATGACGTCAATTTTTCCTTAGTTTGTACCAACCCACCATGTCTTTGTTAAGTTAGGAAAAGTGAATCTTCTTCATGGATATGTTGATAAATTTGAGTTTTGATTGAAGGATTAGGTGTGAGATTATATTGAGCTAGGCCAAACATGGAAGCAATGTAGTGTTAATATTAATTTGATGGATACTTCCCACCCTTTATAATGAGTATTGACCGGTTAACCTTCATTATCACGATCATCTAATTAGGCTCCACTATAATGTTACTATTTTATTAATTTCCCACCACTCAAGAGTCAAGACATGGTTTGTTTATGGAAGTGTTTGGTGGTGTGATATAAATAATTCTTCTCTAAAAAACTCAATTTTCTTCTTAAGACATATTGTTTTTTTTTTTTTTAAAAAAAGAAGACTTTGCATGAGAGATCTCATAAAAAATCACATGTATTAGAAAAGTAGATTGATAAATATATTTTCTTATGAAGATAATTGTCTTATCATAAAATACTTCTTAAGTATTTTGTATCAATTTTAAAATTATATTATTAAATATTAAATTGAAAGTAAGTTGCATAATTGAATATTAGAAGAGTACATATCTGTAGTTATAAATCGGGTAACTTGAAAGCAAAATTATACATAGAATGCTTCTTCACTAACGATGTTGATCTAATTGGGGTATCATTTGTAACTACACCTAAAAATTGGATCATTTGATTTGGCATCAGGTGGATCGCTTTTGGATCGGGTCTTAATTAAGTCAATGAGATTCATGTATTTTGCGTTAGTTGATTTGTATGTTGGGTTAGGTGTGAATTTTGTTCCGGTCATTTGTTTCAGGTCATTTTTACCAAATATATTTGTATCCCTTGATATAGTTGACTAAGATAGGAACTTCAAAATCAATGATTGATTGTATCTCTTAAAAATTTGATAATTTAGATCATATAATATATTACCTTAAAATAAAGCGAGCCCAAGACATTTCTCATCATACACTTAAAAATAAGTTCATGTCACCTAAAAATTAGTTCAGACAAGAAGGTAACACTAATACTAGTAATATAAGTAATAAGTCATTATAAAAAATATTAAAAATAGGAATTGAAGAAACGAAAACCACAAACTATGCCCAATATGTACTCAAATAAGCTAAGCACGTCATAGCGTAGTGTATAGCCACACCTACTCGAAACGAGACACAGAGAGAGAGAGATGGTTAGCAAGCAGAAAAATAGACGTGTAGATCAGATCTCCCCATTCCTTAGGAGAAGGCTTTGCTTAGACTCAGCCCATTACCTTCAAATCCCCCCATGATCTCTCTCTTCTTTTCCCTTCTCATGGTGATCATTATCCCCCTCATTAATGGCTATCTTCCACAACCGAAAGCTCTTTTCTTTCTTTACTAGTTCATCATCATCATCATCATCATCATCATCATCATCCTGCACTGATTTCTGCGACCCGTCATGCAGCAATTTCGACGACTGCTATTACTTCCCGGACCCACCGGACTCACTTCCGCCGCTCCCTGCGCCACCCCCACTACCACCGCCGCCTCCCCTGCCTCCCGCCGTTGAACAAGTCTACCAACTCTCCCCTATTGTCGTAATTGTTGTCATCATTGTCGCCACCATTTTCCTTCTTGTTTCCTGCTGTGCTTTCGTTCTCAAATGTTTCACCAGCTGGACCCAGTTTCTGACCCGGCGGGGCAACCCGAACCCGTCACAGACGGGTCCACTGCATGAAAGTGATACCCTTTTCAGTGAAGTGGACGACCAGGATCACCCTGTGGTTGATCACCCCATTTGGTTTATCTCCACCGCTGGATTACAGCAATCCGTGATCAATTCGATCACAGTGGTGAGGTACAAGAGAGGGGATGGGTTGATCGAAGGGACTGATTGTTCTGTTTGTCTTGGGGAGTTTCAAGAGGGTGAGACCCTAAGACTTTTGCCTAAATGTAATCATGCATTTCATATTGATTGTATTGACCCTTGGTTAAGGTCGCACACCAATTGCCCTCTTTGCCGGGCGGGTATTGTGGTGAACCCGGATCCACGTAGGCCAGGGTTGGATCCTAATGAACCGGGTTTGGGCCACTTGAGGCGGATCGAGCTGTCCCAGATGCAGGATTCGGACTCTAGTGATGTGGAATTGGGCAGGAGCCAAACAGGGGATGGTAGTGGGGTGGTTGAAAACAGAGGAAGTGATGATCACCATGAAGTTGACAATGATGACCAACAAAATAAGGCCGAGGGTGAAATTGCCAATAACCACAGTGGAAATGGAATAGAAGGCCGATTAGTATTACAGAGGAGGTCATTTTCTAGCCAATTTTTTCCGGGTTCGAACTCGAGCCCGTTTCAATCAAGTTCTTCATCTTGGAGGCCACAAGAGGCAAGACCCGAATCCAGAGCCGGTCCAAGTCCGATTGCGGGTCCGATAAAAAGGTCATATTCATGGAGTGAAAGAGTGTTTGGCACCACAAATTATCAGAAATGTAGTTTAAGATTCTCCCCATAAGATTCGGCACTCATCCTTCATAAGATATGGTTGGGAGTGACTGATCGATAGGAGCAGGTTCATTAGAGATCATTTTTATTTTCAATTTTCAATTTCTTAATTCGAGTCTTGATTTCTTAGCTTTCTTTAAAAAAAAAGGATGAGGGGTAGTATACCCCATTTTATATCCACTGCGAGAGTTGATTCAGTGTACATATCTGTATAGAAGAACCAAGAACTGGTTAAACTAATGAGATTATGTCCAAAGTTGGGCGTTTTTGCATTGTCTTTCCAAGTGCCAAGCTTAATCAATTGTTAATCCAACTTTTAACAATGTCGAAATTGGTTGTGCACATAATTGAGGGAGGAAGAACATGACAGCACCCATGAAGCCAGAAGGTAGGGTGGTGTATTTTAAGAATGATCAATAATGTCTCAACTAACTCCAACTACCACTCAATTCTTAAGCATGGTGAATTACGTGTTGAAAAGCCCCATCTATTTTGCCTTGCAATTGAAGTAATTTGCAGTTTAAGTTCTTACTAAATGAACAGAAAAAATAGGATTGGATTAGTTCTCTATTCTCACTACTGACACGAAGTGTTACTAGTAGGATATATGAACAAATGAGTGTTTGATGATTATCTTAATTCTCCAATGTTGCATAACATGAGAGTTACTTTGCATCTCATATAAACAAATAGTGCCTCTAGCGCCTACAAGGATAGTTTAGTTTTCCTTTAGTGGAAATCCAAAATTAATGAAGTTCTTTTTAACCATGTTAGTATTAAGATGTATGTCTCTTATCACATTAATAGAGAATAGCGTTTTATATTATGTTTCCTTCAAAATTTTCGAACCTAGATAGGACTGCCCTTTTTAGAAGATAGGAAGTTGATTTTCTTACTTCAACTTTTTGACGATATGGCCAATTGAAATTTATGTGCAAAATTCGATTTCAACATTTTGGACCGAAACTTGGCTATCCGATTGGAAAGATTAAAATGAACTCAAATCTAGATTTTAAGCTTAAATTACTTTCATTTAGTCGTATTTATCTCCTGCACAATAATTTAATTGATATTTTTTACCTCTAAAACAATTTAGTTGACCTGCCATAGGAACAATTTCAATGGTTTGGATCGAAATTTGATCATTAGATAAAAAAGATTAAAATATGCTCAAATTCAAACTTTGAGATCCACATTATTTTATATGGTCAACATTTTTTTCCACCATGAAAATCGATTCGATATTTTCCGCAACTTAAACAATGTAGTCAATATTTTTCACTATTAGAACAATTTCAACATTTTGGATCGAAACTTGATCATCAGATATGAATGATTAAACTAGGTTCAAATGCAAAGTTTGAGCACAATATTTCTTCATTTGGTAAACATTTCCGCTACAAAAATTCAATCGACATTTTTCGCCACTTGATGTTTTTCGTCACGAAACCTATTTTAAGGGTTTAGATCGAAACTTGATTATCCAATACGAAATATTAAAAAAACTAAACTATGAATTTTAAGCTCAACATTTCTTCATTTGGTTAACATTTTATCTCTGTTATGACCATTCAATCGACATTTTCACCACTTAAACAATTCAGTTGACGTTTTCCTTTTTTTCATGGAAAATTATTTATCTTATACCAAACGACGAAAAATGTAACAGAAAATCAATTTTTCTTGGAAAACATTTTCTATGAAAATAATTTTTCAAGAAAACTATTTTCTTTCCAACCAAACACTACCTAAATTTAACCCAAGTCCCACTTCCAATTCATCTGAAAATCAATTGATTTTCACTTGGTTGAGGTGGTAGAGAATACGAAAAATTATGGTCCATCATTGGGCCTAGCAGGCATCCATGTGGGAAAGTCTGCAAGTATTAGTTGGGGTTGTGGGCATAGATCAATGGCTCACCAGAAGCCCATAGAGTAAGGACTTTTTAATCGGTTAGACTTGGATTATTAATTCCTGTGAGCCCAAGGCTACAAAGAAAGTATGAGCACCACAAGAGCATCAAGACCCATATATGCATTTTCTGAAGTACAGATCAATGACACGCTTAAATTTAATTTTCTTATTATTGTAAGGGGTTTTTTTTTTTTTTTTGACTCAACAATCACATTTACATACATTGAATTGCAGTATTACATTCCCTGTAGTCACATATTTCCGAACCATATGCACTGTACGCGTGCGAGCCAGATCCTTTCCTTGTTCTACACCATTACACGTAGAAGTTAGAACACAAGCATCAGTTGGTTCAATATGTCAAAGGCTATTTTCATCACTTTTCTTCTCATGATGCTATCTGTCATCTCTCCTACAGGTCTCTCTCTCGTTGTCCTTTCATTTATCTTTTTACACTTTACTTGGCCATATTTTGAAACCACATCAATCAAAAGTTTAAACTGATTGCCGAATGATCAGTAATAGTTTCGTACAATAAAAGGTGGAAATTGAAAGTGCAGGTATAAAGGGGCAAGGGTAGCCAACGAGGTGCGGGACTCTAATTGTAGCACCAGAGGGGCTTTGCTGGAAGGAACCTGATTTTTGTAAGACCGTATGTACAGCTATGCATTTTGCTAAACTATATGACCGGTGTTGTGCTACTTCTTCTGCTTGTCTATGTAACCACAGTTGTGAGTAAAATAATTATAATAACAATATTGCCTCCTATTTTATCTTTTAAAGAGAAAGGGAAGAAACGGGTAATTTTTTCGCTCAGCTTTTGCCGATATTGAATAAAATGTAGTAATTATTTATCATAAATTATGAATTTTCAAAGGTAAGCAAGTTAATCGAATGTAAGATTTTTGGCCTGCATTTTATCTTGCCTTGTACGTACTTATATGCTTTCATGTGTTTTTGAAGGCTACAAATAAATCAAAAACTTAACAACAACAACAACAACAACAACAAACTCCCAGTGTGGGTCCCGTTTTCGTGGGGTCTGGGGAGATCCAGCTGTAGACAACCTTACCTCTGCCGGTATTCCTACCCATAGAGAGGAAATCAAAAACTTAACAGATTACTAAATTGTAGTATAAATTATAGTTTAGAGGTTTTCAAATTCCTGTTTTTCTTTGTGAGAGGCTTGACCAATAGAATGCAAAAGACAGACATGGGTTGTGGTGAACAGTTGACGAAAAACAGAGATCACAAGTTAGCTGCGACAAAAACAAAATCAGCCATGCATTTGATAAGATGTTCATCGAATAGATTGGTACTTTGCATTTCAATTGCTGGAGAATGCTCACTGGTTCAAAATTTTTGCCAAATTGTTAATTTTGAGGTCCTCCATGAGTGATAAGCTTGATGAAAGAGAG
>JACYFF010002017.1:74499734-74548943 GCA_017589665.1 Selenicereus undatus | reverse complement strand
AAAAAAAAATAGAAGCAACAAATCCACACAATAAATCGAAAGTTCGGAACCCAAACTACTGGAAACAGCAAATCGAAGCAACATGGATGACATACCCAGAAAAATCGAAACAAGAAATCCACACCGCAAATCGAAACCTAGCCATAGTGAAACAGCAAATCGAAGCAAGAAATCGAAACCAGACAAATCGAAACCTAGACAAATCCCAACTAATCGAAACCATACTCATACCCAAACATATTGAAACAAATTGAAACCATACCCACAAAAAGTCGAATCATGCGGTTGGGAGAAAACTTGAAGAACTCGAACAACTGGGCACTGGTTGCGGTTGGGAGAAATCTTGAAGAACTCGAACTCGAACAACGTCAGATGCTCTAGGGTTTCACGTTGAGGGTTTCAGAAGAACTCGAAGAAGTTGAAGAACTTTATATATGGGAGGAGGGAACTCGAAGAGTTGGAAGAAGGAAGGGCCGAGGGAAAACTGGAACAGAAGTCTGGAAGAAACTGGAACGCCTCTAGGGTTTGTTTTTATGGTCACCTTATATACCCACGAAAAAAAAACCCGGTTTTCGGTTAACCGCGTTTTTTGGACCAACCGAATCGTAATCGAATTGTTAACCGATTTTCTTTTTCGGTTCGGTTAACCAAACCGTTCATTTTAGAAAATTCACTTCAGTTAACCGGTTTTTTTGATCGGTTTTTTGGGTCAGTTATCAATTTCGGTTTTTTTTGCACACCCCTAGTTGTGGAGCTTGCCTTGGCTTTGACAATTACAGATGCCCACTCTTTCATCCTCGGTCCTTCACTCAAAGGTGGGGACCTTGGAATGGTAGAAAATGTTGAAATAAAATTGATAAATATTATATTATAAGGTAGTTGTCAAACATTTGATCTTAACTTAAAAGTTATAATAAATTATTTATTAAATTCAAAAAATGTATAGTATGATTATATAAAAAAAGAGTATTATTAATTATAAACTGTATAAAATTATTTTTTTATTATAGGTTCTCGTTATTATAAAATTGCATGTGTGATATCTTTTTGTGGACAAAATTGATCAAATTAAGATAATATTTATACTTGTCGGTATAGTCCAGAAATACTAAAACTCAACAATTCATAATTAATTGTAACCATTTAAAATTAATTATATACAATATTAATTTAATCAAAATAAGATACTTAAAAAGTATTTTTTTATAAAATATCTATTATCACATTGAAGTTGAACCCCTTATTTTCGCCTTTTTAGGCGCATTATCAATTCTTTTTCTTGGACCCTTTACTCTTTATAATAAATTACTATAAATTATGTGGTACGATTAATGTGACGTAATGGATAACGTGTACGATCAACCTCTCATTATAATAGTTTTGTAAGATGCTTTTGCCCATATGCAAATAAAGAGACGGAAAAATAGAAAAAAAAAACAAAGGAATTGACGAATTGTAAGGGCGACATTTATCAAAACGTTATATTTTTCTAGCCCTTAAAATTTATCCATTTCTCCCCTTTTTTTTCTCTCCACTTTTTCATGCCTTTAAAAATATGACATATTAACCTTTAAATCCGTGCTACACACAGATTATTTTAAAATTTTAGCTAAAATATTTTTAGAAATATTATAATTAATTTTATAATTGAAATCTTCAGAAATGATAATATTAAGATACCTATAATTTATTTTCTTTTTTTTTCTTTATTGAAGTAGTTGAAAAGAAATCACATATTATTTAAGTTTTATTTTTAAATAAAATCTTAATAAATATTTAACAGAATATGTGTCACAACTGTAATATTTAAACTGACTTATATATATATATATATATATATATATGATATTTTCATATAATTTCAGAATTATGGTATAACTGCCAATAGCTTTTTTTAGAAGAGGGGACGGTCCAAGCCTCCAACTTTTGCTGACCAAGGGAAAAATGCAATGTAATCATTTTAATAATGCCGCCAAAACATTATTTTATTATTTTCAGTCGACGACCAAAACATTTTATTTGGTAATGCGAGAGCATTAGCAGCGCACGCAAAATATGGGAACGCGGACTCCCAATGGCCACTTGTCATCACTTGGGAGGGGAGAGGAAGGTGTGCCACGCAGGAAAAAACGTCTGCCTATGGCTCCCCACATGCTACCTTTTTCATTTTTTTGTTTTTTTTTTGAAGAAATTATATAGTTTTAAAATAATTTAAAAAATAGGTTGTTTGTTACGAGGTGAATCCATGATAAATACTTTTATTGGATGATTAAAATTGAGTTCCATAGATTGAAGAAGTGATGAAATGCAAGTTCCAAAATTGTGAAACTTTTATTGACGTGTTAGGCCAGAGTTCCAATAAATGCTGAGAATGCTCTGAAAAGTTTGCCGCCTTCCGTTCCAGTTTCCACAGAAGAATCTCGATGTAGTTGATTTCAATTTTTTTTTCATCAATCACACAAATAAAATGCCCTTCTATTCCGTTTTCCCCGCCCTGGTTGCCTTTTTTTTTCTTCTAATTTTCTTTTATTTTTATAAATTTTGGTGGCTCATATTTGAAGGAAGAACACAGCTTTATCATTCTAAAATTAGTTTCTGATTTTGGACAGCAAGATGCACCAATTACACATCGATCTGAAGCACCATAACTAATGCCACAATGTATATTACTTGATTTTGGTTGGAATTGTTTCATATATTAATCCTTGTTCATCTTCCCCGCCCCCCCGGCGTAATTTTGTATTGAGTACTTTGCAATTTTTTAAAAATGACTTTGTTACGTTTAAACAAAATTTAAAAACCAGTGCAGTATAAGATATACGTTTTTTTATAGCATAATATAAGTACATAAAATCAATCAATTGGTTAGATTATAATCCTCACATATTTTTAAATCATATTATAAATATATATTGACTATGAACCATAAAAGGGAAATCATAAAATCATTCAATCAATCTATATAATAATTGTTTGATATTGACATGAATAACATGATTATATCACGTTGTTTTCGTCATATTAATAAGATAGTAGTGATAATATACAAGAAACTATCCACGCATTTTTCTGTAAAAAGAAAGCAATGTGTCAAATTAAAATAAACCACGTATAGTCCTCAAATATCACTCCATTATAAAGATCAAAATATTATAAATTAATACTCTAAATGGAGAAGTCAGGGGAAAAACATATAATAAAATAGTTGTGATACATAAGAATTATATGACCAATTTTAAAATCAGAGGGCATGCAAATATTTATTTTGCTTAATATTAAAAGCTATTTTAATTTATTTAAAAATGGTTGCATATGTTTCACTTTTTTATTTAATCAACACTTAATAATTGCATTGGCAAATGTTTAGGCTCGAGTCGAACAATTCAGACAATGTCAAAATGTGGATAAAAAATAAATATCTAATAAATACGTAATTTTTTCTAAGTCAGACAAGTTAGATAAGATTGAATTTATATTAAAGTCGAATTCGAATAACATAAATATTAACAAATATTATATTTGAATTTAAAATCTGAACAAATATTGTATTCAAATATTTAGATATGACGACGTTTTCCCTGTGCTAATTGTTACGGGCTCATTACCCTATCCCTAAAAGGCCAATCTGATGGAGTATGCAGTGTCACCGCTTATAAACTTATGATCTTCCCATCACTTTTTTGATGCGAGGCTCTTGTCCGTGATATAATGTACACGTTGGGCTTCCTATTTTATAAGCTATCCACTTATCCTACGCCATTGCATTGCTTCGTCCTCGGAAAACAAAAGATTCTTGTGGATGACTCCGCTTGAAGCGCACAATTGGGAATGTGAAGAATACGTGGCAAGGAATTGAGTAATGTGGGCCTGATTAACTACAAAGGGTTCAACATTAGGCCCAACTTGAGTTGAGTTGAGTGGATACTTAAATGAAACCAATTGCAAGCAAACGTCTGAGTTTGCGGACGCTGACCTTCTCTCCCGTCGTAGCCACGTAATCTCCATACTACAAATTACACAGCCACGTATTCCCCCCTCCTTTTTAGACCAAACTCAAACAAATCACGCTTTTTAATTTTTTTTCTTTCTAAAACTCATTGCCGTGGTGTTGTATTTTTAAAAATTAAAATTTAGTTGGTTTAGGTTATACTTCATCCATTAACCAATTCAAATTCTAAACCAAATTCACATCAAAATTTAATACTTTAAAATTTTAACCACCAGACAGGATATAAAGAGTCTAATGCAACAATTTTATCCCTAAATTGTAAAATTATAGAGAGATTGATTTCGATTGACTATAGATTTAAAACTGTAGATTATCAACTACTTCACAGGAACGGAACATATAAAGTTTAGAGAAATATTTTGCTTTAGTTTGTATAATTCAAATTGAAAAAATAGTCCAAATTTATTTTATTAATTATGTAAATTTTAGACAATTCAAAATATAAGCCAAATAATCTTAATTAAAACTCAAAAATAAGTAACATATCTTAGCCGAAGTCACATTGACTTACGCTGTATTGATCCAATGTGAATTTTTTCCTTCAAAAATATTTTACTTTGTAAGATAATTTTGTTGAACACTTGAATTAAAAAATCTACTAAGATAATTGTCATCAATAAGAAATGAAGTCAAACTCGGTGATGAAAAAGGGAATTATGCTATAATAAAAAGGAAAGTATGCTATCACAATACACTAATTAGCCACGTATTCACTCTCCCAAACGAAAGTTTCAAGAGCATTTTCGGGCATTCCAGATTTATTTATTTATTTACAGAGTCGGCTTCTCTACCAAGTTCCAAAAACCCCGCAAAGAAAAAAAAAAAGAAAAAAGAAAAAAACGAAAAAGGGGACCAAACAAAACCTTACTTCACTAACCCAATTCCTAGAAAGCAAAAATAAAACCACACGCAACGAAAGCCAAATTCGCGTTTGCATTTTCTTGCTTGCAGACTTTTGTCTTCCGTTCATTCTCTCTCCTCCGGTGATCAATCATTCAATCCTCTTCAAACTGGAAATTCTCACTTTTCACTTGGAAATTTGAATCGATCAAACCATACACGTCGATTCGTTGATCATTCTTCGTGTTTGTATTTGTATATATATTGATATTGAAAAAGAAGGATTATTACTGGTTAATTTAGTGTAGCTTAATTGGAATTTAATAAAGTATAGTTGGTTTATTGTATAAATTTGCGACTGTCATCAATGGCGTCGTCTTCGCCTTCTGGAGTAGAGTTCAACGAATCATCCTCGGAGAGGATGGCCGGCGCCGGAGTTTCCTTGAGTTTTCCGGCGACTGATTCTACGTCGCCGCCGTCTCCTTCGAAGTTGCCTCGCCGTCTTCGCCGCCGTCTCTCTGAGTGCCGGAGCCCCTCCACCGCCGAAGAAATTGAGGCTAAGCTTAAAGAAGCCGATCTCCGCCGTCAGGTTTTCCTCTTTTTCTTGCTCGGAGTTTAAGATTTTATAATTTGATGAACTGCTTTTCTTTATGAAAAAAATAAATAAAATGACCGTATTTGTTGCTTGGCTGAACAATTAGGGTTTATTTCCTTAATTAGCGAAAGAAGCATCAGTTACGTGTCATTTTTTTGTTTTTTTTGCTTGTGACGAATAATCTGGATGGTAGAAAATATAGTAATTTTATTGATTAAAGGCATGATCTTGTTGAGAGTTAAGTTTGGTAAAGGGGTACCTAAAGTTAGGTTAGCATTTGGGATTAATTGTTTAATTGTACAATTTGGAGTAAACACGGCGTGTTCTTTTCTGCCTCTCTTGCTGTCTACATACAGTATGGAGGAGACACAATCTGGTCTTCATTTGCAATTGATGCCGCAATTTCACTCTTCATCATAAGTTTTCCGCAAATATTGTTGTTTTTTATCGTATGATTGAATTATTAGGATTCGTTTAGTAAAATGATTGGAAGAAAAAAGAGAAAGGTATGTTCTGTTTTGAACTATTTGTTTAAATAACTGGGTTCTATTTTATGAAGCGAGCTCTCTGAGAGATTATGTTTTGGACATATACGCTTCTCTAGGCGAAAAATTCTGGCATAACTGATGTTATATGTAGTTAAATCATTCATTCCTTTTATATTCGGTGACTGGGTGTATTAATCTTGTCATGAACAGGGATATGTTTCCCTTGGTTCATTTTGTTCCTGAGTGCTTTACCTGAAACCTGGTGCTTTCTGTGGTTGCAGCAATTCTACGAGTTGTTATCAAGCAAAGCAAGGCCAAAGCAGAGAAGTCCATCCTGGTCATCATCCCCGGAAGTAGACCTTGGTCAGCAACTCGAAGCTAAACTTAATGCTGCGGAGCAGAAAAGGTATGTTCTTGCGTAACATCGTTGTTGTTTCTCCGGTTTTAAATTATTATGAGAGGTAGTGGATAGTTATGTGTGCTGTTGCTTTCCATTGCAATGCAAGCTGCAAGTTCAAGGTTCGGTGCCAACATTTTGATTTTGATGATTAGATAGTTTTGTTTAAGCTGATTGAATCCATGAGATATTTGTTTTGCCCTTTTGATCTGGAACCCCCGTTCTGTTTTGTCTAGAATCTCTAGAAGTATGGAAAACGTATAGAAATGAAATGCAGTCAAATTGTGAAAATATGTAGGAATCTGAAATTTGTAAGAATTAACGTGTAGAGACTAGGCACGGCGGTAACCTTGTTTTATCTCTAACAAGGGACAAAAGCTACATTCAGCCTCAATTTCTGGATGGAAGGCATTGTGCTATGAGTTTGCGGCTTTCTTGCGCCTCACTTAGAAGCAACCTCTCATCTTATAGGGGGCAAGGATGTCTACACCTTATTTCCCCAGAACCTAGTTTAGAGGGATCACACTTGGCTTCAACTGTAATTTTGTGGCTATCTTATCCAAGCACATGCACGATCCTTTTCTTTTTTCCGACATGTCTTTAGCTAAGACTGATGTAATAGAAAGTTGGCAGCTTCCAAAAGTTGTTTACAATGGTAAAGATTACACTTCAGGTTGAGCATCCTTGCAAAGGCTCAGATGCGTTTGGCTAGGCTAGATGAGATGCGCCAAGCAGCTAAAAATGGGGTGGAAATGCGTGTTGAGAAACAACGTGGTGAATTGGGCATGAAAGTGAAATCACGGGTCCAACAAGCTGAGGAAAACAGACTGCTGATCCTAAAATCTTGTAGGCAACGGAGAGCTGCAAAGAAAGAGCGGACAGCTCAATCATTGATGCGGAGGATGATACAGGAAAGCAAATACAAGGAGTGTGTGCGTGCTGCAATTCACCAGAAACGTGTTGCTGCAGAGAGGAAAAGGTTGGGATTGCTGGAAGCGGAGAGGTTAAAGGCACATGCCAGGTTGCTACAGGTGCAGAAAGCAGCGAAGTCTGTTTATACTCAGCGTGAGATGGAGAGAATAAAAAAGAAAGATCAGCTGGAAGACCGATTAAAAAGGGTATTTAAATACGTAAAAGATATTTCCTTTTTTGTGGGCCACATCATTGCTTGTTGATTGAGACTTTGTTTTTCTTAAGTTCAATTTAGTTCAATTTTATTGGTTTGTGCGCAGGCTGGGAAATTGAGAGCTGAATTTTTAAGTGAAAGAAAGAATGCCAACTGTCCTCCTCATGCCAGTACTAAGGTAATGCATGAGCAGGCTGAGAATCTTGCAAGAAAATTAGCAAGGTAAAGACTTCTCTTACTTATTACGTATGCTTATGTGCCAATAATAAGATGGTGCCCCTAACAATATGGAGACTATTTCAAGTTAGAAACTTTGCAGGTTATTTTATACTTATGAGCACAAGGGAAATGGACGTAATGGTTAAGTTTGATAAGAACTTGTGTTAGACAGTGTATATTGTTACCCTGGACTCCTTCACATAATCATTGAAGGAGAAAATCTGCAATTGAAGCCGTCAGATGAGTTTGGCTAGATGTTATTATTGATTCCTGAACCTGAAGTGTAGTTATGACACTTTCATTGAAATGTATTCATTTAGTCTCTACTAGGGTCTGTGCTATGATTTCAGGTGTTTCTTGCAGCTTCTGGGTCTCAAGTCCTCTAACTATGGTATGACATATTTCATCTCTCTTAGGTGCTGGAGATGGTTTATCAAATTGAGAGGAACTACTTATTCTTTAGCGAAAGCTTATGAGGGTCTGAACATCAGTGAGAGATCAATCAAGTCAATGCCTTTTGAGCAGCTGGCACTCCTGATTGGATCAGATTTGACTCTTAAGACAGCAAAATCATTGCTTGACCGGATCGAAGTCCATGTTAGAGTTCGGTCTTCTGCTGCGGTGGAGAACGTAGACCACCTTCTTAAGCGTGTTGCTACTCCTAAGCGTAAGGGTAATGTTGGCCATGCAGGCAGAAGCAGAGGACAAAAGAGGTCTGTCTCTGGGGAAGGGAGTTCTCGCAGCTGCTGCAAATTATTAAGATATCCTGTGAGGGTTGTCCTCTGTGCATATATGATATTGGGACATCCAGAAGCCGTACTCAGTGGAAAAGGGGTTCATGAGACATCCCTTGCTCAGGCTGCTGTAAAGTTCATTCAGGAGTTTGAGTTACTCATTAGAATTTTTCTAGACGATAGCTGTATGAAATCCTTCTCAGGCTATGGTCATGTGACCCTCAGGTCACAGCTGGAGGCATTTGATAAAGCATGGTGTTTATATTTATATCGTTTTGTGGTGTGGAAGGTTAAAGATGCTAAACTATTAGAGCAGGATTTGGTGAGGGCTGCTTGCCAATTGGAGCTATCAATGATGCATACATGTAAGCTAACTCTTGATGGAGACAACGGTGATCTTACCCATGACATGAAGGCTATCCAGAAACAGGTGAGAATCTGACGTTTCTTCCCCACTTTTTTGGTGTCATATCACTTGAATATTACTAATCTAATACCTCTTATGTAATAATGATGACAACAGGTAATGGAAGATCAAACACTTTTAAAGGAGAAAGTACAGAATCTGAGTGGTGATGCTGGTATAGAACGCATGGAGAATGCTCTGTCTGATGTGCGAACTAAGTACTTTGCATCAAAAGTATCTGGGAGTCCAATGCCATCTCCTGTTGCTCACATTGCATCACCAGTTGATTCTGTTTCATCAGAGACTTCACCATCTTCAGTCTCTGGTGAATCAAGTAGTAAAGCTGGTGTCAGTGAGCAAAGGAGCAATGTTGCACAGTCATTGTTGAAGGAAGATGCTAAAACTACAGCCCAAGTGTTGATTCCATCTATACCTGCTGCACATGGTACAGATGTCAAATTGAGCGATGAAATGTTACCCATCACAGAGAATGAAAAATTGGTGAATGAGATTGTTCATGAACATCGTCATGCTTTTGCTGATAATCTTGACATTGGTGACGAAGATGATGACAACATTAAGGTGTGTATAGAGTGGTTTTTGCATGCACTTGTCTGGCTAACATATTTGATGGATGCTACGGCTGATTGTTTTGTTCATAGGCAGAATCTTTACATCTCATTTGTTTTGCACTCAGACAAAAATTAGGGAGACCATGGAACAGGCATTTTGGGATGGAGTCATGGAATCTATGAAACAGCAGCAGCCTGACTATAGTTGGCTTCTGAAACTTCTGACTGAAGTCAGGGATGAACTGTGTGAGATGTCTCGTAACAGTTGGAGACAAGAGATTACCAATACAATTGATGTAGATATCCTCTCCCAGGTAGTTTATTGTGCCAATCTCACTGCGAATATTATTATGTGCCAATCATCACAGAGATTAGTTCATGGATGTTAATGGCCAGATCTCTTGAATTTCTACAGGTATTGAGTTCTGGAACACTGGACATCAGTTACCTCAGAAACATCCTTGAGTATGCATTGGTAACGCTGCAGAAGCTGTCAGCCCCGGCCAATGATGATGTGATGCAGGCTGCTCACCAGAACTTGTTAAGAGAACTCAAAGAGGTTTCACAAAGTGGGGATAATTCTGATTCTTCACGTGCAATGGCAGTGGTTAAGGGTCTCCGTTACGTCCTCAAGCAGGTCCAGGTGTGTACCCTCGTCTCTCCCGGTCTCCCCAACTCTCGGGATTCCTTCTGGTCATAAGTTACTACTATGGTGGAAACTTTCTCTTCTTTTTCTCCCCCTGGCCCTTTCCCTCCCCCATGTGCTTTGTTCTCATACTTGTTAGTGGCAGGCTCTAAAACAAGAGATAAGCAGAGCACGCATCAAAATGATTGAGCCAGTAATCAAGGGTCCAGTGGGGTTGGAATATTTACGTAAAGCTTTTTCGAGCAGATATGGACCTCCTCCTGATTGCATTACCTCATTACCATTGACAAAGAGTTGGCTCTCTCGGGCAAGGACTGATGCTGAGCAGGAGTGGCGTGAATACGTGGATTCAGTATCAACACTGCCAACTAAGGCAACTCCTTCTCAGGAGATTCCTTCAACTGCCCTTCGAACTGGAGGAAATGTTTCAGTGACATCAAGAATGCGCTCTTTGGGACCTGCTACTACAGGTCTGAATCATGAAACAAGTGGTTATCGATTTTTTGAACATGCAGTGTGAAGTGAAGCACAGTTTGTGGCTAACATTTTTGGCTTGTCATAAATTTTCAGGTAAACCAGAGTGCCAGGGAGAAAGAGTAGATTTGTTGGTCAGGCTTGGTTTGCTGAAGTTAGTTAACGAGTTTGAGGGGCTAATGCAAGAGACTTTACCAGAATCTCTGAAGCTTAATGTATCTAGACTTAGAGCTGTCCAGTCACTGCTGCAGAAGATTATTGTGATCTCCACAAGGTAGGTAAACCTGGTGCAGTTACGGTTTCCCAAAGTCGACATTGAACTTGCGAAACACAATCGTTAATTTCTTTCTGTCTCTGTTTATCTCGTTGCAGTATGCTGATCCTCCGACAAACGCTGGTCAGTGAGCATTTAGTGACAAGCCCGTCCGACATTGATACCATTGTCTCTCAGTCTGCTAAACAGCTGTCTGAGTTACTTGACAAAGTTGAGGATGTGGGCATTTCAGACATTGTTGAATCCGTTATTGGACTACCCGATGATATAAGCCATGTTGTGAACCTTGAAAAGCTCAGAGAAAGGAAAGATGTGATGGTAAAGATGCTGTCAAAGAGCTTGAAATCTGGAGATGCAATCTTCACACGCATTTCACGGTCCATCTACTTGGCTGTAAGGGGGGCAGTACTCGGTGGAACAGGAAGCAAGGGCAGGCAGCTGGTGGAGATGGCACTTCGGCGAGTGGGAGCTGCTCTACTTACTGACAAGGTGATGGAAGTTGCAGAAGTGCTTATTGTTGTGGCAACCGTATCTCAGAGCGTTCATGGAGCATGGTATGGTCAATTGCTCGAGAATATGTAATTGATTCATTAAGCAAAGAGGGTGAGCACTTTTTACAGCACCCCTCGTCTAGTTCAATTTGTACATATTTCATGTCAGTAGAGAAATTGTAATTATTTGTCAAGTAAAGTATAGGCATGAATGAGTCTAAATGTATGTAAAGAACATCTGGAGTCACGCATTATCCTGTAATTTGTTATCCTAGCAAAAGTCATACTGTAAATTCATATTTGTTCAATGCGCTACGGACCTTCTCCTGTTAATTAACTGGCAACCCTTGATCTTGTCTTAACTAGGATTTAATTAATTAGTCTTTGAATCAATTGCTTGGGCAACCCAGCTCCCGAGCTTCTTTCCCCTCATTCCCCTTCCCTACAAATTTCAGTTAGGGTGCATTCTATTGTATCCAGCCTTCGCCGCAAAACAGACCCTATCAACGGCAATAAACCCCTCTGTATGGACGGTACAGCCACGAAAACAGACCCTATCAAGTGCTTCCAAATCGGAACATATCACATTATGACAGAACTTGACTATTATTCCTCTCTTCATTTTTCAACCTTCTGGATCAACTCCGAATCATTATAATGTTACAAGATAAAGGGAATCACTTAATGAAAAGTGGCCCGTACAATGGGTGCTACATTGACCCATCAAAAACAATTTCTGGTACTACAGTTGGATAAGGAGTCAATAAAGTAAAATTCAAGTAACAAGTGTTTGTTGGTAGATTTCTCAACCAGTGTGTAGTTCACCTTGAAATTCACTCTTGCTCATCCTGGAAAAATAACTTGGGTTAAAATACATCCTGAAGAAAGCAGAACAAATTGTTTTAATCAAGTTATGTATTTACTATATAAAACCAGGTTTACAATTTGGGACTCTGCTGTCTTCACAAATGGATGACTAGAAAGAATGCTGTCTTCACAAATGGATGACTAGAAACAAGCTCATCAATTTAACTCTAAAGAACGCTTACAGTACAGCCTTACTAGATGTCAGGGGATGAAGAGCTCGTGGATTCCAATACAGCCTTACCTTACTAGACACTAGATACCAGGGGATGAAGTGCTCATGAAGACTACTAGGTGGGAAAGCCTCATAGTAAATGGGTAAACATTCTCTGTTAGGAATGACGAATTACAGAAACATATCAGGAAAATTAGTTCCTATAGACTCTCAAAATAGGAAGGTCACCTATGTTTTAAATATATGAGAAATAGCATTAAATTTGCAATAAGCTGGTTACAATTGTTCTTCAAGCTTTAGAGAGAAGTACGAACTCTTTGAAAATTAAAGCTATCATCCAAAATATAAGGATGTATGTGCAAAAGTGCTAGAAAGTTATCATTTATCACAAAGGAATAATCAGGTTCATTAGATGGTCCAGTCGACACACTATGTTAGCAGGCATCAGGACTAATCCTCACCCTGTTGTTATCGGATGCAGACAAATCCCACAAAACAGAATGGCAGATAGGTTAGCCAATTCACGGGTAAAGTAGATTGAAATCTTTGTCCTACATGAATCCGTGCCCCCCCCCCTCCCCGTTGTTCTAAATTTAATAAATGATGATTGCATGGGGGCCTCATGGACTAGAGCTGTTAGAGCATAACAAAGCTGTTTTGGGGCTTGAGTACAACCCCTTATTAGCCACCACCCCCGATAGCGCCCCCCCTAGGGATGGCAGTGGGTAATGGATCCGATCCAGATCCATCTAGACCTGACAAATGGATCATTCGGTTCGGGTACGGGTCAAGTCAAGTTCGGATCGAATTATATTCGGGTTAAGTGACATTTCGGGTTGTTTCGGTTTAGGTCGGGTCGTTTCGATTTGGGTTGATTTCGGATCAACCAATTTTTTGTCAAATACGTTCGTCATGCCAAAACAAGCAACTTTGTAGAAAATTTTGATTGGGTATGGTTCAGTTCTAGTCAATTCAAGTTTCGGGTCCACTTTCGGGTAAGCATATTTCGGATGTCGAGTCGGAAATGGATCCAGGTTGTTCGGTATGGATTTCGGGTTAGTTTTGCCAGGTCTAGATCCATCAGACCTGACCCAAATTAAAGGGTCTGAGTCCAATCAAATCAGACCCAACGGATCTTAAGCAGATCTGGGTCCAAGGAATGTGGGTATGGGTTTGAAAAATTCAGACTCGACCCAAGATCCATTTAAGACCCATTCATTTTTTTTATAAAAAATGTGACAAATGCAATTAGTTAAAATAACTTTAAGTTAGTAAATCTTAAAGTTACTTTCTTTAGTGCCTATCGTAGAAAAAACTCTTATGTTATGTTTGTGGACTTTGTCTTCGTAGTTTGTAGTAAGATATTATTTTTAGTTGTAACAAATAAGTAAGAAACTTAGTTATGGTATATGTTACTAGAATATTTTTTTATTAAATATTATGTTTTCTAAATTCAATTATTTGTATTTAGAATGTGGTAATTCATGTTGTGATGTAGAAAAAATAATCTTTAATATAAAAAATAATCAGGACCCGTTTAGGACCCATGGATCTGGGTCTAGGTCTGGGTCACATCTTTGCAGACCTTGTTGGGTTTGGGGCGGGTGTGGGTCCAGGTCCAAAAAAACTAAATGGGTCTGAACCCAAACCTAGACCGGATCCATCGCCATCCCAAGCCCCCCCCCCCCCAAAAAGAAGCTACACAATGTCTATCACTCTCCCTCTTTGGGTCTTCGCAACTCCAACCCTGTCCTTCCCCATGCATGTCAGTCTCTTTGCTACCACTTCTTTCTCTCCATTTCTTCCTTGTATCATAATCCTTGCTCTCCTCTCTTCCCCTCCTCCCACCATCTCTTTCAGACTCCTCCTCCCCTCAGTCCCACCTTCCCTCTTTTTCCCTACCGTTATCCATTCATACCGCACCAAACTACATCTCTTCCTTTCCTCCTCCCCTTTGTCTACCTCTTTTTTCCTGCCCCTCCCTAACCCTCCTTGTATGTCGCTCCTTTGTGCATTGCTGAGACCTATAAATCCTGGCATAGCACACTCATGGTTTTGTTGAGTCATGGTATTGGATAGAGTCAAGTGTCAACGTATATGGGACAGTGTAATCATTCAGCTGACTGTTGAGTGGAGATAATAAGACATCATGTTACAACTTTTCAAATTCATCAAGTAAAGCCATGAAAAAAGAGACCACCTCTCAAGAAATGCAGTTGATTAGATAAAGCTATGTGAGTGAGATGGATAGAATAGCAACTCTGCCCTTCAATTCAGGACATCAGGTCTTGATTAGAGACATAAGGGAAGGTGGTTAGGTACTTGCCCTAGTTTGGTCTTGTAATTGAAGAGAACAGTATGCAATAACTACTTTCGAGTTTGGCACTTAATTGAAGTGATATTCCCACTGTCATGGAGATCCAGTGGGAAAAAACTAGAATGACAAATAGGTCTGGGGTTGATTGCCGATTTTTAATTTTTTTTTGTTGGGTACATAATCATGAGTTACACATTCTTAACCATTGTGTATGCTAACACTCCGACCAACTCTTTCTTAATTAAGTTTCTAAGTCCTTGTAAGTCATATTGATTTCTATTGCATAGATCATTAGTTCTTTTCTAAACTATAAAGATTGGAGCTATAACCTCGTCAATATATGTAATGATATGATGAGCAACTGCATTCATATATTCTTAACTTTTCCCCAAGATGAAAGTTTGCGTCCAGTGAAACAAGACTAGCTGATAGCTGTCAAATACTCAAATCAATTAAAGAAGAGAATCCTTCCTATCCTTGGCTTCTTTTACCATTCCTTATTGTCATTTGATGACCTTAACATCTATAGCTACTCTTTACAATCCTCTCCTCGTTACACTCTATATGTGCTACAAATTTTCCGCACAGAATGCTTCATGGTCCACCCAAAGATCAGCTAGAAAATGCACCTACTTAAGATCAAAAAAATTGCATAAATAAAAGGCATGTAACACACCTGAGAAACAGGAGAGTCAGAGACTGTGGAAGGCCTCAAATTCGCTGTGGGCTTACCAAACAATCGAGAGCAATCAGAGTACGCAGATCCAAGACCCACCCCAGCACCAAAAGCTACAGATGACCAACGGGTGACAGGACTCCCTGGAAGGAAAAATAAGCAGCAGGCCAATATTAATACCGAGGAAACATTTAAACAGTCATGCCCTCTACCCTATAACCTTGTTAAGTTGAAGCAATCTGAATGAGAAAAAGGTAACATCATATGAACGGAGAAACACATAGATGCAATTCCTTAGGATAAAATAGCACCGATGCACACAGATGTTACTTAATCAATCAACAGAACCAGCTTAAGCGTTAAGGTCATCGTCCTAACACAAGCACTCTATCCCACTTGTGAAGGCGATCGACCAGGTCAAAAGGTTTTAGGAAAGTGCAATATATTACTCAAGAAGATTAGCAGCCTCTTGAAGCAGCCAGAACTGTTAGGAGCGTATTGGACTACCAAAACATGACACGTTCCTAACTTTCCCACTCCTATGTGTCCATGAACTTGATTTCACTAACATCAACAAATTGGGCAAGGATTTGTAGACATGTAATCACTCACAAGACTTCATGCCAAACTATAAATGCATTAATAAACACACAAAGCAATGCTCATGTTTTTCACTTGGCCATAAGTACACACAAGATGCGATTTTTAGATTTCACATCATACTGCGCTCATTATCAATGCATTCCCCAATTCGAAACCCGAAGCAGACAGATTAACAACATCAGAAACGTCAAGCTAGCTCACTGTGGGTTCCTTCCAAGCAAAATTCGATAATCAATTCAGGAACATTCGAAAACCAGCTGCAAAGATTCAACATTCATCACAATAATCCATAAAACCACCACTCAAAAGCACGTTCCCAAATGAAATCAGCTGCATAAATCCCAAAAATTAAAAACACCGCCCCCAAACAAGATAAGCCAAAAAAGCGACAAGCAACTCGAATTTGATCGTGACACCGCAAAATCAAATGAAGAAAAAAAGGGGGAAAAATTTAAAGGGAAGCTCGAATGGGGAAGACCATACGGAAGAGAAGGAGGCCGGAGAAGGCGCCGGCGAGAGATGAGTAAACAAAGCGGCGAAGAGAGAGATCAAGGCAGGCATCCCATTTCGCATCCAAGTCGTAATCTTTTTGAATCGAGATTTCTTTGTTAGCTTCCGCCATTGCAGAATTCCTCCAACACTTTTTCTCCGCTTGTTTTCGATTACGTTTGGATGAATTTACGATTTCTTCTCCTCCTCCTCCTCTGCGTTGTTCTTGTCCGGTGATTGTGAATGGTGATGTTCTTTTTCGGCTTTTTCTTCAGCCCAGAAGACCAGAACAGAAATGAATGGGGGATATGCCGTATGCGTTAAGAATTTGGTTTCGTCTTCTTGGGCCAAAGCCCATGTTATTGGGCTGGTGTTCTTTCTGCTGGGTTTTACTTGGAGTTGGGAGACGGGTTGGGTCGGATCGACCCATTTAATAAGTGGTCGATTTTGTATCGGTTTTGAAAATATCATAGATTTGCTAAAATTTAAAAGTAACATGTTTTCAGACTAAATAGTCAAATCATGTCGACTTCGGGGCGAAATCGGTTCAGGTCAGCTTCGTGTTTCTCTTAGTAACTTTGAGTCATGTTCGTGTCGTGTTATCATGTCGATTTAGGCTTTTGGAGTTGCATTTGTAAATTTTGTGGGCATTTCCATTTCACATCTAATGCAAAAGTTGTTAACATCGTACCAGTCATCGTCGTGGTTCATATTTGATCTTGGATGAGATATCTTCACAAAGTATTCTAGATGTTATTAACTAACTGTTGTTTCATTTCATGTCATAAGTTCATCACTTTTTTTTTTAATTATTATTATGAGCTGTGTCAGCTATCTCACAATAACTTATAGTACAACGGCCTAACGCAAGAAATGGTTTAAATTGTCTTTATCGATAACAAGTAATATGCTATCTTAGTTTTTGTAACTCCTAATGACACTTAAGATTTATGAACGATAAAATTCCTACTAAAAGCAACAAATGGCAGCTGCATCGTATGGAGGGGCAAAATACATTCTAACCATAACAGATACTAAATTCAAGAAGAATATACATACATATATAAATAGACTAACCAGTAGAGTTACAAAAGATGAAACTGGGTTTCAACACTGACAGAATGCCAGTCTTGTAATCTTTATGTCAGTAGTTTTTGTCAAAAATCATGCTACGGCATTTCTCAACCTTTACTGGTGATATAGATCAACCCATCATTTCTCAAGAAGTCAAGCCTTCAAGACACCCCCCCCCCCCAAAAAGAAGCGAAAGAAAAAACAAGGAGACAGAGAGATTAAGGGGAAGGGATAATACCAGATGCCACTAGGATAATCGCACCCAAAAATCTAACTGTAGCAATATGTAAAAGATCACTGAGAGGAGTGGCATGGAGACAAGGCAAGCTTTCATTCATGATTCATCAGACAGAAGCAACCAGCCGCGTAGAGAAGGCCCATCCTCCATGTTTAAGTCAAACGCCATGGCTCGAACTCTAATGAGGAGCTTCTTCTTCTTTGAACTCGTATTATCAATGGTGAGTACCAACTTCCCAGGCTCAACAACCCTGAAATTGTCAGAAAGAACAGGTTCATCATTTGGAGCAATCTTTTTATGCCTTGAAATATTTGTGATGTATCTTCCCTTCGTGCTAGGCACAAATTCTGCTTCGTAGCAAACATCCCAACCGATCACTCTAAGCTCCCAAATTACATCACATTCCTGCATTTTGGGAACGCAAATTCATGTGAAAAGGACTGATGAGGTAGATGCTCTCAATTGTGCTAAGTTTAATTCCACTGAGATGAGAAAATCAGTCATACAGTGTGAAATTGATAAATGAATAGTTACAAAGAAAATAAATCATAAAGTGTAAAATGGGTAAGTTATAAGTTTTTGATCACAAGAGAGACACAAAGACAGATGCAGATGGCCCCAACACAATACTAATTGAGCCAGCAACATGTTCATCCACATACGGCAACTCTGCTAAAGTATAGTAGCTATTACAGAATGGCTGAATGGATTAATTTCGCAAGGACAGACATTTGTTTGCCATCCAAAATCAGGAATCACTTGAAAGGCAGCCTATTTAGCACGAAGACGTGATGAACATTGAAAACCTTGGGCACCAAGTCTAACAAATCAGCCTTCACAGTTTACGGCGTCACATAGTGATAAAGAACTCAAACAACTAAAGCAATGTGTGCCCATTTATGAGGACATAAAAGATTGCTTACTTCTGCAAATGAGAACTCTGCAGTGTGTTTGCTAGCAGGTTTGATGGTAACCTCAGAAACAGGTTCATTGGAGGTAAATTGACAGCACGCTTGCTTGTTGTCTGTGCTTAGACCACCAAACCTCACCGGTACTTGCCCAGGAGAAATATACCTGTTTTTAGCATTGAAACGTACCCAATCAATAAAGGGATTCGGAAAGAGAGAGCACAAAGACAAATATTTACCAAAAAGGAAGAAAGGCAACCACATTTCTACTTGCCTGAAAAGGGTGTCAATGGTCTTGGATGAGCTGGAGAAAACAATTTTGTCTGTGCTCCATCCATCAAAGACAGCTGAATACACCCGGCAATAAGTTCGATACCACCAAGAAGCATTTATCCATAACTTAGGACAACAAAGAAAAACTGAGATTAAACAAACTCAATGAGGGTAGAAATTGAGGTAGACAAAAACAAGTTTTGCTTCATGAAGTACCTGCTTTGCCACAAATTCAGGGTAATTATCAGTTAGCAGTTTGAGGAACTTGTAAATGACCTTGTAAACGTTCCTATACTCATAATATGTGATGTTTTGGAGATCAATAACCAAATGAAAATAATTTATGCTAGTCAAGTTAAGCTTCCTGATATTCTTTTCCACAAACTGAATAAGCCAGTGAAGAAGCTTCCACTGGTTTTCCACATTAGAAGATATACTTGGGTCATTCAAACACTCCTCCAAAACCAGGTACCACACAGGGCATCCTTCTTTGTCATGACCGTTGGTGAACATCACCTTTTCATAATCATTTCCAAGGTCTTGCTCCAAGAGGGACTCTATACAAACTCCCTGACGCCAGAGCAAAGCATTCTTGATCATTGCAAAGGCATTGCAAGCCTCGAAATTCTTTGCTTTCAAGAACCTTAGGATGACAAGATCGCTTTTCTCATCACCAAGAATCGGAACTCCCCACATCATAACCTCTCCTTGAATATAACCGAGCTCATAGCAGTCGAGGGCCTCCTGAATGAGCTTTTTCAACTGTTGCAAAGCCTTGTTTTGGGTTTCTGAAAGTCTTCTCCCTATTCTGCTCTCTTGCTTGAATGAGCCACCTATGTCCACAATTGCCTTTCGATCTTCTGCAACATTCCCCATCTTAATTTGCTGGATGTTTGGAATTCTTCAATCATGGATACCTTGCCTTTGAGGAAAATGGGGACGATCTAAATTAAAACGCTTTTTCTTTGTCAGCTTACAACTACATAATCAACTGTGACTCCAAACTTTTGATTGGGATTTGGCACATGACGAAGACCCATTCACAGAACAAGCACACCACTACGTATCTGACAAGCTTAAGCTTTCCTTCCCGAAAAAAAGGTGTAGGTTTGAACAAGTCATTCAGTTATTATATCACAAACTAGTCATCAAGAAATTCCTGTATCCATCTTGCTTTGTCTAATTCCTGTTAGAAGCTCGATCTTCTGAGCATGCATGGTAGAGATTCAGCAAATGAAATTAATACATAATCCATCACCCTTCGGCCTTCTAGGGTCATTGTAAATTATTGGTTTCATAATGCCATAAATGACCTTGAAAAGTTGGCTAAAGATATAACAAAGGGAACATGCATGTTGAAAATCATATATAACAGATGTTTAATTTATTAGGGTTTAATATCATTCAATTTTCAATCAATCAGTAGTCGCTAGCTACTTGGTTGCAAAATTAAAACTTCGCAGATAAATTCTTTCCTCTACCCAGAATTGATGATTAAGATCAAGAAAAGAAAACAAATTTATGAAATCTCTGACCAACTCTTTCCTCTACCCAGAAGAATTATGATTAAGATCAAGAAAAGAAAACAAATTGGCACCAGAAAAATGTACTTATCTGGAAAACCTGCTTCTCCGGTTCTCCCTGTTGCTTCACCATGACATTAACTGATTTCTACAAGCCTTCTTGTTTTCCTTTTTTGGGAACAAAATAAATTTGTCAAAACTCAAATTAGACAAAATTGTACAAAGATAGAAAAAGTTGTTTAGACCTTTCTTATTAGAATCGACCCACTATTAACTTACAAACTAAGAGGTAAAACTTTTTCATTATGACTCTATTTGGTCCTTAGAAAATTTGGTGAAAAGAAAAGTTGAGGGAAAAAAAATGTGAAGAAAAAAAAGTTGGGAGAAAATGAGTCTTTTTTCTCTTGTTTGGATTGAGGAAAAAATACAAAAATTTGAATGAGAAATTTGAATGTTAATGAACTATTTGAATCATGTTGTTGTTACCTAAGTAATGTGAGGTTGGAGAAGGTTGATAATTTTTCTCAAACTTTCCAAACTATTTTATGAGGAAAATTTTATCACTTGTTTCTAACAATTTTTCCACCTAACTTTCCTCCATTTTTTTTTTCTTTGTGATTTTCTCTAAACCAAACACGAGAAAAAAAGTAACTTTCCCAAAAAAAATTCTTTCTACCAAATTTTCCAAGGTCCAAACGGAGCCTATGTTTTCTCAAGTTGAGACCGTCAACAATATTGATTTTTTTTTTGGGTCTGTTCATTTTCAGCATTTTGCACCTGCTACCTGTCCCAACCTGCTCGAAGTTGCTTCAATCTGCTCAAATCTGCTACCTACTAGTCAAACCTGCTACCTACTAGTCAAACCTGCTTTAATCTGGTCAAATCTGCTACCTACTAGTCAAACCTGCTTCAACCAGCTCCAACCCGCTCCTACCTCCTCCAACATCATCGAAAGAATGTTTGGAGTATTAAAAAGCACTTGGAAGATCTTAAAGGACAGAATGCCTCAATTGAGTAGAGAACGACAAATTGATATAATTATATCATGTTGCGTGTTACACAACTTCATCCAACTAATTTTACCGAGGGTAGCAAACATTACAACCATCCCCAACATTGGGTTGTATGATGCGCGAAACGAGCAAGCAATGAATGAATGTAGAGGTGCAATAGCTAATATGATTTCAACACTGAGATAAAATAATTGCAATATATGCTAATTTTAGTTATAAAGAAAGGCATATGGTTATCATAGACTAACGTTTGGCAATAGATCTGAGTTGGCATGTGATGTAACCCCTTCCATGGGAACCCTATGCAAAGTAGGTTTATGCATTTTGACATTTAACTTTGCTGTTACATTATTTTCGTAAATCTATTATATAGTAATTGTTCCAAAAATGTGATGTATTCAACATAAATTACTATCGATAATCATAACATTAGAAGAATCACAACAAAAACACTCCAAAACGATCCAACTTATTTCCAACCTGCTCCTACCTGCTAACTGCCAGTCAAACATGCTCCAAACTGCTTCAACTTGCTCCTACCTGCTAACAGCTCTTTCAAAACACTGAAAATGAACATGCCCTTAGTAGTTTTTGAGGTAAAAGCAAATCAACGACACAATCTGGCTAACGGGCGGGGAGAGAGTACAGTAAACAATTGGGCTACAGCCAATTTGACTTAGGCTAGCTCCAAACAAGGAATATGCCTTCCTTGAGTTTGAACCTTCGACCTCAACTTATAGAAGCGTACAGATGACCACTTGAGTGCCTATTTGTTTCAGTATTTTGCACCTGCTACTTGCTCCAATCTACTCAAATCTGTTACATGCTAGTCAAATCTGCTTCAACCTGCCCCAACCTGCTCTAACCTGTTCCAACTTGCTCTAACTCGCTCCTACCTCCTCCAACCTCATCGAGAGAATGTTTGGAGTATTAAAGAACACTTGGAGGATCTTAAAGGACATAATGCCTCAAGTGAGTAGAGAACGACAAATTGATATAATTATATCATGCTGCGCATTACACAACTTTATCCGACCAATTTTACCGAGGGCAGCAAACATTACAACCATCCCTAACATTGGGTTGTATGATGTGCGAAACAAGCAAGCAATGAATGAATGTAGAGATGCAATAGCTAATATGATTTTAACATCGAGAAACAATAATTACAATATTTGCTAATTTTAGTTATAAAGAAACGCATATGGTTATCATAGACTAACGTTTGGTAATGTATTACGATGACATTTAACTTTTCTGATACATTATTTTCGTAAATCTATTATATAGTAATTGTTACAAAAATGCGATGTATTCTACATAAATTACCATCGATAATCATAACATTAGAAGAATCACAACCAAAACGCTCCAACCTGCTCCAACTCACTAACTGCTAGTTAAACCTGTTCCAAACTGTTTTAACCTGCTCCTATCTGCTCCAACTTGCTAATAGCTCTTCGAAAACGCTGAAAACGAACAGGCTCTGAGTAATGATCATAATATTTTTTTTTTTGTGTACATTTGAGGCATAAAGGGCAAAGTTAAGCACAATTCGAACCCAAATCTTCGCAATAACTTTCAAAGACTTTATCAATTATATGTTAATTGGCACCCACGTAATGATCTTAAAATCAGAGTAAGAACTTGTTCTATATATACTTCTACGCATACGTTAAAAAAATATATATTTAGTTTAGCAGATGATTGAATTCATATCATTCAACTTTCATGAATGTATCTAAATGTGAGCTATAAATACACCCCTTAGGTTTTGGCGAAAATCATGTGACTCCTGGATAGGGCCACTTGCAGTGGTTGAATGAAATGCGGTAGTCAGAATGGTTGTCTTTATCATGCAAAACAGTACTAGAAAATGCATGTAACGTTGTTCAACAAACAACTTGAAAAAGGCTATGCTTCCGTTGGGAACAATCAGACAAAATAACGTTTCTGCTGTGTTTCAGTTTATGTTTTCTTAGGGCGTAGATTTGTTTCAATGTTGATAAGGATTTGTTTGGATCTAAATTAAATTCGCTATATGTCACATGCATTGCAATTTTTCCCTCTGAGAGTGACTGTACCTAAATGACCGGCTATATATGGGATGGGGAAGAAAATTCCAAGCTGCCCAAACGCTGCCTTGGATTCTCATACCCTTCCTTTTAGTATTTGTAATTTTGCACCTTTGTTGATTAGGAAAAATCTAATCAGAAAAAAAAAAAGCAATCCCAAGAGACAGTCTAGTCTTGTCCTCAAGGAAAAACTTGTACAACTCATACATTTCACCACGTTATCAGTATAATTGTTTGTTTATGTTTAGATTTTCTCAAACCTTATTTAATTCAGATCTCCGCTTAGCATTATCTTTGCTGTTTTAGTGAGCATTTAGGCTACAGTGAGCAGTGTTATGTGAGAATCTCTGGTTAGCAATGGTTCACTGGATAATGGAAAATCGGTCTCATATGTTGAGTTGTCTCTTTAAATTTACCTCATTCAGATTCGCTTATATTAAGTATCTTTTTAATTCTTGCAATCATTACATTGAACATCTGTGAATTTAGAATTGACATATAGTTGACAAGACTTCGTAAAAAAAGTGAGCTCGTAACCATAGACTTATTGTATCATGCATGTCAATTCATTGTATTATTATATATTCTTGATACTTCTTATCAACTTAATGGTTATGGAACATAAGATCCCATGTAACGGGTACTCATGTACCCTTTACCTTTTGAGAGATATAATTATCGAAAAAATAGACCTATGTAACGGTGGAGTTATATATGATACTATACACATTACCCCCAACGACAGCAATAGCAAAGAGACCGTTGTTCAACTAAAGGTACCCAAAGTTATAATTAATTTCCATTAAACTATGCTAAAGTCTCTCTATTAGCATATTTATTTAGAAGAATAAGACTACTTCATTTGAATCTCCCTAGCTAGATTCAAGTGAAAAGATTGAAATCCGCACTGAGTGATACTCATGATGGCATGATATTGCTAGAATTAGACATCCAAAAAGAAAGATTAAAAGAACTTTGATGTCTGCTTGTTGCATAACAGTTAAAAAAAAAAGGTGTTTGATTACCACGAGGACATTATTCTCCAACCAATTCAATCTCATGGCACCATGTATGTAATTCAGTGCTCCCACATTCCATTTAATTATTATTTATCAAAGCTAAAAATTTTCCCGTTAGTTCCAACTAATATTGGTAGTTGAGGTATAAAATTTAACATGCTGTTTTTAGAATCATCAATCACCTTGTTAGTTAGACTATCTACTAACCCACCCATAAGTCAACGATGAACAACGTAACTGTGTAAATTTACCTGCTGAAAACTTCACATCAGTGCTATATATGATCAGTTCTTAGCTCAATGGAAATCAAGACTACTTTCTAAATTGAAGACCTTGGATCAAATCTCACGACTTATAAATCTCCTTGTGTAGAGATGAGTAGGATAGTTAACCAGGCCCTTGGAGTTGGGTTCTCCCTCGTTGGACCGCCAAGTCTATTGAATACCCCTAATTAAATAGAAATTCAATAAGATTGAGTTGTCTGCATTTAGCCATCTAAAATAATTTAAACTCCGGATTTTATTATCAAGTTATAAGCATCTATGGTAACTGTTTCCTCATTTCAAATTCTTATATAAGATCTTCTGTATGACCATCCTTTTAGCTAGGTCATGCACATAGCCCAACCTCTATTATCATCGGATGAGATCGGTGGTGTCATCGAAAATAAGTTGATTATTTTGTTTCTTTTTTTAAAATTTTTGGACAAATAAGGTGAAAAGATTAACAAAGAAAGAATTTGAATCCAATTTTTTTAATAATTACACTTAAATTAAACTTTACCAATTAAAACAATATAATTAACACCCACAAAATTGTTTGCAATTTTGCGTTTTTCAGCCATGGTTAGGACAAATGCTTAATTATCAGAAAGCATCCTCCTTTTTTTTGGATATGAAGAAAGCATTCTTAGTTGTTGGACCCTGGCCCCTCAAGAAAGAAAAAGAAAAAACTTTCCTTCGACCAATAGTTGTTCTGCTTAATTTTTTAATTCCTCCAAAAAGGAAAAAAAAAAAGAAGCAAAAGAACTTGTTTCATGATAATGCAGTCATCAACAATGGAACGTTGCATGCTGGCCGATAGAAACATTATATTAGAGCATTACCATCCAGAGTTTTAGACTCTGACCTGTCACGTCAGCAAAAGTTTCACAATTTTGGAACTTGTATTCCATCACTTCTCTAACCTATAAAACTCCAATTTTAATCATCTAACAAAAATATTTGTCATGGACCCACCTTATAACACACAACCTATTTTTTAAATCATTTAAAAATTATATATTTACTCCAAAAATAAAAAAAGTTTCATAAAAAAAGCCCAAAGTTGTACGCGGGGAGACACGATAGGTAGAGCTGGGTAGTAGATCGTGTCGGGTCGGGTTCGTGTTCGTGTTGAACTTAAACGGGTTGAGAATTCCTCAACTTGAACCTAACCCGTTTATTAAATGGGTTGAAAAATCTTGACATGTACCTATTTAATTTTTAAACGGGTTGACCCACTTAACCCGTTTAAGATAAACAGGTCAAGTTCAGTCGCTTAATTGACTATTTGCGCATTTAATATTTTCAACTAATATGTAATTACAGTGTTAAAAATTAGGTTTACGTATCACATTAAATAATTACTCTTTGAAATTCCCCATATTCATCATAATTCATAATTTCTAAAAAATTTTATATTCTTAATTATCTAATAAAAAGTAAATGGATAAATAAAAAATAAAAAAATGAGTTGACTTATTTAACTCATTTAATTAAACGGGTTAAATAGGTACTTTTTCGTGTTGAGAATCTCAACCTGAACCTAATCCATTTAATTAAACGGGTTGAACGTGTCAACCCATTTAATTAAACGGGCCAAAAATTTATACCCAAACCCGCTTAACTTCGTGTCGGGTTCGGGTCAGTAATCGTGTCGGGTCAGCTTTTCCCAACTCTACGCATAGGCGTGGTCCCCCGCATGTCACCTTTTTTCTTCTCGTTTCATTTTGTGACATTTGTCCAGATGGGGCCCACGTTCCACTTCCCTCCCTTACGCTGTGAATGCTCTTACATTACGCAATCCCACTGTGAGTAATGTTTCACTTGAAAGAACGTGTCTAAAGAGAACATGATGCCGAAACAGAACCCATTGGGATGGATGGATGAACGTGAGGATCTCTGTTGTCGATAAACCTGCCTCACTCTACTACAATGATTTTCAAGAAAATATGTTTATCTTTCATGCATAGCTTTATTTGGCAAATAATTGTTAATTGTTTGTATTAGCTGTTAGTTGCTAACTGTTTGAATTAACTGTTTGTATTAGTTATTTGAATTAGCTGTTTGTAGGAAAACTGTTTGGAAAGATTAGCTGTTTCTGATAAAATTATGAAACAAAAAGCTAATTCTCAAAAAAGTTCTTCCAAAAAGCTAATAGAATTAGTTTTTTGAAATTAGCTTTTTGAACCTAAAAAACTATTCCAAAAAGTCATTTTACCAAATACGCAAATTAACTTTTTTGTCCAAAAAGCTATTTTTGACCAAAAGGCTGTTTGCCAAACATCCCATAATTAACAACAACAACAACAACACCTCTCAGTGTGGGTCCCGTTTTCGCGTGGTCTGGAAAGATCCAGATGTAGGCAACCTTACCTCTACCAGCATCCCTGCCCGTAGAGAAACTGATTCCAAAAGACCCATAAAGTAAGATTTTGTGTAAACATTTTGTAGAAGAAAGATTTTGTGAAAACACCCCATAATTAAATTAATCTTTAACTTCAAATCTTTCTGACTTCAACGTATACTTTAAGATTATAGTGTTGGAAATGTGATTCTCCTTGCAAGAGAATTTGAGCTAAGATGGTCTACAGAGAAGGAATTAATATTGAGCATTATTGTTCTAGTTGTATTTTATTATGAATAAATTTACGATTACACAAGAGCATTAAACAGTTTTGTATGTAAACTCTAAACCAAAATTCAAGGATAAACAGTAAATTAATACACTTTGGATCTTGAGGTTTTTTTTTTTTTGATTGTTTGACCCTCTATTTTAAAAGAGTCGCGCTACTATTGACCATGTAAAAGGAGGGGGTTAGAACACATACCACATATTTATCAATTTACAAGACTCAAATCTGATTACAATCTTGGGTTAATACAGCAATAAATTTATCGTAAGTTTTTGAGTTAATACAGCAATAAATTTCAACCTTGATGCAATATTACACAAAAATAGAACAAAACTGAGGAGGTCCAGCAATGAGTCGTTGCATATTGCAAGAATTAATACAGGCTATCTGATCAAGGAAACTGGCTGTAATACATAGGGAATGGGGTCTATCTTGGTTTTTGCAATCCATCCGAATTTGGATGGGAGACGACTATGATTGATCATGATCAATTAGTTATCAAATACAAACTAAGATTTATATATGAAACATGTAATCATAATGATAAGATATTGAATGATATAATTATCAATAAAGTTACAAATAATTAAAATAGGCAAAAATAAAATGCAAATTGAATTGCAAGTACTTCACGTCACGTGTAAAATTAAATATTGTTTGTAGATGAATTTATTCCATTACACTTGTAATTAAAAACTTTGTAACCAAACATTGCAATGTAATTATTATCCCATTTCATTATAATAACAATTGCATTATATGGTTGATTCCATTGCATAATGATTGCATTACTTTCAATCAAATGCTACATTATAGTAAAATAATTAAACTAGCTATTAGCTAGCTACTTGATTAATTATGGCTATATACCCTAAACTAATTCTCCCACCCACTCATCTTCGTTTCTCTCTCCTCCTCCTCCTCATCACCATCACCATCTTCATCAATCATCATCATTAATCATCATCACGTCCCAGTCTCATGCATGTGTGGTTAAGCCCCTTCAAAATTCATGATCATTTCATGTTCCTAGACAGATATTTTTTTCAAAATATTTTTTCTTTCATATTTTTCTCAAATCAAACAAGAGAAAGAACAATTAGCAATGTATGAAGCTGATTCGTTAAGAATAGTTAGGAGCAGTTTGAATAGAATATAATTATTGATTAACAGTTTGGATCAGTTAACAATCTCAAAATGTTGAAACGAACCAATCCTTAATTATTAGAGTGTTAATGTTCCACTATATTATGAATTCAAATTAAAAAAAAAACTTCAATATTCAACTATAATGATAGAAGACGATCTGTAAACACATAGGGGAGGGGGAAAAAAAAGAAAAAAAGAGGTCATCTTCCGCTAGTAATTCGTCATACATACCTAAGATGCATATGGCAAATGAAAATTTGATTAGAATAAGCCTAGAAAGATGTAGCTCGATGTTCATACAAAATGATAAGCTTGTACATCCATATGATCTCCCCATCATCTCGTGTACTGGTCGTTATCCAAAATTTATCTGTAGGTGCTGAATTAGTGCTATCAACGAGCCACAAGTAAACCACATTTTCATTAATTAGCGTTATATTGCTATTCAATTGACCCCCTCCCACCGTTCCCCACCTCTCACCTCTGTCCTCGAAATAGAAAAATATAATATTATATCGTAGACTACTTGATAAAAGTGACCAACCCTACGTAAGCAGAATCCATACTAACAGGATTTGTTGTTGTTGCTTTGATAAAAGTGACCCAACACAAATAATACGAGTCACCGAGGGCCCGAAGATATTTTCTTTGCCAAAACAAGAAAATTAAAAAAAATTCATCTGTCAAGTTTATGCATCAGCATAAATGTCAAGTGAAATTTTAATATGAGCAGTTTTAAGTGATATGATAATTTAAACTGGCTGACATCTTCAAAACATATATGATTTGAAACTTAGTTTAGATAAGATGCTTTCAAGCTCAATCACAATCCTAATGACCATACAATTGAGATTAGGTTAGGGGGATTTTGTCTGTATGGTCCCCAACTGTATTTTTAATTGCCAAAAATCATGTATGATGTTTGTACCTCCAGACTCTTTTTCCAGACACATTTCAGTTTTGTTTTGACGCATAAGGCGGCTTTAACCCTCAGTCCCCACGTACTCTCATCATTCATTCCCACCTGTTGTACTTGCTATGCAAAACTATGGCCTTCGTTTTTTGGAAAATGAGCGAAGTTAATTAAAACGGGTTGAAGTAAATTCAAATTATTAAACTGAAATTTACCAACAAAAAGAGCAGACTCACAATAATTATTAAAGAATAGTCCATTTATAAAATTTATCAATAATTCATTTAGACTCACCAGTGGGGCCTACCTCTGTTACATCAGCTTGTGAACCAACTTTTCGACTTACAATTCTCTCTCTCCAATGTAAGACTCACTATTTTAGCTTGTAAAATAAAATAATACTCATAAATTTACTTTATAACACAATTTTTAATATCCCCAAAAAAAACCAATTAAAATTTAAATGAAAAACAAAAAAATAAGAGAAAAAAAGGAGTGAGCTGCAAGCTGGCTCACGGCCATAAGTCGGCCCGCAAACTGCTCACCACTGCAACACAGGTGAATCGCTCAACACTCGTACAGAGGCGAACGAGCCAAGAAAATAGTGCAGTTGGAACTTGGAAGTGCTCTAAATGATTTGGGACACCCTCTGCCAAATGCCAATGTCTTATTAGACTTTTGCCATTTTAGGTTTTGCTTTATACTGCCCTTTTCTGAGATAAATGACAGGATCAGCTTTTTCCCGCCCTGCCATTTTGACACACTATTGAAAGTTGAACCATTATAGTACAAAATCTTCATTAACATATGCCAAAGAATCCAATCCATGTTAAAATTCCTGTAAAACTGTAACTTTACCAAACACATGATCTCAATCAATCATGCAAAAACATGTCTGCCCCCACCTGAAAGGTGGCCACATGCTCAGCTGTATAACTCAAGTGCAAAAGAACACAAATCTTTAAGAAATAAAGCAAAATATAACAATAAAAAAATTGGAAAAACAAATGACAATAATTTGCACAAAGTGAACAACCATAATTAATTTACACATAATATACAGACAAAAAAGAGTATCAAATACACACAAATTTTGCACCCCTCTTCTTCTTCTTCTTCCTCTGTATTTGCCCTCAAAAGTTTAGCAACCCATCATCAATCAATACCCAAGACAGACCCAAAAATCCCAACATAAAATAAAAAAATTTAAATCACAAAACCCAAAACTCCTTCCTCGTAATAAATATAAATGTAATTAAAAAAACACTATAGAAACCCTTACAAAAAGCAATATTAGAACAAAATCAAAGGAGACTTATTCTGGAGAGTTACTAAAAGTTTGAATGAATGGGGGGTGTCATCACTGAGAAGCCTTGATCTTGGACCTGTAGAGGAGCTTCTTCTTCTTGGAGCTTTGGTTGTCAATGGTGATAACCACCTTACCGGCCTCGGTCACCTTGAAGGAGTCATAGATCAGAGGCTCATCTGTTGGTGTTAGCTTCCTTGGCTTGGCTATGTTTAGTGAGTATGATCCTTCCTTTTCAGGCACAAACTCAGCCCCATAGGTTACATCCCATCCAATCACTCTTAGCTCCCAAACCAGCTCAGCCGCCTACAAAAATAGTCGCGATCATAGTTAATATCAATACAAATTGAATTTGTTGTGCTTGTAGAAATTTTTATAGAGGTAAAATTGTGTACATCTACAGCTCCCCAGATCCTCCAAAAATGGGATATATGCCACTAGTAGAAGCTGTACAAATTGAATTTGTTTCATGTACTATGCAAATTTAGTCACCTAGTTATTTAGGCAAGACTCAAATTGATATGAAGACAAATTGAATTTGTTCCATATAAATCATACCTCAGTGAAGGTAAACTCAATGGGATGTTTGCTACCAGGCTTGATGATAACTTCAGTAACAGGATCAGCAGGAGAGAACTCATGCTCACCATCTTTGCTGTGCCCACCAAATTGAATTGGCACTTGCTCTGGAGCTATGTACCTGTGTTTTTCACACCATCATGCCGAAAACATGCAATTATTATATGAGAGGGAGGTAGAGAGACGAACAGAGAGAAAATAGAAGGTGGGAAAGGGAGGAAACAGAGTTACTGACTTGAACAGGGTCTCAGGAGTCTTAGATGGGCTTGCAAACACAAACTTGCTCTTGCTTCTTGGGGTAAATACTGTGAGGTAGATCCAGTTGTAGGCCAAGTACCACCAGGAAACATTGATGCACAACTGTTGTCCCCCAAATATAGAAAGAGAAAACAAACCAACATTCAATCAATCCCACATGAAATGAAACTCAATCAAAACTGAGCATACCCACATCAAAATTAATGCTCAAGATCCAATTTTGCAAATAACCCAGATCAAGTCAGGGATAAAAATAGAAACCCAATCCAAAAAAAACAAAGAAAGAAAACATACCTGTTTAGCAACAAACTCAGGGTAGTTGTCCTGAAGAATCTGAAGGAATCTGTCAATCACCTTGTAAAGATCCCTCTTCCCATACCCAGGAGAGTTCTTAAGATCATTAACCAGAACAAAAGAATTGATGCCTTTGGGGCTAAAATCAAGGGTTCTGATCGTCTTCTCAAGGAACTGAATCAACCATCGGAGGAACTTCTTCCTCTTCTCAGCATCAGCAAAGGTGTTCTGGTAAAACTCCTTGTTCTGAAACTCCCCAAAAACATTGTAACAAACAGGGCGCCCATGCCTGTCATGCCCATGAGTGAACACCACCTTCTCGTAGTCATTTCCAAGGTCTTCGTTGAGTAGATCATCAACGCCGAACTCCTTCCTCCATCTGACTGTGTTCCTGAGCATGGTGAAGGCCTCTTTGACCCTGAAATCTCTGGCTCTGAGAAACTTCAGGAGGATCACATCACTTCTCTCGTCAGCAAGTAGGGGAATTCCCCAGATTGACACCTCCTCGGGCTCAACTGGAGGTTCAGGGGCGGAGGTTTCCGGTGTCTCTTCCGCCTTCGGTGGCTCCTCCGCTGCTGCCTCTGCCGCTGCAGTCGCGACTTCGACGATGGTCTCCTTTATGGCCTCCACTGTCTTCTCTTCGGCTTCTTTCTTCTCCTCCACCGGAGCAGGGACCTCTGTTTTTGGAGCCTCCTCTGGTTCGGATGCCTCTGTTTTTGGAGCCTCCTCTGTTTTGGGTGCCTCCGTTTTCGGAGTTTCCTCTGCTTTAGGAGCCTCCTCTGTTTTTGGAGCTTCCTCGGTTTTGGGGGGCTCCTCTGTTTTAGAAGCCTCGGGCTCCTCTGTTTTTGCAGCCTCCTCGGCAGCGGCAGGGGCGGCGGCGGGAGGTTGCTCCTTCGTCGTCGTCGGAGGAGGAGGAGGAGAGCTCAGCTCGTGCTTCTGCAAAGCCTCTTCAACGAGCTTCTTGAGTTCTTCCAGAGCCTTCCTTTGAGACTCAGGAAGCTCACCGACAACATTAGTCTCTTCCTTGAAAGAGAGTTGGTGGGTGATCTTCTTCTCCTCCTCCTCAGCTGGCTTCTCCGCCTCGGCTGATGGCACCTCCGTCTCGGCCGCCGCCTCAGCCTGATTTTCAGCTTCCGGCACCACCACTTCCGCCGCCGAGGCTGATGATGTTGGGGCTGCTTCCACAGCAGCTTCAGGCTTCTTGGATTCTTCAGCCATGGATGGTCTTTTTCTTTTTTTGCCTTTTTTTTGGGGTGTTTTCTTTGAAGATGGGGAGAACTAAAGGGCGAGAGTAAAGAGAGAGAGTTTTTGTTTGATTTTGTAAATGGTGAAGAGGGAAGAACAGGGGAAGGGGATTAATATGGAGGAGATTGTGAACGTTGGAGAGAGAAAGGAAGACAGAGAAAGGGAGGAAACAGACTGTCAGAAATGGATTGCCAGCTACAAATGGGGGAAGGAGAGGACCCGCTGCCACCCCTAAAAATAAAACGGCTATAAGGATAATGATGGTGAAAAAGCATATTTAGCCAAAACCTCATGTCATGGTAATTATAATGTGACCTCCCAACATTAATCATGTTTAATTTAAAATTAATATTAGCAAAATGATAAGGATCTTGCTGCAAGATATTTTATAAGTGTTTTATTTTAATTAAAAAATCATGCAATTATATTTTTAAATTAAAAAAATGATAGGATCGAATCATGAAAGTATATTATAATTTATAAATTATATAAAATTATTTTTTTATGTATAATTTGTCACATTTTTAAAATACGCGTATCGTATGTACTCCGGATGGGGTTAATGCAATTAGGGTATCGTTTAATATTTTGTCGACATAGTCGACGAATATTTAAGGTTAGTAATTCATAATTAAGTATAATCATTGAAAAAATTGTGGTTTTAAATCATAAAATATGTTAATTTATGATAAGAAAAGATATTTAAAAGTGTGTTGCAGCAAGGCATATATCACTACTTATTTTACATGAAAATTAGGAAAGGCACAACTACTTTGTCCCCCCCCCCCCCAAGTCTAAAATTAGAGTAATGTTCATATTAGTATGATAGGGGAATAGAAATTATTAAAGTTGTAAAAAGCTATTTTAAGAGTTATAGGTTGTTTTAAGGAGATGAAAGGAAATTATAAGTAACTGTTAAAAAATATAAGGAATTGTAATAAGTTGTTAATATTTATAAAATGTTGGAAAGAATATAAGAAAACCAATTAGATGGAAAAAATAAAGTATTTATTAGTGAATATACGACAGATGATCGGTGACCCAAGAAAACACAAGAATTGACTTTTATAAACAATTGTAAAGAGTTATAAGAAGATGTCAAAGAATTGTAGGCGATTGTAAAGAAATGTGAAGAGTTATAACACGTTATATAAGCTCAAAACATAGGATTTCTTAAAATCTAAAATTACATATCATCTTAAACTAGTATACTAAACCATCTAGATTTTACTTAAACTAAATCCAACTCGATATAACTGAAATTTAATTAACTGTGTTCATTATTAAAATAAGTCTATTTTAACGCGATCATACTAAATAGCTAATTGAACTAAAATCGGCCCACTTACTATCACTAATTTTCCTTCCTCTTTAACCTGTCCAATATTTCAATGCAGGTAATTTTTGCCAGATATGACCAACTTCAATCAACACCTTTATTTAGGAAAAAAGAAGGAGACAATGAGTTGAATCAAGACTTACTAAAGCTATTCTTTTACTCATCTTTTACGCAATTTCTTTTGACAAATGAGTAATTTTGTTGACATTGTTTACTAGTACGAATTCTTTTCTATGCACTGATTGATTCTGTGGGTAGAGACAACTACAAATAAACCATGGAAATTAAATAAACTATTTCATCTTATTTAGACAACCACTTACGAGTTAAATGTGATGCAAAATCATCTCTGATTCGATAATTAAGCTTCCATTCCTTTTCACATGATGTTTTAATTGATTAGATTAATACCGAGCATAATCATCTCTGATTTGATAAGGATTCTATCTTACCCAGTTACATCTAGGCTCTAGCTCGTAGTAATATATATGATTATATTCCTTGTTATCTTTAGTGACCGATGTGGTATCTTTGTCTAAGTGCATTTGTCATCCCACCAATTGCATGAACTTCCCCTTAAAAAAGAAAAAGAAAAAGAAAATCATGTACTATATATCTTCATTGGGAATTCCATATGAAACCAAATCCTTTGCATGTTGTCTAGTCGACATCTCCTCTCTTGCAAATAGAGTGGTCTTGTTGAAGATAATGTTTAAAAAGGTCTTAAAACAACTAGCTTATATAGCAATGGTGATTGGTGAGTATGGAATAGAAAATTAAGAGAAATTATCATGCATATACGCAGTGGCGGAGCCATAGTTCAAACTCTAGGGTGTCAAATACAGTGCAACTAATGTTCATCTAATGTGTGCTCTAATTTTTTAATAACTTTTCTTCTGTATTTGTTTATGACACAATATAGTTATAATGTTGCACTAAACCTACAAGAGATCCAAAATTCCATCTTCAAACTTCCAAGTTCGATTTTTAAATTCAGAAGTTCATTAAAATTAACTCCCATTTGGCTATTTACAAAATGGTATTAGCATAATTATTGAACGCAAATTTGACTAGAATTGCTAAAATAGACATAATAGTTTGCAAAGAATGATTATAAATTAAAAAAGGAATATTATTGCCTTTGATTTTGCCCATAGTGATAAAGCATTTTATACTATTTCCTTTCTATGTTGATGCATGTCAACATAAAATAAATTTACATTTTAATTTTTACTTATTTTCATCTTTAGAAGAAAATCTTAATTCTTCCATTTATGCAAGGTGGATTCAAAAAATTAAATATTACGTGCAAAATTGTTTTTATGTATCTTAGTTAATCAAAATGCCACACAATTTTAGTTACATAACTCAAACACATGCACAACCTAATCCAACACTAACAAAATTCAAGCACGTCACACCACTTGGACACTACGTACGTGCAACCTAATATGTATGCTAACTAAATAATGTATATATGTTTTTTCCCCCAAAAAATTTAGGGTGTTAGTTGACACCCCACACTCACGTACCTCCATCCTTGATATATGGCTATATATGCGGCCATGTTCGTCCCCAGTGACTATAAAAATTAATGGTAAAGATTGCGACAAGTGATTAGGCGTAGTAGAAAACGGTGCCTACTTGTTAGCTACATGTAAAAGAATAATGAGGAGTGGTAAGGAACTTAGGGACAATGGTCAGAGACAGCAGTAAGCAATTAAGAATTGTAAAAAGTGGCTAGCTAATACTCTTAAATGACGAAAACAACAGTCCCATGAGTTGTGATTTCACAAACGCATTGATTCGGGATTTATAGTATGTTTTAATGCTCCAAAACTATGACTGTCAATTTCAATTTTGAAGTTTATGTAGATTTTATTTTATGACTTATTTGGTTGAATTATATGCAAATCAAGTAACCAACTAACTAGCATTTAAAAATCACTAATGACTCAATCGATCAGTTCATCTGTTCAATTCGTTTTAAGATGATAAGTGTTTTACTAGACGGTACAAATTATAGGTCCTGAATTATAGATTAAACGATGTATTTATATACAAGATTAAATTGAAGTAATGGTTATAATAAATTTGTTTGAATTAATTGCATATTTTTCATTCTTCTTTCTTTCTAATTAATGCCAAAAACAATTTATGCTCATGTAGCATCTCCCATGTTGATATCTAAGGGCATCCCCAACCCAAGTGCCAATTTTTGGAACTCAAGCTTGCCACGTCAGCATGAGTTCCACTTGCATTCCATTCAATCTTCCAACCAATGGAACTCCATTCAGGACAATTAATTACATGGAGCCCACAATTTGAATTTAATTTATTACTTTTTAATTTTTATGTTGTGTTTGGGTTTTAACTTTTGTAACATGTTTGAATTTTTATTTTGTTTTAGAGTTGTGAATATTTATTTTGTTGACAAAAAAAAGTAAAAATTTCAAATTTTAATTCCCCCCCATTTTTTTTGTGTTTGTTGTCGAACTAGTTTGAAAAAAAAGTTCGAAAGTGCAATTCAATTTTTTTTTGTATTTATTTTTTATTTTCTTATTTTTCATTTTTTTATTCCAGAAAAACAATCAACGAAAAATTCCCAAAAAAATAAAAAAATAAATAAAAAAAATAAAAATAAGAAAATAAAAAATAAATACAAAAAAAAAATTAAAGCTGAAATTTTTTAAAAATTTAATAAAAATTAAAATTAAAAAAATTAAAAAATTAAAATTAAAATTAAAAATTAAAAATTAAAAATTTTAAAATTTAGAAATCAAAAATTAAAAATATAAAATGAAATAATAAAACTACGAAAATAAAACATAAAAACAAACAAAATAAAAAAGAATGAACAAAAATAAAAAAAATTGAACGCATCAAAACGCAGCACTCGAGGTTGCCAGCCAATGCAAAACGACGCGTTTTGGAGGCAGAAAATGACAAAAAAAATGGAACGCGGGACGGACCTGTGCGCGGTTCCGTCCCCCGTTTTCTACACGCGTGCCATGCGTTGCCCCCGCCCCGTGTCACACGCGGTCCCCCTCCCCTTCACGCGAGCCTGTGGCTGGGGATGCCCTAAGGAAATGCAATGTAATTGAAAACGTAGTATACATTGAATAAAATTGTTTTGTTTTAGGGTTTTGTGTTCTTTTGATGGTAGATTTTATTCCGTTGGACAGAAACACTAAATGAATGGACAGAGTGAGATGGCTGTCACACAGAGTCACACAGGTGACAACGGTAGGGACCACCTCCTTGGTGCTGACCACGACCTCCGATATTCTCCTACCGCCGCTTGCCACGTGTCAAGACACCTTCGTCTGTCTTGCCAGCCTGTCAATTGGATTATATCAAATATTTTAATTACGAAGGAGGCTGCCAGAATGCTGTTGTAATTCATGCGAACTCAGGTCAATGGAGAAGACAAATGCAAAGCGGAGGACTAGGTTTTCTTTCCATCTCTTTCTCCTTTTCATTTTTCAATTTTTTTCCTCCAAAGTTAGCCTTTCTGAATAATAATAATAATAATAATAAGCATGGATCCTGCCTAACCATCCATAATTTAAGGTAAGGAAAAAAATTTAAATTTTTTTCTTTTCAACTTATCGTAATTAACTTATTGTTGATCAGTTTTGATGTATTTTGATTAGCGCTGAATGCTGATAAATACTCATGATAAGTTGAAGAGAACCGGTTCGAAGAGAACATAATAGTGTGGGCTTTGTTTGCATTGCATTAATATTAAGACTTGAGGGATCTTAGCTAAGAAAGATCTTTGCTCAATTATATTATGTTTCAAAACCCATTATATTACGATAATAAAATTATGTTTTTTTACCTAGCATTAATTTTAACCTTGCATGTAATATTTGTAATCATATCCAATCCCTTATTTGATGATCAATAATTGATTAATTGAATCTTATTAAATCAAAAGTCGAGCTAGAGCCACGCAAAACTTCATAACTTCCATCCCCCAATAATGGTCCTACAGGTTACATTCGAATAGTATACCAGTCAACTATATATGATTCTATACTGTAAAGATTACAACAACAACAACAACGACGACGACTCCCCATGTGAATCCCGTTTTCGCGGAGTTTAGGGAGATCCAGATATAGGCAACCTTACCTCTACCGACAATCCTGCCCGTAGAGAGGCTGATTTCAAGAGACCAACAAAAATCAGATTTGTGAAAACATTTTATAGAAGAAGAATTTTGTAAAAATCTTTTATAGAAAACATTTTGTGAAAACATTTTTTATGGAAAACATTTTCAAATTATGATACGAGATCATGTGAGTTATTCTTAAAATTAATAAATCTCTATACATAAAGATAAAATTTGAACTTCACCACATACTGACACCATTTTTAAATTGTTGCTCATTAAGGTAGCTAATATAACGGCCACAAAATAAGTGATCTAAAGGATTAGGTAATTGCATTAAGTACTAATTAAGCAATCCCTTTCACCAATCCGCCGGGGGGGGGGGGGTGGTACCAAATCCATATTTCATTTTCGAAGCGTCTAATTAATAACACAATCATTAAGTGTTGTATGCTTGCATGGATGAGAAGGGAGAATTGGAATAGATATTTTATAGGGAGGTTGGTCGTTGGAACACTTGCCTTTCTGAGGGAGAAGCTACTAGTAAACTGCCATTTTGTTGGGAGCAAAGACCCCAAAAAAATCCATTCTTGCGGGGTACCTTTAAATTAATTATGAAAGAGATAGGAAATTGCCAAATGACGACACAACAACAACAACATCTCCCAGTGTAGGTTCCGCTATCGCGGGATTTGGAGAGATTCAGCTGTAGGCAATCTTATCCTACCGGTATTTTAAATGACGATGTTTAATTAAAATATGTACTCCAATTTATTTATTTTTTTGGAAAAATGAAATAGTTTAAACGTTAGTTATTTAGCAAATTAGAAGGAGGGTATTTTAGTACTCAAATGTTATCTTAAAATACAAACTTTAATTATTTGCTAAAATTTCTGATTTTTATTTTATTTTTTGGTTTTAGGCAATTACTTTGGCCAGACTTTAGGATTTTGCACACTCCAAGACTAGAAATTAAGATTCCCTCGATTCCACAGGGCGAGTGATTTCAGATATTCGTCCAAAAATTCAAGAACAGGAAACAAGTTCGGTCAAATCAATTTCCAAAGTTTAGGACGTTATATTATATCTCAAGAGGATTAGTCATGACAAATATTCCATCTCATACATGCATGATAATTTTCTTCTTTTTTAACTTTCATTTTCTTAAAAATAGTTGTCAGTTATATTATACGTATTGATAGAATACATAAAAAAAAAGTTTAATTGGCTTCTTTCGTCCCTGTGTAAAAAGCCATAGTGGAGTACCATTGTGTACTACATGTCATACAGATGATCATTTCAAGCAGACGTGATTTCAAAGCCGGCCGACCATCCTGATAAGATAATGTCCAAGTAAAACAGTATAATAAAATTTAGAAGGATAGGAAAAGAAAATTTAGCACTAAGAAAATTCTAGAGAGACTGAGGGAGGACCTTCCTGAAATTTTTTGGATTAAAAGTCACATTTCTTTGATTTTTGTGATGCTCTTGTCAAATCTATTGCTTGACATTCTCTTCTTTTATTGCTTTGTTTTCATTTGACTGATCAAAAAGGCCGAATATTGAGTTCTTAAATATAATATAACACTTCTCTTGAGTGACTAGTCTTTAATAACCAACTTGAGGTTTTAGCTAAGGTTTTTTTTTTTTGATAAGCAGATTTCTCCTCAATAAATTAAAGAGGACAATTTTTTGTTATAAATTAGGCATATTATCACATTGAAAATTTTATGGTATAGTGCACCTACGTATGTCCTGTTTGAAAAACAGTTGTTAACTGCTAACTGTTTGTATTGCCTTTTTGTTGTTAGTTATTTGAGTTAACTGTTTGAATTAGCAGTTTGTTAAAAAATCGATTAGTAAAATTGGTTTTTTTTTATAAAGTTGTAAGACAAAAGACTAATTATTCGACAAGCTTTTCCAAAAACCTCATGGAATTAGCTTGTTCAAATTAGCCTTTTGGATCCAAAAAGTTCTTATAGAAAGTCTTTTCACTAAACACCCAATTTAATTTTTGTTGTTTCATATATAATACAGTGTGGAGAAGAGAGCCACATATTTATTGTAATACCTTCTTGAAAATAGATTTGCTAATCTACTGTAATTTCCTCATGTGAGATAGCTAGTGTTTGAACATAAGGGACTGCATTTGAAATGCCGAACTTAATTGAAGAGCCGCTTGACATTATGACGGTATTTCTTCTCTTCAAATTAAAGTAAAACAACTATACAAAGACAAACAAAAACAATTGCATAAATTAAAACTTTCATAATTGAAGAGACTAAAATTCAACTAAAGCTAGACAGATAAAAATACTAGCTACTATAAAAAAAAAAAAAAAAAAAACTACAGTAGATATGAGGACAAGAATGATCAAAAGCCGACCATCCCAACTCTCAAAGTACCAACAGCAAGGCAATCAAAGAAATACACCAAACGATTACTATTTTAGGGGTGAGAGAGATCGGACGGTGCATATATATATATATCTCAAGTTGACTGACATTAATTTGGGTTCTACAATAAATAATCAATGCAATATGAGCATTTCACGCATTGACTGCCAGTAATATTACAAAGGGATTATAAATTAATCCTTTACCTAACAATAAATTTATTGCATTTTGGTAGACTATGTAGTAGCTAATACTCTACTCTAATACAGTCATACAGACAATTTATTCGGCAGCACATGTCACCCATATTCATGTCACAGTTTTCCTGTTAAGAATAATTCAATAAAATGATGTACTTGATTAATAGAATAACCGCTTTTAAAGATAAGCCTTTAGAAATTATCTAATACTTTTTCTTTGGTTGAAAATTTGGCCAATTGGAAGACTTATATAAAATCAGTATCTATGCTAATACGAATACCTACAAAAATGAGATTGTCTATATAAATCGGTATTTATGTATGAACGTTATTGCAGTGGTGTTGAGCATTTAAACCGTTAAGCATGCATTATCCTTTCTAGGATGACGGTATTTTGAAGTTGCGGTGTAGAATAACCGTTAAGCATTTAAATCGGCCAATTTGTATTTAGCTGTTCTTTTAAGTATTTATCTATTAATTCCGAATAATTGAATACGGAACATAATTAAATTACATTTAGAGGACATTTCGTCGTCTCAAAATGCAAATACATAAATTGTTGGAGTATAAAAGTGGACATTATCCCACATTAATAAAAATAAAAAGTGGATGTTGTCCCACATTGATAAAATTAAAGAGCTTGAGCATATATATAAGTTTGTGAGTTATTTTACCCATTGCCAATTGATTTTGGGATGGAATCTCATTAGAGCTTATATATATGACTCTTCATTTAAAAGCCCAATCAATATATAAAATTTGACACAAACATATCGAATGTTGAATCAAAACGCAGCATTCAATTTGATTAATTAAAATTAACTAAGGTAATTAGTATGATTTAGGTTCAAGTTGTTACAATTTTGATTTGCGAACTTCAACGTTTCCACCTATGCATGCTTGAATAGTGGAGTATACGTGCCTACATGTTTTTAATTGCCTCCGTTGTAGTCCTCCTTTCCTGATTATATTCCTGGATATATGTTTTTCTTTTCTTTTTCTGTTTCTACTCTATCATTTTGACATAATCTGCGCCGTATTTCGAATGATTAAGGCAACTAGTTTAGTGTGTAGACATTTATTATAAAAAGGGAAGAAAAAAAAATGTAACAAGGTGGACCAGAGTGTTAAGCCTGATCATGGTCTAAATTTGCTGTGTAGATGTGTAGATGCTTCATCACAAATTACAGATAATCCAACAGTGGTGCTGGCCATATGTATTGCCAGCTTATGTTCATATATGCAAAAACAATGATTATGGTCATATGAGCAACGTACATTCCCAAAAAGAAAAAAATAATAAAATCCCTGACTTTACAACTAATAAATGAGTGTTAGAAAAATGGGCGAAGGCTGTCGAAATATATCATAACTTTAGACGTGAATGCTTGTTTGGTCTAATTTTTTTATGACTCTTTAAACTAGAAACAAAAGTAGGATATATAGAGATTTTTTTTTTTAATAGATTTGAATACGTTAAAATTGCAACCATATTCATTCAGTATTTGTAAATTGTAATACACCAATTTAACTTAAAGAACCGCAACCATATTCATTCAGTATTTTAATCAAAAGCCGTTTGAGTGCCAACTCTTGTGGTGTTTGGCAAACAACTTTTTGAAAAGTTTTGTTGTCAAAAAGAGTTTTTTTGATCAAAATTAGCTGTTTGACCAAGTAAAAAAACTAATCTGCGTGTTTGATAAAAGAGCTTTTCAGAAGAGCTTTTTGGGTCCAAAAAGCTAATTTGAAAAGGTTAATTCTATGAACTTTTTGTTAGAACGATTAATTTTAACAAGCAGCTAATTTAAACAACTAATACAAATAGTTAACTCAAACAACTAACGACCTAATACAAATCACTAACAGTTAACAACTAACAGCTGTTTACCAAACAGAACCTTATGTTTTAAGCATGGAAACTTTGTGGTGTAATGTCATCTCATACCAGTCATAAACTAATGTAGTACTAAAAAAAATATTCTATTATTTTGAAGCAACAAAAATATAAAACATCCCCTCAAAAGGCGGAGGACAAGATGAACTGTTTACAGCGATGATCAATCCTTCAACTCTGGCGCATAGTTGAAAATTTGAACGATTTTTCAGTACAATAATATAATTAATATGATACTCTTGCTACAAAATAGTATGATTCACCTAAAAACATTTTTTAGAATTAATATAATATAGGTGCCAAAAAGCTTTGCTTGAAGGTTGTACAAGCGCCGATGATTGCGAACGATCACTATGATAACAGGTAAGCTCCAACTGTCACATGAATATAATATTGCATTATTTACTCATTGAGAACAGTTTAGAATTAAATTTTATAGCTATTTTTGAACAGTTCAAAGAGTTATGTGCTAGACGTTAGATGTGGGTGTCAATTATCTTAACTGATAAAGTTCTCAAAATCTGTTTTAAGAGTTTTTGGATTTGAATTCCGCTTGTATCAGTCTTTACAGTGCTATTTACCCCCCCCCCCCCCAAAACACACGGGGAAAAACCCACAAGCAACAGAACAAACAACTGAGAACAAAACAGTCTTTGATTCTCATTGAGAATTCCTTTCAGCAATTTCTACAACAAATTTAACTTACTGCATTCATATCTACTTCCCTACATGGCATAGACCCTGCTGTTCAGTACATTGATACAACAGTAGCTATACACACGAGTATTTATCGTCTCGTAGATGTGTGAGCTGTGCACATACAGCTAGAGGTTTACATGCCCATTGTTCTTGTATTTATACGAATTTGCAAAAAACATGAAGAGGGTGAATCCTACAACACTGAAACCGGCAATTAGCCAATAGAAGTAATCAAGATGAGCGCGATTCAGATTATTAGCCAACCAGCTCTCATGTCCACCTCCACTGGTTACTTTGTTGACGATTGAAACAAGGAGGCTGCTTAAAAGGCTCCCTACGCCAAACACACTCAGGTATAGAGAAAGGCCCACGCTCCTCAGTTCATTCGGAACCTGGTCGTAGAAAAACTCCTGCAAGCCAACCATAGTGAATGCCTCTGCGATCCCAAACAAAATGTACTGAGGAAGCAGCCACCAAATACTCATAGGAATCGTCACATTTGGCAAATCAATCAGCCCATGTTCCAAGGCAGTATTGAGCCGCTTTTTCTCTATGACAGCTGCAACTGCCATACAAATGATAGATATGAACAATCCGATTCCCATTCTCTGAAGTGTTGTTATGCCGGCAGGTCTTCCGGTCATAGCTCTGGCAACCGGCACAAAAGCACGATCATAAATGGGGATGACCACAACAATGCTGATGGCAATAATTGACTGTAATGATGCAGGTGGTACAACAAAACTTGACCCAATTGATCTATTCAGTGTAGCTCCTTGCTTGGTGAAGAAAGTTGATTGCTGTGAGAACACTATTGCAAAGACCAAATTCGTTGCCCATATAGGAAACAACCTAAGCACCGACTTAGCCTCTTCAACGTCATCAATGCTGCAAACTTCCCCATCTCCCTTTGAAGAGCCTGTAGTCAGCAAAGCTTTGTTGAGGAACCTAGTAAAACAAAAGGCGTCATCCATTTCATGTTCTGATTTCCAGTGATCCTTTATGAAATTTTCAGGGCGCAGAGTTCCACAAAAACTTCATAGCTTTGTCAGAAGTTTCCTAAACCAACAAAACGCATGGGTCTCCTTACACATTTTAGAGCTCCATTGCAAGTTTCAAAGCTCTGTAAGATTCATGTTCTACTAATCTCAGACCTTACAGTAAAATTTTCAAACCTGCATCTATGAATTCTGAAATTTCTTCAAAAAGTTTTAGGGCTTTATAAAAAATTCCAAAGTTTCAATAAGAACTTCCAAGGCTCTACAAATTTCCAATTAGAGTACAGAAAATCAACATAAATATGCAGACAACACTACTGAACATTTGTTAAAGGACTATTTCAAACAAAAACTTGAACTAATTGTTGACGGCTCACAGAATATGCTTAATACTCTAACACGGCCTCTCACACAAATACTCGTCGGGCTTGAAGTGTAGATGTTGCAAAAGGCCCTCCTTACCTTGCACATAATTCAATATGGGGGTTGCTGAGATTCGAACCTTAGACCTCCCACTCAAAAAGGTTACAATGCCATGTTCAACAACTATTTTAACCAAAAACAGGTGATTGAAGGCTCAAGAACAGGTTTTGTACTCTAAAAACATTCAACGACATAATGCACACATTGCTTCAGAGGGAACTTGTCAATATGTTGTGATTAAAGGATGGCCGGACAGCACACCTGTTACTTTAAGAATCATAGCAACCTACAAAGGGAGAGGAGGATGGAGGGTTCATCTGTTATGTCAAGCGGTTTTAAATTAACGAAGAATAAAATCACGATTATTGTGTTATTAGAGTGACTAGAAACTCAGCAATGGAAAGTCCTCTCTAGGCCTTAACAATTTATCCTATAAACCAAAACATGTCCTGTAAAACCATGAAGGGTTCTGTAAGCTGGTTCATAAGATAGAGACTCTCTTGGTCCATCAATATCAAAATGAACTTCATCCTGGTTTCTTTTGGCCATCTTTATTGCCTGTTCTCTTAGGATTAATTTATTTAGATTTCATAGTTCACCAAGGATTTAATACAAATATATGCAGACAATAGTAGATTGTTAAACTGTCTAATATTGACACATGTTTCAGATTCCATGATTCAAGCTTTGACTTCAGATTTGCTCATATTCTTCCAAATGTATACAATTTGATCCAAATTTATGATTTCATATAGTGCTTTCCACAGCATAAGAGCCTCCTCAAAAGAGGATCCCAGATGCCAAGTATCCCCATACAAAGGTGGGAGTCTATGGCTTTCAGCTTTGACTTGCTTTTAAGCTGGACAGTAAGCACTGCAATTTCTCAAAAGTAACACTAATGTTTGGACATATGAGAGGATACTGTTGAGACAGAATCCAGCCAACACTCAGTACGATGACTCAATGCGGACTCTTTTACTTCTATGAAAGACATCAGTCAATCAAAACCTTGTTTTCATTCCTTTCAATTTACTTGGAATAATACATATGAGACTGAACACCTCAACACAGTGATATGTAAAACACCAATTGTGAATAGTGAATACCTGAACTGCTGAGACCCAGATAGGGGCCGGGTTTCATGAGATTCCTCTGTGTCTTCAGTAATAGAACGATCAGTAGCAGGCCAATTCTTTGCTGCTGCAACAAATACTCTACCAATCCTCTTGAATGGACTTTGCCCATTGCCTTTCACAACGTAGCGATAAGTCATAGTTCCGCACAAAAATATCACCAATGCAACCACCATGATGATACATGGAATTCCAAATCCAAGGGCCCAACTAAGGTTGTCCTGAACATAGCTTAAGATTGCAATTCCAAGTAAACCACCCACACATAACCCAAAGTACCACCAGTTAAAGAAAGAGCTTTTGGCTTTGCTCTCCTCAGGATCTTCTCCATCAAACTGGTCAGCTCCAAAAGCCTGGACACAAGGCTTATGCCCACCTTGCGCAGCAGCCACCATATAAAGGGCAAAAAAGAATATTATTTTCTGCAAACGCAGTGAACAACCGGGAGCGCTTTGGAGGCCTCTTTCATTTTTCACGCAACCAGAAGAAGGCAGCACAGCTGATAGAGTGAGCAAACCCATTCCCTGTTAACCATTCAGATTGAAACGTTAGATAATTATCAACAGCCAGCACAGAAGGCAACTTTCACACAAGTATCAAAGTCTATTATAATGAACTCAACAGGAGCTTAGTGAATACCAAACCCGATGAGCCATCTAAATTAAAAGCATTCTCTGTACAGGTTCAATGGATTAAATTGACAAGTATTGACCTACAAAATATGCAGATGCATACTCAAAAGCAGACAGAATGGCATGAACAGCAAACCATAAATCAGGAATTCATCTGGGAACCGACCAAGAGAGTCCTCCACCCATCAACAGTTCCACCACCAAACATCCTCCCCCCTCTTCCCAGAACAAGAAAAGGCAACATTACCAATAGCTTGGAAGCTAGCTTCATTTATGTTGTTGACTGTCATTATGACTAACACCATGTATACAACCAATGCAGACGAAAGGACAATAGTTAAGAATCATACATTGAAATATAATCACATTTCCCCCCTTTCCTGGGGACCAACTCTTCAGGCAAAAAAAATGTTTGCATTGTTTTGAATACAATGTTTGATCTGTCTCATCAAACAGACAAATACCCTTTATTATATACAAACAATCAAACAAGAACTACAATTTACAATTAAAGTCAAACAAGGAAAATTATTCCTCTAGACCACATAGATACCACCATTTTCCATTTGGCAAGTCGTGATGGGACGAAAAGGTGTAAGAGGACCAAACAAAGTCAGGTCTAAGAGCTTTGTGTCAACCAAAAGATGGAATCATTATGGAAGACCCTGCTTCCCACAGACAGGGAGGTGGACTAATGTCACTTAATTTAACTGATAATATAAAGAGATCTAATTCAAGCTCCATATACATCCTCCTGTCAGCTTCCATCACACGTACATAAATTTTTTTCGGGAATTAAGGGAGAGGTGAGCGAAAGTAGTACCCACCAAGATGTAAAGCAGGGAAGAAGCAAGTATGGTGTAGTACTTGCCAATGAATGAATCAGCAATAACACCCCCCAATATAGGCAGAAGAGATGCAACCCCATTCCAAGCATTGATGTTAGCAGCCGCCTTTGCCGTTGACTGCCCCAATTTTCCGGTCAAAAAGGTGATCAAATTCGACGATGTTCCATAAAACGCAATCCTCTCTGCCATCTCCACCACTTTTTTCCAACACCCATTTCATAGTTAGGGTTTTACCTACCAAAAATCAACAAAAACACAACTACCCAGATGAAAATTTGGGGAATTTATGAAGGGGGAACCTTACCTATGATGAAACAAGCGGATCTCCACCGTCCATGCTTTGATCGAAGGGCCGGACGGCGCTTGTAGTCCACGGCGCCGGCGACGGTGGTTTCAGAATCAGCCATAGGAAGAAGGGGAGTTAGAGTTGAAGTGGAGCCCACAACAATGGCGTCAACTCTCCTCCCCATTTCTTAGATGCAAGCAAAGCAAGGTTCATGTGAAAATCGTGAAGATGCAGCCAAGTTGTTTATATAAATGACAAAGATGACAAATTTCAACTGTTTTCCATTCCAAACTACCATTTGTTTTTTAAAGGGCATAGGAGCAGTAGTTGTGTAGTACTCGATCATTCTACTTAGGGCAAATGATAAGTTGTATTATGGAGTCCGATGAAATCTAATTCAGTATCCAACTGACTAATTCAGCCATTAGTGCAATCCACCTTACAAGGATTCCCTCTTTTTCCACCAAAACCAGTTCCCACTTCACAAAGATTCCCACTGTCTTGAAAGACACACTAAGGGCCTGTTCTTTTCGTGAGTCAATCTGTTTTTACCCACTTCAACCTACTTCAACCCATTTCAACCTACTTCAATCCACTTGAAAAAAAAATACCAACTTCAACCAACTTCAACCAACTTCAACCCACCCCTTCATAATTTTAATAATTTGTCAAGTATCATGTGAGATTTAGAGCCTGTTGTTTTCGTGGGTAAATTAGGTAGGTAAAAGGGTGAAGTAGGTTGAAGTTGGTTGAGGTGGGTTAAGGTAGGTTTAAGTTGGTGTTTTTTTTTTTGGAAATGAGTTGAAATAGGTTGAAGTAGGCTGAAATGAGTTAATGTTGGATGAATTTGGTATATTTTCTATGTGGTGGGTTGAAATGGATGACAATAATGAGAACGTCATTAATGTGTGATAATTTATGAAGTTATCCAAATTTTGCGAAATTTTTGTTTGTTATTTTTTATTTTACATTTTTTTTATTTTTAATTTTTAATTTTTAGTTTTTATTTTTCATTTTTAATTTTTCACTTTTTTTGTTTTTACTTTTTTATTTTTTATTTTTAATTTTTTTATTTTTTATTC
>JACYFF010002017.1:74421598-74494734 GCA_017589665.1 Selenicereus undatus | reverse complement strand
TAAAAAAAAATAAAAAAAAATAAAAAATAAAAAAAATAAAAAAAATAAAAAAAATAAAGAATAAAAAAAAGTAAAAACTAAAAAATAAAAAATAAAAACAAAAAAAATTAAAATTAAAAAATTAAAAATTAAAAATTAAAAATTAAAAATTAAAAATTAAAAATTAAAAATAAAAAACAAAAATTTAACAAAATTTGGATAACTTCATAAATTATCACACATTAATTATATTCTCATTATTTTAACCCATTTCAACCCACCACATAAAAAATATACCCACTTCAACCTACTTCAACCAACATCAACCCACTTCAACCTACTTCAACCCACCTAAAAAAAAAATACCAACTTCAACCTATCTCAACCCACCTCAACCAACTTCAACCCACTTCACCCTTTTGACCCACCTAATTTACCCACGAAAAGAACAGGCCCTAAGTAAGGGAATGTGCTTCCCCCCCCCCCCGCCCCGCGGCTGAGCTAATTAAGTAAGCATATTATAAATTAAGGGAGTAAATATAATATTTAAATCTGTGGTATTTATGTTATAGATATAATGATGCGGTATATTTGAATCATAAAAGCCTTTTTTTAAAATTAGAGGATCATAAAAATAAGGAATGAACTTTGATTTTATTTTTTTTTAAATTACCACATATAGTAAGTCATATCTATATTATATAATTTGTATGTAATATGCAACATGAATCGATATCAATGAATACTTTAAGTTTAGTTTTATAGGAGTTTTACCAAACTATTTTGAAGGACGTTATGACCTACTCATGGTCATATGTATTATATAAGTTAATGTATGATTATTTTGACGGTTGAAACAAGTGGTAAGTAGTAAGAAAACTATAACGATATTTAAGCGGTTATGCTGTCAAAAATTGTTAAACTCTAGACATAAATATTTGACTTCATTGTGGAGTATGGACCTAAAAAAAAAAGGTACAAATTGTTTTAGAAAATGACAGAATTCAATGTGAAACTTGCATCAAACACTCAACACTACAACATGAATTTGTAGAGATTGAGTAACATAGTCGCCTAAATAAAAGTCAATACAGACATGTGAAAAGTCATTGCGAATATATAAATAAATGAAGAAAAAAGGAATTCATTTCAAAGATTATGTATTATTTTTCTTTTTTCCGATCATTAGTTAACATAAAGTCTATATAAATATAATGATCGTCAAGTGGCCACAATCAAAAGGGGGGCCGAAACCCATCTACAAGTTATTAATGACTAGCCTCATATTAATGGTGGCTTGGTTGGTTATCAGTTGGCCACAAACAAAAAAGGGGGCCGAAACCCATCTACAAGTCATCAATGACTCTAGCCTCCTATATTAATGGTGGCTTGGTTGGTTATCAATTGATGTATTTTGTTAAATTTTATATATCAGTTGGGCTTAGGTTCCATCCTAAAACCAATTGACAATAAGTGGAGTAACTCACAAGCATATCTATATACTCAAGTCCTTCAATTTTATCAATGCGGGACAACACTCACTTTTATACTCCAACACGCCCTCTCAGGTGTGGGCTACTAACAAGGTCCAACACGTGCACACAATTTTAACCAAATTGGGACGGTGGCAAATCAAGATCGAACAACCTTACTCTAATACCATGTTAAATTTTTATATATCAGCTGAGCTTAAACAAAGAGTTTAAGCATATAAGCTCAAATAAGGTTTCATCCCAAAATTAATTGGCAATGGGTGGAGTAATTCACAAGTGTATATACATGCTCAAGTCCTTCAATTTTATCAATGTGGGACAACACCCACTTTCATATTCTTTTGTATTTTTTTAATAAATGTAGGACAATACCCACTTTCATACTTCAACATATATTATTCTTGACTACCCATGAAGTGCCAATCGATCATACATTCAAATCCCCGCTGGAATTTGATACATGATGTCCAGTTGTTGTGTTTTCACCATACAAGTGTGTGTTGCCTTTCAAAGGGACTAAAACATGAGTAATTTCATCTATTTCAGAGACTTATTGGAGAGTCTTTATATGGTCATGGCATAAAATAAGCAGTGAAAAGTTGTATTAATCTCCTTTTGTTGTGTTTTAGTTATTTAGTCATATGTATTTTCTTTGTTAAGGTAAGGTTGTACTCTATTTTTCAAGCCTTGGGCTTATCAATGATTAAAAAAAAAAGAGTTATTTGATTCTACCGCACACCCTTGTCTATTACTTACACGTACCCTAAATTGTTCCCTTCCATTCTTTTCTCATTTGGGGGGGGGGGGGGGGGGGGGGGGACTCTTTATCTTCTCCCATTCTTGAAAATACTTCAGCATTCAGGAGTTCTCTATGATGCCAAAACTTGCATCTTTTCATGACACTAAACGTACAACACAAGTTACACAAGCACAACTTTATATATAAGTATTTTTCATACAGTATGATTCCATAAAAAAAAATAAAATGAAGAGAGTCCCGCCTACAATGCTAAGACTTGCAAACAACCGGTAGCTATAAATGATCAAGATGGGCACGGTTCAAATTACAAGTTAAGTTTAATTGAGATTAGGTTATGCAAAGAAAAATAATTTTGCCTGAAAAAGTTTGATCAGATTCAGTTTGAATTAGATCAACATATTTGTTTGAAGGTGACACTTTTTTAACCCATTTACATTGGATATGAATAAAAACACAATAGATGTAGATTCCCATCGAAGCACAATAAGCTTTAAATAGCCCGACATGTCAGCAACTTACTAAATATGGATGTATGGAACATTAAGTTCTAATTCTCATAATGATTATCTATGTTTCGCAAGGTCACTTAACATTTGCTTACTGCTGAATTTTATCAGGAGGTGGGCAAGCTTGCAACCTTGTACCGGTGAGTGTGAAAAGGCAAAATGAGAGTTTCTAAGAGCAAGCACAACGGCAATTAGAGTTTCTAAGAGCAAGCACAACGGTCTGTTCGCGAGGCAAACATGAGGAGAGAGAAGTAATTGCACTGGGTGGCTTACAGCTCACGCCTCGGGAGTTGGCTTGCAGCCATAAGCAGGCTCATGGGCCAAATTTTTTTTTCTATTTTTTTAAATATTTTAATTTGGCTTTAGATTATTTTTTTGATTTTAAAAATAAAGTTGTTTTGTAGAGTGAATCCATAGATATTATTTTATTTGAAGAGGTAAAATGATCAGCTTTCCACCGGAGAGAGCTAGGATTATGAGGCAAAAAATGGAAGAAAAGGTTGATGTGACAGTGATTGGCCCTACCGGTGAGCCAAAAAATTGACCCACCACTGGTTTTGCTCTAATTATTGCATCGACAAGAGCTTGTTTGTTTTTAGCATCTTTAAGCTGCAATCTACTTCAATCAAAAGAGGGAAGCTCTAACAAAATGCATACGCTTCAGCAAAACACCAGACATCCAACAGAACTTGTGGCTTTAAAATTTACATGCCAATATCTTCGTTGTGAACTTGCCGTACATGTGAATTTTTCTTATATTTATATAATTTTGCGAAAATAATGAAGAGAACCAAACCTAGGACACTAAGACCCCCAATCAACCAGTAGAAGTAATCAAGATGACTGCGATTCAGATTATCAGAAAACCAACTCTCTCTCCCACCTCCACTGGTTGCTTTGTTGATTACTGAGACAAGCAGGCTACTTAAAAGGCTCCCTATGCCAAATATGCTGAGGTATAGAGATAGCCCCACGCTCCTCAGTTCGTCAGGCATTTGGTCGTAGAAAAATTCTTGTAAGCCAATCATAGTGAAAGATTCGGCGATCCCGGACAAGGCATATTGTGGAACTAACCACCAAATACTCATTGGAATTGTCTCATTTGGCAAATCAATCAGATCATGCTCCAAGGCAACTTTGAGCCGTTTTCTCTCCACGAGAGCTGCAACTATCACACAAATGATAGATATGAAAAATCCGATTCCAATCCTCTGCAGCGTTGTTATACCAGCAGGCTTGCCAGTCATGACTCTAGCGATTGGCACAAAAGCACAATCATAAATAGGGATGAAGACAATAACGCAGACGAAGATAAAACACTGCAGAGATGCAGGTGGTATGACAAAGCTTGACCCCATTGATCTATCCAGTGTAGTACCTTGCCTTGTGAAGAAAGTTCCTTGCTGTGAGATGACAATAGCAAAGATCAGACTAGTCGCCCATATGGGGACCAATCTAAGCACCGATTTTGCCTCTTTAACCTTATCAATGCTGTGAAATTGTCCGTCCCCCTTGGAGATGCCTGGAGGGAGCAAAGCATTGTCGAGGAACCTGCTGAAACAAAGAGAATGCAGAAAAGGTTACTCGGCACTACAAAAGAGTTAAAGCAGCAAGGAAAACGTTAAGTTTGTTATAAGGACTTAGCATAGCCCTGTTGTGTTCTGTAATTCTCATAATGATGTAGTAACACATTGAAGGGTAATTAAATTAGTTAGTGATTCATAAAGGGAAACCTCCAGTACAGGTTCAAACTGAAAACAGGAACGCGCCCCATGAAAACCTAATTGACTTGACAAGCCAGCTCATAATAAGTACCATTGAAAACAAGACCATCCGCTTCCATGAATCCCAACTAAAGGTCGCTCTTCTCATTTTGACGTCTTTAGTCTAAAGTCCTGACAATTTTACAATTGAACATAACGTTTTGTACTTTATTAATATAACAATTTCTGAAAAGTGATGCGTATTTTGGGACATAAGAGAACACACGGTGACAGAGACACACAATCCGGCCAACAGATGGGGAGAACTCTATGTGGCCAACTTTTACTGCCATGGAACACAACACAGCCGTCATAACCATTTTTCCCATTCCTCTCAATCCAATTGCACCGATAAACACAGTCAAATGCATAAGAATTCAGCACCTAAATGGAGTGCTATGAAACAGAATAATCTCTTTTACCTGGGCTGCCGAGATCCATTAGGAGGTGGATTTAGATAAGCTTCTTCCTTGTCGTCAAGCACAGAACAATCACTGGCATGCCAATTTCTTCTTGTCGCAGCAAAGACTCTACTAATCCTCTTGAATGGGCTTTGCCCTTCATCTTTCATAATGTAGCGATATGTCACAGTTCCACACAAGAATATAACGAGAGCTATCACCATAATAATACACAGAATTCCAAATCCAATGACCCAACTAAAGTTGTCTTGGACATAGCTTGAGACTGCAACGCCAAGAGTACAGCCAACATTCAGCCCAAAATACCACCAGTTAAAGAAAGAGCTCTTGGCTTTGCTCTCCTCATGATATTCTCCATCAAACTGATCAGCCCCAAACGCCTGAACACACGGCTTGAACCCACCCTCTCCAACAGCCACCAGATACAGGGCAACAAAGAAAGTACGTACCTGCAGATGAGGCAGACATCGAGGAGCAATTCCGATGCTTCTCTCAATGTCATCACAACTGATAGATGGTAGCATAGCTGATAGAGTAAGCAAGCAGAGTCCCTGATAGCCATTCAAACTAACAGTCTCAGTTATGAAAACCAATGTTCACACTCAAGCATCAATATTATTACACTTTACAATAAGAAGATTGCATCCTCAAGAACTCAAAAGCAGTTTTACTAAAACTAAAACCCAAACATCTAGTAGAACGATTCTTCTGAACACTCCCAGCCGGGCTCAATTGCTCAAATAAGCTGGTCTATGATGAGACCCACTGGAGATGCATCCTCAGAAATAGTATCTCGAATACAATGCCCATCATGCTTCATCAAATACAATGCTCAAAAGAAAATGACACAGATGGGTAGGTAAATTGATACTAACCAAGACATAGAGGAAGGAAGAAGCAAGAATGGCATAGTACTTGCCCAGAAGATAATCAGCAATATAACCCCCCAAAATGGGAAGAAGAAGAGCCGCTCCAGCCCATGCATTCACATTGACGGCGGCCGCCGCCGTGGATTGCCCCAATTTGTCCGTCAAGAAGGTTATCAAGTTGGAAGCTACCCCGTGATATGCAAATCTCTCCGCCACCTCCACCACTTCACAATTCCAAGTGCATGGTTGGGGTTACCCAACAAAATTCAAGAACGCTAAGCTCTGATTAGGGTTTGAAAAATTTAATGGAAAAAAATAGAAATTTTTCTTGTGTTTTGTTTAGAAAAAATTACAAAAAAATAAGGAAAAATTTGTAGAAATTAGTGATAAAATTTTTATTGTGAAAAAAGTTTGTGAAAAATTTCTAACCTCCTCCAACTGACCCTGTTTAGATAATATCAACCTGATTTAAATAATCCATTATCATTTAAATTTCTCATCCAAATTCAAATATTTTTTTCTTAATCTAAATATGAGAAAAAAACTTATTTTATCCTTGCTTTTTTTCTATCACATTTTATTCGCTACGACTTTTCTTTCCACCGATTTAAGACAAAACGAAGCCTAAAAGAATCGACAAATTGGGAAATTTTGGAATTTGAGGGAGTCGTTACCTATGATGAAACAAGCGGATCTCCACCGTCCGTGCTTCGATCGAACGGCTGGACGGCGTTTATAGTCGACGGCACCGGCGACGATTTCTTCTCGCATAGGTAAAAGTGGAGTAATGGCGTCGCTCGCCATTGACGCAAATTCCAACTCTGAGCTCAAAACCAGGACAGATGAGAGAGAAAAACCACAAGTAGGACGAATGTGGAGATTGGCACTTAAAGATATCAGCTTTTTTTGCTACTGTGATTCACTGTTGAGTGTTTGTGGTGATTACAATGATATATTGCAATCTTCTTGGACCCCCGCATTTATTTCCATATGTACTTGTTTATTTCATTTGCAAACAGACAATTGTGGTTGATTCAGGTGGGCTCATGGTAGGTAAATGACAGCAAGGAAGAAGCATTAAACAGAGGATGAAGATGTGGAGTGGCAAGTCCCCGAAAGCTAGAAAGAGAAGCTCCTTCGTTCGCAAAACACTTAGTGTTGAACACGAATGGCCTAATTCTCAAGTTTAAAAAAAATTTTGCATTCTCGTGCGAATAGTGATGCGTAGTGTTAGAAATCTCCTTCATCCAATCTACTTGCAATAGGAGCATATTCAACATGGATCACCATCTTTAGGACACTAGTTTGCCTCGTCATATTTAACCGTCTCTTTAAAGCTAGCACCTTAGAGCAAAATCAGTGGTGATTCAATTTTTTGGCTCATCGGTGGGGCCTATCATTACCACATCAACTTTCTCTCTATTTTTTTGCCTCACAATTCTCACTCTCTTCAGTGAAAGGCTCATCATTTTGCCTCATCAAATAAAATAATACCCACGGATCCACTCGACAACACACAACTTTATTTTTAAAGTCAAAAAAATAATCTAAAACCAAATTAAAATATTTTAAAAAATGAAAAAACAATTAAAAAAAAGCAAAACTGGCCTGTTGAGCAGCTCACGCCCCCGCGCTGCCTCGCCTCCTCCCCAAGCCAAGCCGTCCACTGCAGCTGCTTGAGCTGCACCCTCCCTCGCTCGCCTCTCTCTCTCCTCGCGCGAGGCTGCCATTGTACATGCTCTTAGCTCTCAGCGCATAACAGATATCATAAAGCGTGTTCCATAAATCTCAAACTATACATTAGAGCATTTTCAATCAGAGTTTTAATTTTTGAAACTTTAGCCTACCACATCAGTAAAAGTTTCAATTTTTGAAACTTGTATTTCATCACTTCTCCAACCAATGAAACTCTAATTTGAATTATCAAACAAAATAATTATCATGGACCTACCTTATAACATACAATCTGTTTTTTGGTCACCTAACAAAATATACTTTTGTAAAAAAAAAAGGCAAAAATACACAAAAAGACAAAATTGTGTGCCTCGCGGGAAGGAATGGCACAGCGTTCCTACTCCCGTGTAATTCTGGAAATGGCGAGGGCTGGGAAAGAAAAGGTGAAACTCTGGGCCCCATGAATGGCACGCGTGTATGCTCTTGTGCAAATGGCTGCCTCCACCAACTCTGCTTGGATTACCTCTCAAAAATCAACAACAACAACAACAACAAACTCCCAAAGTAGGTCCCGCTTTCACGGGGTCTGGGGAGATCCAACTGTAGGCAACCTTACCTTTACCGGTATTCCTACCCATAGAGAGGTTGATTCCAAAAGACCCGCGAAAAAGTTTTGTGACCAAAAGGTTTGAAGGGAAAAACGATTATAGAAACCATTTGCCGAGTGAGCGAAAGAGAGAGGGGACGAGAAAAGGGTCCGAAAGGCAAATAAAGAGAGAATGGATACATAGCAAATAAAAAGGAGCGGGGCAGAGACATACCTCAGCAAAACCAGAAGCGCTTGGCGCCGTCACATCCCAGAAAAGCGCGACCTGCAGACAATCAGACCTAAACCCGACCCACCCCACACCGCCTAAGCTACAGCCGGACCCCTATAATCGGAAACCCTAATCCTGTCCCGCCACAGCCTCCTATCCTGAGCCATGTCCTCCGTGAGTCCGACAACTCTCAGGTCCTCTCTAACCACTTGATCTAGACTCTTCTTCGGTCTACCCCTCCCTCTCTTACCACCTGGGGGGTTGATTCTCTCACACCTTCTCACGGGAGCGGCCGTACTCCTCCTCTTGACGTGGCCGAACCATCTGAGCCTTGATTCCCTCATCTTCTCCTCTATCGGGGCCACTTCAGCTAAGCCCCTAAACACTTCATTCTTGATCCTGTCCAATCTCGTACAGCCACACATCCACCTGACCATTCTCATCTCAGCTACCATCAACCTTTGGACCTGCGTCTTTTTTACAGACCAACACTCCGATCCATAGAGAATAGCCGGTCTGACCACCGTCCGATAGACTTTGCCTTTCAAACCTATGGGCACTCTCTTGTCGCACAGCACCCCTGACGCTGACTTCCACTTTTGCCAACCCACTCTAATCCGTTGGCTAATGTCCTCGTCAATGTCCCCGTTTTGTTGAATGATCGAGCCCAGATACTTGAATTTGTCAACCTTTGGTATAGCCCTCCCATCCAACACGATATCTCCCCCCTCTACTAACCTCCCGCTGAAACAACAGTGAAGGTATTCCGTTTTCGACCTACTCAACCGAAAGCCCCTAGTCTCCAGCGTGCGCCTCCAACTCTCCAACCTATCATTCACCCCCTGCCTGGTGACATCAATAAGAACGATGTCATCTGCAAATAACATACACCAAGGCACCTCGTCCTGGATACCTCTAGTAAGTACGTCCAAAACTAATGTGAAAAGAAACGGGCTTAAAGCGGATCCCTGGTGCAAGCCCAGGGTAACAGCAAAGTCATTGGAGACCCCGCCCGGGGTCCTAACCCTCGTCCGCCCTCCCTCGTACATGTCCTTGATAACACGAATATACTCGGGCGACACCCTTTTCTCTTCCAAACACTTCCACAATACCTCCCTTGGGACGCTATCATAGGCTTTCTCCAGATCAATGAACACCATATGTAGATCCACCTTACGGTCCCTGAACGCGCCCATGAGCCCTCTGAGGAGGTAGTTCGCTTCAATGGTCGCTCTGCCTGGCATGAAACCAAATTGGTTTTCTGAAATCTCTACTTCCCCTCGCAATCTTCTCTCAATCACTCTCTCCCACAATTTCATAGTGTGGCTGAGCAGTTTGATGCCCCTAAAGTTATTACCTCTCAAAAATCGAAATGCCATAAGTGACTTAATATGAAACATTACTTCATCCAAAACTTCGGGTTCAAACTCTTTGACTTGCAATATTTAACACTCAAGAAATGAGTAACTTTTGAAAATCCACCTTTAAAGCCGTTCATTTCAAGATCCCCATCAATATTCCATGACCGATTTCCCTTCATTCCCTTTGATTATAATTAATAAGTCTATCTCTCTCCTATTTTTTTTTATAAAGATTAAAGAATATTTAAGAGACACCTTTGAACGATAAAATGTATTAAAAAATTAGCGGTCAGCGATAAAAAAGTCGAGTGATTATGTTAGCAGTTAGCGATAAAAATTAGCAGTCAACGATAAAAGGTTGAGTGTAGTACTCGATCATGTTACTTGTGGAAGATGATAAGTTGTGTTATGGGGTCTGAGGAAATCTAATTCAGTATCCAGCTGACTAATTGAGCCATTAGTGTAATCCACTTTAGAAAGATTCCCACACCAAAGGCAGTTCCCTCTTTTTTCTTACTCTTTCTTGGTAGTTTTAAGAAGAAGGGAATGTAATTCGCCCCCGCCCCGTGAGCTAATAAGCAAATTATAAGTTAAGGGAGTATATATAGTATTTGAATATTCGGTAGTTATATTATAGATATAATGACGTGGTATATTTGAATCATAAAATCCTTTTTTAAAAAAAAAAGAGGATCATAAAAACGAGAAATGAATTTTGAATTTTTTTTTTAAAATTACCACATATGGTAAGTTATATCTATATTATATAATTTGTACGTAATATGTAACATAAATCGAGCCAATTAATACTTAAAGTTTAGTTTTATAAGAACTTTATCAAGCTATTTTGGAGGACACTGTGACCTACTCACAGTCATATGTATAATATAGTTAGGGTATGATAATTTTGGCGGTTGAAAGTTGAAACAAGTGGTAAGTAGTAAGAGAACTATAACGATACTTACACAGTTAGGATGTCAGAAATTGTTAAGATTCTACACATAAATATTGGGCTGCATTATGAACCCCCCAAAAAAGTACAGATTGTTTTAGAAAATTGCAGAATCCAATGTGAAACTTGGGTCAAACACCCAACACTACAACATGGATTTGCATGAGATTGAGTACCATAGTGGCCCAAGTGAAAGTCAATACAGAAATGTGTAAAGTTATTGCAAAAAAAATAATAAGTGATGGAAAAAGAAAAGAACTTTAAAAGTACAAGTTGTTGGAGTAATGGCGCCCAAAAAGGTATTCACTTACTCTCTCTGTCTTTTCTTTTTGTTATCCGACATGGAATTTTGGGGGGATATTTTGAAGGGTTTATATATCTCTTTCTATATCTCACTTTCCTTATGCTTGTTGAATAACTTGAAAGCTATGTTTTAAGGGGGTTGAGGGTGTCTTGGGTTGCCACATGCGCATGTGCCGATGTCACCTGCCCATTCGTTCAAGATGGGTGCGATGGGGTCGTGGGTTGTGGGCCTTATTGCTTATATTTTTGGAGGATTTTTCTTTGGACCGTTTGCATATAAGCTGTTGTAAACCTAACGATTTAATCTCTAAGCTCGACTGAGTCTTCCTCCATTAACTCTTCAGTTATTGTAATCCTCTCCTGTTTCCTTATTTTCTACCCCCATTTTACTCCCCTCTTTATTGCTGTTTAACAACTCTTTTCCTCCATCAAGCTATTATAAAAAGATGATTTCTGCAGCTCTGGAGTACACATATAAAACCTACAAACCTTCTCTCCCTTTCTTCCTTCCTGGGCAAAATATAGTTATACTCCATAGTCTCTCCCTCAAGTGCACGAGTGAGAGGCTCGTTGTGTCAAACCTTAGGGAGCTTCTTCGTCTTATCGATTTGCACCTAAGTTGGGCGAATTTAGCTTCCAGGTTAGTGGTTTCATCCACAACACAGTTCATCTCTCTATCTTCCCAACAAGCATTACATTATTTATTCCAACATAAGTTCTTTCAACTGTTTGTCTTAAGAATCCGAGAAATGAGCTTTTTGAGAGCGGAATGTAGCTTTGCTTTGCAAATGCACACCGGTTTTACAGAAGAGTTTTACAGGTTTAAGTGCAAATGCACACAAACCTGATCATAGATACAGGGTAACGAAGAATGTGAACACAAGGCTTGCGCCCTGCTTGTGCAACAACCACTAGACAAAGGGCAACGAAGAATGTTAACTATCTGCAAACCTTTGACCATTAACTCAGGAATGCTTTGGAGATGTCTTTCGCAGAAGGCAGCATAGCTGACGGAGTACGCAACCCCATACCCTATTGAAGATTCGGATGTAGACTTAAAAATTGATTTAAGTTAAGAACAACAGTCGAAAGCGCCATGTTTAAGCACCTTACCATTTAGGTAATGTCTCACAACCCTATAATTCGCAAGGAATTCATTTCAAAGATTATGAATTATTTTTCTTCTTTCCCACCATTACTGAACATAAAGTCTATATAAAAATAATGACCGTCATGTGGCCACAATCAAAAAGCAAAGGAAACATATTTGAAACAAATATGAAGCATAAATAAATAAAAAAAAAGGGCCAAAACCCATCTACAACTTATCTATTGACATATTTTATTCCTGACTGCCCATGAAGCGTCATCATACACACATCCTCGCTTAAGATATAAAGGAATATGATGCATGATGTCCAGATGTTGTGTTTTCACCATACAAGTATGTGTTGCCTTTCAAATGCATTAAAACCTGAGTGATTTCATCCATTTCAGAGACTTATTGGAGAGTCTTTATATGGTCATGGCCTAAAATAAGCAGTGAAAAAATTGTGTTAATCTCCTTTTGTTGTGTTTTAGTTATTTAGTCATATGTATTTTCTTTGTTAAGGTAAGGTTGTACTCTATTTTTCAAGCCTTGGGCTTATCAATGATCGAAAAAAAAGAGTTATTTGATTCTACCGCACACCCTTGTCTATTACTTGCACATACCCTAACTTGTTCCCTTCCATTCTTTTCTCTTTTGGGGTGGGGGGGGGGGGGGCACTCTTCATCTTCTCCCATTCTTGAAAATACATAATCATTCAAGAGTTCTTTACGATGCCAAAATTTGCATCTTTTCATTACACTGAACATACAACACAACTTACACAAGCACAACTTTACAAAGAAGTACTTTTCATAAAGTATGATTCCATCAAAAAAAAAATGAAGAGAGTCCCGCCTACAATGCTAAGACTTGCAAACAACCGGTAATTATAAATGATCAAGATGGGCACGGTTCAAATTATAGGTTAAGTTCAATTGAGATCAGGTCATGCAAAGAAAAGTAATTTAACCTGAAAAAGTTTGACCGGATTCAGTTTGGTTCAGATCAACATATTTGCATGAAGGTGACACTGTTTTAATCCATTTATATCGGATATGAATAAGAACACAATGGACATAGATCCTTATGGAAGTGCAACGCGCTTGAAATAGCCCTAGATATGTCAGCAATTGATTAAATATGGATGTATGGAACATTAAGTTCTAATTCTCATACTGATGATCTATGTTTTGCAAGGTCGCTTAACATTTGGTTACTGTTGAATTTTATGGGGAGATGGACAAGCTTGTAAACTTGAAACGGTGAACTTAAAAAGGTAAAACAAGAGTTTCTGAAGGTTTCTGCAACGACAAGGGTATGTTCGTTTTTAACATGTTCAACCTGCAATCCACTTCAATCTGTCCTGACCATTCATTCACCCCTCCAAAATGCAGAAAAAGAACAAGCCCTAATTTAATCAAAAGAGGGAAGCTCTAACAAAATGCATGTGCTTCTGCAAAACACCAAACATCCAAACAGGAGTTGTAGCTTTAAAATTTACATGCCAGTATCTTCATTGTTGATTTGCCGTCCACATATTGCGACAAACACAAATAAAGGTCTATATACGAGTAACTTCCTTATATTTACATGATTTTGCAAAAATAATGAACAGAGCCAAACCTAGGACACTAAGACCCCCAATCAACCAGTAGAAGTAATCAAGATGACCGCGATTCAGATTATCAGAAAACCAACTCTCTCTCCCACCTCCACTGGTTGCTTTGTTGATTACTGAGACAACCAGGCTACTTAGAAGACTCCCAATGCCAAATATGCTAAGGTATACAGATAGCCCCACACTCCTCAGTTCATCAGGCATTTGGTCGTAGAAAAATTCTTGTAAGCCAATCATGGTGAAAGATTCTGCAATCCCAGACAAGGCATATTGTGGAACTAACCACCAAATACTCATTGGAATTGTCATATTTGGCAAATCAATCAGGCCATGCTCCAAGGCAGCTTTGAGCCGTTTTCTCTCTATGAGAGCTGCAACTATCACACAAATGATATATATGAAGAATCCGATCCCAATCCTCTGCAGCGTTGTTATACCAGCACGCTTGCCAGTCATGACTCTGGCGATTGGCACAAAAGCACAATCATAAATAGGGATGAAGACAATAATGCAGATGAAGATAAAACACTGCAGAGATGCAGCCGGTATGACAAAGCTTGACCCAATTGATCTATCCAGTGTAGCAGCTTGCCTTACGAAGAAAGTTCCCTGCTGTGAGACGAAAATAGCAAAGATCAGACTTGTCGCCCATATGGGGACCAATCTAAGCACTGATTTTGCCCCTTCGACCTCATCAATGCTGCAAATTTGTCCATCCCCCTCGGAGATGTCGGGAGGGAGCAAAGCGTTATTGAGGAACCTAATGAAACAAAGAGAATGCAGAAAAGGTTACTCAGCACTAGAAAGAGTAGTTGCAGTACGGAAAATATCAGTCTGTTATAAGGACTAAGGATAGCCCTGTTGTGTTCCGTAATTCTCATAATGATGTGGTAACACATCATGGGGTAATTAAATTAGTTAGTGATTCATAAAGGGAAACCTCCAGTTCAGGTTCAAACTGAAAACAGGAACGCGCCCCATGAACCTAATTGATTTGACAAGCTAGCTCATAATAAGTACCATTGAAAACAATACCATCCTCTTCCTTGAATCCCAACTAAAGGTCGCTCTTCTCATTTTGACGTCTTTGGTCTAAAATCTAGACAATTTTACAATTGAACATAACATTTTGTACTTTATTAATATAACAGTTTCTGAAAAGTGATGCGTATTTTGGGACATAAGAGAGAGCACAGTGACAGAGACACAAAATCCGACCAACTGATGGGGAGAAATCTATGTGGCCAACTTTTACTGCCACAGAACACAACACAGCCTTCATAACCATTTTTCCCATTCCTCTCAATCCAATTGCCCGGATAAACACAGTCAAATGCATAAGAATTCAGCACCAGAATGGAGTGCTATGAAACATAATAATCTCCTTCACCTGGACTGCCGAGATCCATTAGGAGGTGGGTTTAGATAAGCTTCTTCCTCCTCGTCAAGCACAGAACAGTCACTGGCATGCCAATTTCTTCTTGTCGCAGCAAAGACTCTATTAATCCTCTTGAATGGACTTTGCCTTTCATCTTTCATAATGTAGCGATACGTCATAGTTCCACATAAGAATATAACGAGAGCTATCACCATAATAATACACAGAATTCCAAATCCAATGACCCAACTAATGTTGTCTTGGACATAGCTTGAGACTGCAACACCAAAAGTAGAGCCAACAGTCAGCCCAAAATACCACCAGTTAAAGAAAGAGCTCTTGGCTTTGCTTTCCTCAGGATCTTCTCCATCAAACTGATCAGCCCCAAATGCCTGAACACACGGCTTGAACCCACCCTCTCCAACAGCCACCAGATACAGGGCAACAAAGAAAGTAAGTACCTGCAGATGAGGCAGACATCGAGGAGCAATTCCGATGCTTCTCTCAATGTCATCACAACTGATAGATGGTAGCATAGCTGATAGAGTAAGCAAGCAGAGTCCCTGATAGCCATTCAAACTAACAGTCTCAGTTATGAAAACCAATGTTCACACTCAAGCATCAATATTATTACACTTTACAATAAGAAGATTGCATCCTCAATAACTCAAAAGCAGTTTTACTAAAACTAAAACCCAAACATCTAGTAGAACGATTCTTCCAAACACTCCCTGCAGGGCTCAAATGCCCAAATAAGCTGGTCTATGATGAGACCCAATGGAGATGCATCCTCAGAAATAGTATCTAGAATACAATGCCCACCATGCTTCATCAAATACAATGCTCAGAAGAAAATGAAACAGAAAGGTAGGTGAATTGATACTAACCAAGATATAGAGGAAGGAAGAAGCAAGAATGGCAGAGTACTTGCCCAGAAGATAGTCAGCAATAAAACCCCCCAAAATGGGAAGAAGAAAAGCCACTCCACCCCATGCATTCGCATTGACGGCGGCCTCCGCCGTGGATTGCCCCAATTTGTCCGTCAAGAACGTTATCAAGTTGGAAGCTACCCCGTAATACGCAAATCTCTCCGCCACCTCCACCACTTCACAATTCCAAGTCCGTAGTTGGGGTTACTCAACAAAACTCAAGAACCCTAAAAGAATCGACAAATTGGGAAATTTTGGAATTTGTGGGAGTCGTTACCTATGATGAAACAACCGGATCTCCACCGCCCGTGCTTCGATCGAACGGCTGGACGGCGTTTATAGTCGACGGCGCCGGTGACGGTTTCTTCTCCCGTGGGTAGTAAAAGTGGAGTAATGGCGTCGGAATTGGACGTCGCCATTGACTTAAACTCCAACTCTGAGCTGAAAACCAGCACAGGTGAGAGAGAAAAACCACAAGTAGAACGAATGTGGAGATTGGCGCTTAGATATCAGCATTTTTGTCTACTATGATTCACTGTTGAGTGTTTGCGGTGATTGCAATGATATACGTTGCAATCTGGAAATCACAGGTATAAATTATTTTTTAAAAAAACGAGACCAAATTTCTAATTGATTTGAATCTTCTGGGACCCCTGCATTTATTTCCATAATTACAGGTTAATTTTCATTGATAAAGAGATGATTGTGGTTGAATCAGGTGGGCTCATGGTAGGTAAACCGATAGGGAGGAAGAAGACTTAAAACGGAGGATGAAGATGTGAGGTGACAACTCCTCGAAGCAATACATAGGATAATTTTTCAAATGACACATTTTTTAGTTAAGTAAAAAACTTAATAAAATGAACAAATTTAGAAATCATTGTAAAATATGATTTTGATAACTTCTATGACATCTTAATTTAATAACTTTTTTCTTTTTGGAGCCTGTGAGTGGGTTAGAAAGGGATAAACTAGTTTGAGTTGTCTCTTTTTGTTGTTGGCTAAGATGCTTCCATATATTTTCTTTTAAATTTTTGATACTTCATGAGATGGGATCCAACTTGAGGAAATTACTAGATAGAGACGCTCCTTCGATCGCTATACAATTATTGTTGTTGTGTTGAACGCGAATGACCTAATCGTCAAATTTAAAAGATTTTTGCACTCTCATGTGATTAGTGTTGCATCATTGTTCGAAATTGTCTTTATTCAACTTACTTGCAACAAGAGCATGATCAACATGGATCACCGTCTTTTTGGCACGAGTTTGCCTTGTCGTATTTAACTGTCTCCTTAAAGCTTGTTGGAGTATGAAAGTGGGTATTATTTCATATTGATAAAATTCAAACAATATGATAATGAGTGTTGTCCTACATTAATGAAATTAAAGGGTTTATATACAAACTTGTGAGTTATTTCTCCGATTGCTAATTAGTTTTGGGTTGGAACCTCATTTGAGTTTGTATATATGACTTTTTGTTTAAGGTTCAATTGATATTAAAAATTTAACAAAGCTAGCAACTAGCTCTCAGCGTATAATAGATATCATAATGTTCCATAAATCCCAAAGGCATATATCACAAACTATAAATTATGCACAAGGTTGCCTCCACCAACTGTGCTTGAATTCCCAAATGCCATAAGAGCATCCGCATTGGTGATCCAAAAGTTTGGATCACAAGTGGGGGCCCACAACCTCCACATCATCTCACAAGTTAACTTTTTTTTTCTTCTCTACATCCTATGGATCACCAACTTGGATCACCAAATAAAATAATATTTTATAGACCCCACTACTACCATATTATTGGGTTTTAGACTTTTAAATGCTGAGTTGGCAAAAAAAAAGAGAGAGAGAATGTGTGGGGGGCGGATCATGGCCATGAGTTGGACCGTAGGGCGAGCGAAGCGGATCACTGATGCATGGTATTACTTGGACCGTGAGCCAAATTTTTGGCTCACGAGCCTTGCATTGCAGATGCTCTAAGTGACTTAATATGAAACATTGCCTCGTACAAAACTTCGGCATGAAATGCTTTGACTTGCAATATTTAACACTCAAGTCTCAAGGAATGAATAAAGTTTGAAAATCCATATTTACGTCCGTCTATTTCAACATCTCCACCAATATTTCATGACCCCATCACTCTTTTAACATTTTTATCTCTCTCCTGTACTTTTAATAAAGATTAAAAAATATTTAAAAGACGCCTTTGGATGATAAAAAGTATAAAAAATTAGCAATAAGTGATAAAAAGGTTTGAGTGATTATCTTAGCAATAAAACGAACATGTCCTAAGTGTTACGGATAAGAGTCTCACATAGAAAAAGTGATGGAAAAACTTTGGACTTATAAGCGGTGGCGCTGCACATCCTATCAGATCGACCTTTTGGAGAGAGGGTAATGGCCTCGTTACAAATGATATCAAAGCCAACCCAAACCCAATTCTGATGTCTCGCCAAGCGCTGCAACAGACGGGTAAGCAAGGGACCCTATCTGTAACAAAGACGTTATAGAATTAGGAGAGTACCAAGGATAAGAGCCTCATATTGAAAAAGCAATAAAATGTCCCATCAAATCAACATTTTGGCGACCCTATGACATAAGGCGTTGCATTTCCAGATCCCATACGCATTCAATGACCCATCTCTCTCTTCTTTTCTTTTCTTTTTTTTTTGGATCCCCCCCACCCCCACCCAGTCCGTTTCTCCATTCTATTGCTTTCTCTTTTTTTTTTGTTATTGAAAAAAAAAAATTCAAGAGGGACGATACAATTCCATTTATTGATTGACTAATACTAGTCAGGCAAAAAGCAATGAAGAAGACCCATTAAAATAAATTGATCCCTCGCCCAATCTGTTCAGCCAGGATCCGTTTCTCTCTCCTCCCGTCGGCAATGGCTGCCACCGCCGTCGGATCCATCTCCGTCTCCATCATTTTTTCTCTCCTCTTTCTCATGTTTCACTCGCCTGCTTTCGCCTCCGAGTCCAAGCACAAGGTACGTTTCTCTTCAACTTGGGTTTCTGCAGTTTCTCTCTCTTTCCTCAGTCTGATCCTTTGGTTTACTGATTGCTGCTTCTGAATTATGATCTTTTGATTGTTCAATTAGGTATCTGATTGGATTTTGTTGTAGCCTCTAGATCTCTGTTTTTTGAATGAATTTTTTGAGTCTCTGTTATTCCTGAAGCAACTGGGTAGTGCTGAAATTGTTGGGTTTGGTTTTGTTGATTAGAAATTCAGATTTTCCATGGATTTTCGACCACCTATTTAGCTTTTGCTCCCACTTCTCCAGACTGGACAATGCCAAGCGATCGTCAAAGAGTTAGGGTGATCATAAGTTTTGGACTTGTGGGGCATACATAGTACAGTTTTTGGATCTAGCCCAGGGAATTTAGGACCTAATGTGAGTCAAGAATAGTCATATTTGGTACCAATTGGGACTTTTTAACACACCCTTAAATGTATTTTCATTAATATTACTAAGAAAACATATTTTTGTATCTTTAATATTAATTTATTACTAAGATAGTAACAAAAAAGTTTTAATAAATTCCCATGATATAGGCATAATATTGACCCAAATCCAATGAAATGGACCCCCTTATTCAATTGCATCTCGAACTATTAGTTTTAGCTGCCCAATGCCATTTTAAGATGTTGTAAGGTCATGTTATATATTCATGTCAATGACTTGATGTTTTTGTTATTAATTTAGATTCATCATGTAATTGGGTAACGTTAATTTTTACACAACAGTTAAAGAACATGAACGTATATAAATAAAAAACAATAAGTATCTGTATGTTGTCTTTATTGTATAATAAATATTTATTTTAAACTCTATCAATAGGTGTATGCACAAAATTCTCAAGATTAGGAGGGGATGTACAAGCATGATTTGGTTCCTGTCCCCAACAACCGAAAATCAGAAATTTATTCCCTGTTCTATATAAAAAAAAGCGGAAAATAAGAAATCTTATTCCTTTTCAAACAAAACCCAATTTATTATTTTTTTTTTAAAGAAAAGAATCCCCAATCATTGGGCTGATCCTAGAACTCACAAAAGGAAGCCCAAGATTCACAAATCACAATAGACCTGAAAAAAAAAAAAAAAGCCCACAACTTTCCCTCTCTCTCTCATTCTCCCTCTTCTGTGTGTGTGCGCGTTTCTCCCTCTTGGCGCCTGCAACGCCGGGTCGAGAAGGGTCCGACTCTGACGAGCGTAAACGACGACGAAAGCCGAGACCCAAATGAATTAGACCCATTTCACACCCAGAGCCCGCCGTTTTCTGCACCGATTTCGTTTCTTCAGCCATGTCCGCCGCCTTACGAACCACCATGCTCCTCGTCGTCGTCTCTCTCCTCCTTATCTCTTCCCCGGCTCTCGCTTCTGAGTCGGATCACAAAGTACGTCTCACTTATTCCATTTTACGATCTTTTGGTTACCTGGGTTCTGTTGTTTTTGTTTCTGGGACATGGGTTTTGGCTGGATCTTTCCTTTGTTGTGCAATTGAGCTATATGGGGTTCAGCTGTGGATCTTGGATGGTGTTCTTTTGGGGAGTCTGATTTTGTTCAGGGATATTTTGGGTGGGAATTCAAGATTGTTCTTTTTCAATTATCTTACTGTTTTCTGGCTATGGTACTTTTAACCTGTTTTCCCATCAGTTACGTAGTGAAAAGAATTCAGCTTATATGGAATTCGGCTATGAGGAAAATTTAGTGGTAGTATATGATTCTTTTTTCTCTGCAACTATGCATTTTGTTTTTATGGAAGTAGCAGGAGTCTGTGATGGTTGAGCTGCGGTTATTGCAATGGCTTGCAAATGTAGATTCACTTTCAGCGAAGCTGGAAATGGAATTAGATTAATATAGTTGACTAAAATAGTTATATACATATAATGTTCAAATTATGCTTTGAACTCGGTTATAGATTCTTCTGTGACCTTATTTGGCCGAGGTTGGAAACTAACCATCTCTGGACAGGGATGCATGGGAATGGATAAGATCTCCTACAAAAGGCTCTTGTTTCATGTTGCTTGCGCAATCCTAGCATTAGTGCTTGAGATCCCTCCCCCCCCTGCTTAGCCACATCTTGTGACATTGTACCATTTCCGAATGCCTTTTTCTTCGGCTTGAAGCCGTTGGGGTAAAATTTCGATGGAGTGGCCTCATATATTGTGGTTGCTAATAGTTGGAAGTGAATGATGCCATTCGACTTCTGGAATTGTGGTTGTTTATTGAGTAGAGTGGATGAAAATCTCGTGCTTGGAATTTTTTGCATTGCTGTAAACTCGTTTGGCATTGGCTAACCCATTTATTGATGTCCTTTTCTTCGGCTTGAAGTCTTTTGGCTAAAATCTTGATGGAATGCCCTCATATATTGTGGTTGCTAATCGTTGGAAGTGAATGATGCCATTAGACCTCTTGAAGCGTGGTTGTTTATTGTGTAGAGTGGATGAAAATCTCATGCTTGGAATTTGTTGCACTGCTGTAAACATGTCTGGTAATGGCTAACCCATTTCCAGTATCAAACTTGATTTCAACATTCTTGTGGACTTATATGCTGGTTTGCTAGTGAAGAACCTATGTAGCAGAAGTAACCTAAGACGTCAAGGCTTGGTTAGGATTGAAGAATAATGCATATACTTGGGAAGAAAGAGCACAAGCTTACTTTAGGGATGTAAGGATTACACTTATATAATATTGTGGTCTGGATCATGGTGAAGATATACTATCAGGTGCTGTTCCATTTAGGGAAAGGTCATAATAAAAAAAAAAAGATGACTGTTGTTGGAAGTTGAAGGTGTACATATTCAATTTTACAGCTGTGGTGGAAGTACTATACAATGGCAGTCAGATTATCACAGATTGTGAATTAGAGGATTGCGAGGAAGGCTGTTTCATCTTTGGGGTACATAGATCTATGAATGTCTTAGTGCTTTGTGGATTATATACTATTAGCTAAGTTTCTCGGAGTATTTCAACTTTGAAGCTTTACTTTCATGGCAATTTGATCTTTTTTGGGGTTATTAATATTTGTTATTGGTGTTATTTTGTGGTCAATTGGACTAGCTCTTGGTTATGTTTGACTGGTCCATGAAGTTTTATGCCTGATTTGTTGGTGAGGAAATGCCAATCTAGTAGAAATGTGCCTTTATGTTGGCTTTATATATTACATTTAGGTGGAATATGATAGTATTCTTTGCCTCTTCTGCATCCTTCTTGTTGGACTGGATAGACTATCTGTTCTGTGGAAAACCATTTCTTTCCTGGTTAGTTTCCTTCTTACCTCTGGCCTTGGCGAGTACCGAGGTGTTGCAAAGTCGTTAATGAAAGCATAAAAGCATCAAAGGCCTGGAGATTGTAGCCTTCATTCCATATTAACAAGGATCAAACTCATTTCTGCTTATTAAAACTTGAACCTAAAGTTTGGTGGATCCAGCCTAATTCTTCTAAAAGTTTCATGCTTTTGAAAGGATTAAAGCTTGAAGGTCGCTAGGTTCAACATCATGCTTTAGTATGAAGTTTGCTATGGCCAGGGCCTTGTGCTACCAGTATATCGTCTCACTTTTTGGTTGCCTCCACATGCATCTTCATTTGTATTTTCCAATATTGACGGTTGTTTCTTCCTTCTGATGAAAAACCTAATGTGCTTTTTTTTTTCCTTTTTTCTTTTTAATGATTGTTGTAGTATGAGCCAGAAGAGAAAGTAACTCTTTGGGTGAACAAAGTTGGTCCTTACAACAATCCTCAAGAAACATACAACTACTTCAGCCTTCCATTTTGCCACCCACCAGGCAATCCAGCCCACAGGTGGGGTGGCCTGGGAGAGGTTCTTGGTGGGAATGAACTCATTGACAGCCTAATTGATATCAAATTTGGAAGTATGCGCTGTACATGATTCTTTTTTATTTCCTTGTTTTCAAAAGTGTGTATGCTGTATTCCCCCTCCCCATGGCTTGCGTTTAAAGTTAGCTTTGATTTTATCACCTGAGTTATGATAAAATTATCATTTTGTTCTGGCAGAAAATGTTGATAGGGCTTCAATATGTGAGCTTGAGCTTGATGCCTCTAAAGCTAGACAATTCAAAGATGCAATTGAAAGTTCATACTGGTTTGAGTTCTTTATTGGTATGTTATTAATTCACACTGCCACTAAGATTATGCCGTTTCTTCTTTTAGTATTGCTGTCTCTGGATCAGGTCTAATTCTGGATCAGGTCTAATATTAGTGGGAGCTGTCTGTAGCTTCTTTCCAGTTTGTTAGGTCTATATATAGCTTGACAACTCTGAGCTGACATTTCACTTTGTCTGGTTGCGCTCCTGTTGCCCTACGTGCTTCAGATGATCTGCCTATGTGGGGTATGTATCTATTGTATCCATTTCTCAGTTTTGATTGTATAAAGTGGCTCCTTTCATAATGGCTTGAGCTCCCCTCTCTTTTTTTTGTGTGTGTGTTTAGGTTTTGTGGGAGAGCTTCATTTTGATAAAAATGGCGAGAACGCTAAGCATATGTTATATACTCATAAGAAGTTCTTCATCAAATACAATGGTAATCAGGTAAGAGAGAATTGTATTTTTATGGGTCATTATTGTACTCTTTTTACTCAAAATTATTTTTTTGGCATATGAAGGGTTGCCTTTTTTTATTTATTATTATGTATCAATCACAAGATGATTACTTATAAATTCCCATCTCTGCAGATCATCCATGTTAATCTCACTCAGGACAATGCTAAGCTGGTGGAGGATGGAAGGGTTTATGACATGACATACAGTGTCAAATGGATTCCAACAAATATTCCCTTTGCTCGGCGGTTTGATGTCTACTTGGATTACCCTTTTTTTGAACATCAGGTTTGTATATCATTTGAAGCATTATTTGAGTTCATCTCTCAGGGCAGCAGAATGAAATTATATCGCTGTTAGTTTGTGCATTTATGTTGTATAAAGTGTAGTTTAAGTGTTACAATTGCACTTTTTATTCTTACTAAAGGGAATTCATTGCTGGTCATGTGCTTCTAATAGATGTGATCCAATGAGGTATTGATTTACTTCTAACAGCAACTTTACTTTTGCAGATCCATTGGTTCTCCATTTTTAATTCATTCATGATGGTTATCTTCCTGACTGGTCTGGTGTCTATGATATTGATGAGGACCCTGAGAAATGACTATGCCAAGTATGCTAGGGAAGATGATGATTTGGAGAGCCTAGTAAGGCACCTTCCGATTTCTGTAGTTTTCTTTTTTGTAGGCTAGTTATTCATGTCCTGTGCTGACATTAAATATTGATCACCAGGAAAGGGATGTTAGTGAAGAATCTGGTTGGAAACTGGTTCATGGAGATGTTTTCCGTCCTCCGTGCAATTTAGCAGTGCTTTCAGCTGTGATTGGTACTGGAGCTCAGCTGACAACTCTTGTTCTCCTTGTCATTATTTTGGCAATTGTTGGGATGTTATATATTGGGTACGTTGACGGAAAAATTTCTATGCGAAACTATACCTGTTGAGTTAATCCTGGTTGTGACCTTTTATGACTCCTTCCAAGTTCTTTGGTCTACCACCCTCGCTTGTGTGTCAATTAGTTCATTTGGCGATGGCATTTTCCATGAGTACATTCAATAAAAAAGAGCAGCCCGGTGCACAAGCATCCCGCATTCACGCAGGATCTGGGGAAGGGCCGCACCCCAAGGGGTGAATTGTAGGCAGCCTAACCTGACTTTGTCAGTGGCTGATTCCACGACTCGAACCCATGACCTTTTGGTCACACGGAGACAACCTTACCGTTGCTCCAAGGCTCCCCTTCCCATGAGTACATTCAATGATGTTTTGAAATGCCATTTGTTCATCATTTTCTCTTGGTTTGTGCTATTTCCCTTGGTCGTCTGGTTTGTACTATGCGAGGTAGCGAGCATTAGAAAGAGGGATTTGTTTCGTGTAATTTGACCCTGCCCGTCTTTTTGTTCAGGAGGGGAGCTATTGTGACAACATTCATTGTATGTTATGCGTTGACATCATTCATATCTGGTTATGTCAGCGGTGGCATGTATGCTCGAAATGGTGGTATGTATTGGCAGTTTCATTAACCTTTACCCTTTTTTGGGGGGGGGGGGCAATTGGCTGGAGAAAGAGTTCTTATCAAGTTTTGCTTTTATGTAACTTTGTTATATTGATTAATGCATGACTCCTCTCTCTTAATATGCATCAGGTAAAAATTGGATAAAGTCGATGATTCTAACTGCCTCCCTTTTCCCATTTATGTGCTTCGGGATTGGGTTCATCTTGAACACCATCGCTATATTTTATGGTTCTCTAGCCGCAATTCCGTTTGGGACTATGGTTGTTGTATTTGTCATCTGGGCTTTTATTTCCTTCCCTCTTGCTCTTCTGGGGACAGTAGTTGGAAGAAACTGGAATGGTGCACCAAACAATCCATGTCGTGTGAAGACCATTCCTCGACCTATTCCCGAAAAGAAATGGTACCTAACACCAGCAGTGATCTCTCTTATGGGCGGGTTGCTTCCCTTTGGGAGTATTTTCATTGAAATGTACTTTGTGTTCACATCCTTTTGGAATTACAAGGTAACCGCTCCTATCATCACATTGTAGTTCTGCTACTGGTTATCACCTCTTTTACTCTTTTTTTTTGGGCTGTCTTCCCTTCCTGTCTTTTATGCGAGGTCATTGGTGATACAGTGTTTTGTTTTGGGTTCTGGAATATTTTTGGATGCTACCTGTCTCATATGTGCTAGTTTCAAGAGTTTGATCTTTCTACTTTGAAGGATTCATTACTCAATTAGTTTACCCTTTCGGCCTTTCCGAAAAAGCCTGCCTTTTATGCAGTTTTTTGGTCTTATATACTCGTCCATGTTCAATAGCCGTTTGTCTTTGTTACTATTTTATTGTGAGTTACCGTGCGTTTTAGTACTTGTCACAAATTCACTTGTAGTCTTGATACTTGGATGCTTTGCAGCTATTTCTGTCACTTTTCTTGTGATATTTGTGGTTCTTTGCTTGTAATCATTGTCTTACTCTGCTTCCTGCTGACGCATTTCTCTTCAGGTGTACTATGTTTATGGCTTCATGTTACTTGTGTTTCTCATTTTGATCATTGTTACTGTTTGCGTAACAATCGTTGGGACATATTTCTTGTTGAATGCTGAGAATTATCATTGGCAATGGACTTCGTTCTTCTCGGCTGCATCCACTGCCATCTATGTCTTCTTGTACTCTATTTATTATTACCATGTGAAGACCAAGATGTCAGGCTTCTTTCAGACCAGCTTCTATTTTGGATATACACTGATGCTCTGTCTTGGCCTAGGAATACTTTGTGGTACGTTGATGTTAATATGCCATTTATTCAATTCCCTTCTCTATCTGTTTCTCTTTTACTATATCAGTGTTTTCATCTCACATAAGAAACAATTGCGTTGTGACAAGCAGAAAGAAAACTTGACCTCTTTAGATGTAGTTTTGTTAGACAGCTACAAGGTTGGGGGCTTAATTAATACATTGGCCAATTTATACACACCAGTTGCTCTTTTTTCTTTTTTTTTGGGGGGGGGGGGGGTTCTATCTTACCTCTGGGCGTGATTGGCACTATGTTATTTGAGCAACGTACTATCTTGATTAAAAATTTGGCATGCTTACAGAATGATCGGCCCATTTAGGGCCTCCAATTTAGGATCTATTTCCTAGCTGAATAAACAGTCTGTTCCAGGTGAACTAGACTGAACTGGAAATCTCTTCAGTTTCTTCCCTGTTTTCCAGGTTTCCTCCAGTTTCTTCTAGGTCTTCAGATTTCTTCTGGTTCTCTAACTAAACTAAACTAAACATCTAATTTTTTTTTCTGGTCCAAAGAACAACCCCCTGTGAGCGACAAAAATATTCAAGATTGATTGGTTTGAAGCCCATTTCTAAATAGCAGATTGGTAGTGGGCTATTAGTTTTCAGCCTTTTTAAGGGGGTGAGCTGCTTCTGAGGTCCTTTCACCAGCTGAAACCCATGCCTAGGGTTGTGATCAGTGGTGGATCAAAGGCCTTCAATTGGTAATGAATCATCACCTCAACTGAGAGCAGGCAAAGACTAGTAGCATTTTCTGGTTCTGCAGTCATGAGTGTACCTTCACTACCGTAGCTGCTGTTGATGAAGATGCAAACTTTTGCTTGAGCCAGCAACTGTCCTGAATTGCCTGAATCGTAAACTGAGTTGCCGGGACTTCGTTTGTTTTGTTGGCTTGAAATTTGGGTCTGTCCACATCCTTAGCCAGAGAGAGAAGATGGATTCTGACTTCTTTGGGACTATGCAACACCACCTAGTGTGGGCCCCACCTTGTGCGCTCCATCAGTTCCTTATGTATTGAGTCTTATCCCTCATAAAGATACTCTCTGGGAATGTAGCTACTTGCTTGTATAGCTCCAACCTTATTAGGCTCCAAACTCCATGGAAAACTCAAGTTCCAAACTGGTTAAGGTTCCCTCAGCCCAGATCACGGCAATAAGGGGATGAAGTCACTAGGGCTCAAAATCACACTTGCCCCACTGAAGGGACTGAAGAACACCCCCCCCCCCCTTGCAGGCGGGGTCCCTTGCATAGTGCACTAACCCTGTTCTTATAACAAAAGACTAAAGCTTCTTCACCAGTAATCCTTTGGTCATAAATACACAATTTTCTGGGAATGAGGCCTAATAAGCACTTTCAAGTTCTCCATGGGGGACTGACATTATCATGTTTTACTAATATTATCAAAGGAATGCGACCAGGCAGCTGACTATTGTTTTCGTTGTTTTCTAATGGCATGTTATTGAGTTTTCTGTCTTATTCTGTTGATATCAGGAGCGGTTGGCTATCTGGGTTCAAATCTTTTCGTTCGAAGGATCTACAGAAACATCAAGTGTGATTAGTGATCCAACCGCCCAACATCAGAATATGCGTTTCACTTCCCAGATGGATTGCCATGGTAAGAGTCAGACTCGGAGGGATCCTGGTTCAGACGACGGATGGGTTGGGATCCCATACAGAAGAGAATGTGGTTTAGATGAATCTCGTGTCTTAAAAAGAGAATAGTTGATAGACATTTAACCCCTTTGTGTGGGAATGTGCAATTTTTTTGGTGGTTATTTAGATATGCAAAAAGTTTCACTGTAACTCTAGTCGTTTATATTGAATGAAAAGAAGTGGATTTTGGGCAATTTGTTCCCTCTCTCCTCTGTAGGTTTGGAATTGATTATCCTCTTTAATTATGCTAATCTTCCATGATGTTTAATTGAGTTGGATTTAAGAATTTTGAAAGAGGGTTGTGCACTGGTCTTTAATAAGTTCCAAAAGTAGATTATTTTAAAAATTATTATTAGGGCTTTAGTTATGTTGGGGCTGAGATTTGTTAGGAGGGTTAGCCGGATTCAACCATTTTCGGATCTTCTTAGACTTGGTAACTTTTGATTCAATCAATTATGAAATCAAATTTAAAAACTGCAAATTTTGCTCAAAGAAACGCGTATAAATTTTGGGCCCTACCACTAAAACGAGTTCTAGTGGCTGTGGATGTTCTAAACACTAGTTTACTACCAAGTTGCCTGAATCATGTGCTACCTTTTGAATCTCAATATCGTTGACCAAAGAATGTGGCATCTAGTTGTTCTACATTTGTGGTGTTCATACAAAGTGTAATCAGACAACTTGGGAGAGAGTCATCATAAAAAAGGAAGTTAAAAGGGCATCTTAAAATCATTGAGTGAGTAATTTAACATTAAATTTCCATATGTGGGTACATACTTTTTTGTTTTTTTTTTCCAAATATTGTAAGTTCACATATTCCAAATAGGAGTTTGATGAAAGTTTTCTGTAGTTATTGTCAACAACTCTATTATTATTCAGGTTCATGTGACGAGCATATGAAAATTCATATATGAACGAAAATAGATCTAAAAAACACATGAAAGTATATGAATAACGTAAATAATGATCACATTATACAAATCTGACCGAATACTTAAAACACATAAAAGACGGTAATAAGCTGTTAAATACATATTTAGAAGTTTGTTAATTTTTCTTTTAATACACTTAGTAAACTTTTTTCCACATAAGCTCTGACAAACAGTCGCACACAACACCTATGATCATGAAAAAAAAAAACCGAAAAACAAAGAATCTCCAGCGTTACTTAATAAAATAGTTATGTTCGAATTAATTTAGGCCTTATTCTATTTCGCGTTTTTGAGAATTTAGTTAAGAGCTTACATCACCTTACCGCTTCTTATATCTCCTAACAGCTCTTTACATCCTTAACATAATCCTTACATCTTCTTACATCTTCTTATATCTCTTTACATCTTCTTACAGTTTCTTACATCTTCTTACATCCCATATAAATTTTCTTTAACATTTAACAACTCCTTACATCTATCCTGACATCTTCTTACAACTCTTTATATTTTCTTATAACTCTTTACAACTCCTTACAATTTCTTACAATTTCTCACAACTTCTTATATCTATTAGTTGTATCTAAACGTAAAATAGAATAGAAATAGCAATAAAATCTAAACAGATCAGTTAATTTAATTCCTCCCTCACTCAGCTTTAAAATAATTGGTGCGTGGCAACCGTGGCGCGTGGTCCGTTGCGTCTCGGAGTTTCTTCAACGTTCCGCGACCTTTATCCTGACATGAGATTACTCTACTACATCAAAACGACGCCGTGGTTTGAATAGTAAATCCAACACACACTCGCGTAAAGCAGTTGGGGGCCTTATCCTATTTATGAAAATTTAAAAAGTCAAGTTGGCCTCGTCACTCTTACTCAGCCGAAAAGCAACTCAAATTTTCCTGTTGGAGAGAGAAAACTCAGCTCTGGAAAGAGAAAGTATGCAAGTCACTGCTGGCGGCGGTGGAGGCGGTGGTCTCACCCGATTCCGCTCAGCTCCGGCGACATGGTTAGACGCCTTACTTGAAGACGACGACTCGCTCAAGCTCGAGGGCCCCCACCAAGGTGGCCTGACCCAGCTCCTCACCGCTGGCACCACCACCACCACCACCACCGCAGCCGCCGATGGCCCATCAGGTCCGGATTCTTCGGCCTACATTCAGCAGGCCGGGGACCCAGGCGTTTTCGACTGCGGCGGCGGTGTTCAGACGAACGCCGGATTCTACCGGATGAACAGCTCGCCGGCGGACTTTCTGAGTGGGAACGTCGATGGCTACTTCTCCACCGTCGGAAACCTAGACTTCGGCGGATCTTCGGCCGATGTTTCTGTTTCCTCTTCCGGGAAGAGATTAAGGGACTTCGACTACGATCATCCCTCTTCCAGTTTCGCCAATCACCGGGTAAAATTGATTATTCTCTCTCCTCAGACAATGAATTTTATTGGTTTGTTTGTTTGTTTGTTTTGATTTTAATTTTGACTGGGTTTTTGGGGGGTCTTAGGCGAATGGGTTGTTGGACATGGAAATGGAGAAGATGTTGGATGATTCAGTGCCGCGTAGGGTTCGAGCTAAGCGGGGTTTCGCCACCCATCCTCGTAGTATTGCCGAGCGAGTAAGATTTCTTCAATTCCTTCTCTTAATTTCTCTCTCTTAGGGTTTTCGTGGGATGTCGAGCTCAGAGCTTCAAGAGTTAATTAGGGTACTTGTGGTTGTGTGTGAGTGGGTTCTCAGGTGCGAAGGACGAGAATCAGCGATCGGATAAGGAAGCTTCAAGAGTTGGTGCCCAACATGGACAAGGTTCCCTTTTTACTCTCTACCATATGCTTTTTATTATTATTTTTTCTATTTTTTTGGGAAGGGTTGGTCATTGGCGTTGCCCAAGGGGCTAATATCTTGAATAAATTCTATCAATATTTATGTCATTTCAAACATTTTTCTCTAATAATTTCTTCAAGTAGCTCTTTATTGACTAATTGACTGAAAATAAAGCAATAAACAAGAACCTGCAACTTCGGGCAAAATGAATAGAATTAATAAAAAAAAATTGTTACATTCTATTGTCACTTGGAAAACATAAGACCTAGATAAAAAGCTATGTTGCGTGTTCGGAATTATGATACCTGGAAGCAAGGGAACGTATGGATTATGTGAATGATACATAGTAAGTTAATAACATAACAATATAAATTAATGCCAGTAAGCGATTTTCGTAGAAATTAATGCAAAATTTCATTTCCATCAAGGGGCTTGTCTAGTTCGAGACTGTCTCACGTTCAAACCTTGTGACTTGTGAGAAATAAGTAAAATATTATTGGACCACCTGGGAGCCCCATTCCCCCCTTCTAAAAAACGGGGGTTAGTTTCACTGAAAGGGGAAAAAAAAAAACCTTTTGAGAGCGTCTCATTTTAGAATTTGTGTCTATTACTCTATTTAGTGTTGAACTAAATGAGAAAGCTAAGAAGGATTGTAAAGGAAATAAGGGAACTACAGCGGGCACAAGAGCGACAGAAAATGGTTAAGCATGAAGTTATTAGAGAGATGCATACATTGACATGATGAGTAACTTGGTATCCTTTCCAACTTCATTGAAGGTCTTTTCAACTTATCATTAGTACTTATCATCAGCATTTAGCACTCATAGCACTGATCAATTCTGGTCAACACCTTGTCATATATTCTACTTACAATTTTACCGATCATCAACATTGATCAACACTCATCAGTAATAAGGTACTTATTATAAGTTGAAAAAAATAGATCCTAAAGCCTAGCATCACACTGTTACTACAATATTTATAGCTTTTGTTGGGGCGGTAATTAGATTTTGTAGGATGTTTTCTATGCATACATGTACATATGATTATTATTGCCCTTACCAAGAAAGGGGAAAAAAAGATACTATAACACTTCTACATAGAGGTTTGGCTGGCCGCCCCCCCCCCGCCCAAAAAAGATGGTGGAGGATTGACTTCACATGGCCTTACCACTGTTTGTTTCATAGTTGTTACAGTTTACGAATATGAATATGTTATTATTTGGTTGTCTGTTGAGGTATTTGATGTGGTTGGTGGCTGAGAAATATGTAATCATGTTTTTGTGGTCTTGCATGGTAAGATGGGGATGCCAATTAAGTGACTTAGAGTGGCAAGTAAGTGTTTTAAATTTTTTGTTCACAACATTAATTGATACATCATACATGGATGTTTGTATGATTGGTCCATGAACTCTGAATGCACTGATTAGATGATAATTATGGATGGAACCCAAAGTCTTCCATCTGTAGATCATTAAATTGAAAGGTTTTTTCCCCCCTTATCCAAAAAAAACAAAAAAAACAAAGTGAAAGTTTTGTGCTTGGAAAGTGTCAGCGGGTTGAGCATAAGGTTGTTGCTTATAGTGTCCTTTAGCATCATAGCTTGAAGTACCAAGTTTCTAAATCTCTCTGGATTCTGGAGCATCACTTTATAGAATGTAGATTGAAACATGTGAATTAATGAAACAATCGTTGAAGTGCATCTTTCAAATTTTAACTTGAAGCACCTGTCAATCAGGCCTCCACAGTTGTACACGTGTAAAATAGGAAATCATTCTGAAGAAAAAAAACAGTTTGTTCTTTTACTCTAGGTGGACATTTTTGGCTTCCATATGTGGTTGAAAACAGTAGTAAAGACTAAAGAGGTTCTTCAGTTCAGATCAATCATTTCCCAATGGCAAATTTTCTGTCGATGTTCATTCTCTTCAAAACACTTCTTACTGATAATAGCTGGGGTGCAAACTAGCAGGCTAACTGCACTCTTGTTATCTTAAGTGAGTCTGTGACACCCCCACTAGTCGCTAGTCACATATCATTATCATTGAGTTAATAGGATTCTTCCACTCCTTGGACCTGGTTTTGAAACATATATCTAGTAATAAGAATCTAGGTTTTCTGCTAGTGCTGGTGTTATTGCAGTCAAATTTTGTGCTATGTTGTCTTTGATTTATGTGCTATGTTTCTTTTTCCTTGACTCTGTGCTGGAGATGCAGTTTCTGATGCCAAATGGTACACTGTGTTTAGAAGCTACATCTGCTGGTGGCTATCTGACTGGCTTTGTTTGGGTCTTGTTTGATTTCTAATTTCTCGGTTTATCTCTGTCAACTCTTGGAAGAACATTATGAATGAAAGCTTTAAGTTAACGCAAGTCTTCTTGGCAGCAAACAAATACTGCAGACATGTTGGAGGAGGCAGTGGAATATGTGAAGACTCTACAAAAGCAAATTCAGGTATGATTCATGTCCATACTTTACCATCTCTCCTCACAAGCGCAGTACCCCCCCCCCCCCCCCCCCCCCCCAATTCATATGTAAACCCTGATGTTATTGATATATTTACCATCATTTTTTCATTTGAGCTGTGACTTTGTACTCTGAGCAGGAGCTCACAGAGCAGCAAGAGAAATGCACATGCACGGCAAAAGGGTGAACCCTGTGAGGAGATGACCGTGCTGCTTCTTTTGCTTTTATTGTACTAAAAAAACTCTTCCACCAACATTGGCGATGGTTTTATATGCTGATGCTATGTATTCAGGGGAAAAGAAAGAAAGCTCAATATACTGGATTTTCAATTTGCTGAAAGCAGCAAAGGTGGCTGCGTAATGTGCTGAGAATTTTCCGGCAAATAGAGCAGCCATCATCAGTGCCAAACTTCATGGCGAAGCCCTCTGCAACTTGCACTGGTGAGCCTTTGTTGTATTCTGTTTGCTTGGTGAGTAAGCTGAATGTAGGCAGTAGCCATTTCCACGGTCCATTCACCGGATGGTGGGTGCAAGATGAATGTACCTCTGGCAACTTCTTAGGCATGATTTTAGTTGCTGGTCATTGATGTAAAAATCCTTCAAGCTATTGAAGTGGAGATAGATAGGAAGATTGACACGCAGTTTGTTGTGATTGTGGAGATAAATGTGATAGTCTTCTAGCTTGAGAAATAATCAAGGCCGGCAATTCTTTACTTCAGAAGTATTTGAAGGACTTATAATTGATTATTGTATCGTCTTGCTTGACAAGTTCGAGGGTGGCGATTATTTATTTCAAAAGTGTTTTAAAGACTTTTAATCACTCATTTTTGTACTAAATATAAGAATACAACAACAATAACAACAACAATCAGTGTAAGAGACTGATAGTGTTGATGAGCTCTTTTTCTAGTGTAGTTTCATCACGGTACAAGTTGGTAGCAAGAGGTCTATATTCTTTTTCGAACTATCGTTGCATTTAATATCTTTCTTTTCACTAAGTGTTTAAGTTGACTTCTGATCTCAAACCTCTATAACTCTATCAGCATAAAGTATAAACTAAACTATAGGATCATCATTTTATACTTTGTCTTATGTCATGTTAATTCCGATTTCAGTCTACGTTCATCGTATCAAATGCATTCTATAAGTATAAAATAAAAGATTAGTCGTCAAGTGTATATCATCATATACCAAATAATAAAATGCTAACGTCTTTCAAAGGGTACATGTCTTATTAGCGCTTTAAAAATAGGAAATATTATCCGATAATAATTAGGCTGGATGACAAACAACAAACCCAAAAATAATCTAATCTTTATTTTTATGTCGTTGTCTCCGACCCAAATATTCTTGCAAGTCGCGATCCTTGCTGGTATTCGCCTCTTCTGGTTTATGGGCACTCACCTGGTGCAGCTTTTTAGTCTTTTTAATTTACCTTATTCAATTCAATTTCTACTTTATAATACATGATTATTTTAAGTAATTTAATGTTTATTTTTAAATAAGAACTTAGATTCGTTTCTTATAAATACATACAATATATGATGAAAAGCTTTAATCTTTAATTCTTTATAATTAATGGTAATTGGATTCCACTATTATATTATGAATAATCAAAAACTCATAAAGTTCTCTAACGCATGTATGTTAGTTAAGTTTAAATTATAGTGTTAGTTAGCTTAAATTTAACTAAATTTTTTTAAATTAAACCTAAATAATTATGGTATCTTTTTTTTTAATTTATAGGAACTTCTTTAAAATCTTGTGACAATTCACAAAAAATTGATGCAATACTTTAATATTAATTTAGGTTGAAGAGAGAGAGAGAGACTCTAGATCCAATGTACGAACCTATTAACAATTGACAATCAGTTATTAATTTTAGTTTTTAATTATGAATTGAATAAAATTTCTAATAACAAAATGCCAAAGGCAAATATAAAATCTGTTGCTAAATATACACTTTAAGTTTAATCAACAGAAAGGATTGAAATAAAAATTCAGAAAATAAGTTAAATCCTTGAAATCGGGAATTTGAATTTAAGCTCAAACTATAGTTTCATCATTCTTATACCCACACATAATTTTCAGGAAAAAGGAAAAAAGAGGTAAAAAAAAAACTCTTATTAAGTTGAGAACCTGCATATTCAGTGATCGTTCGAAAATTTTCTTCGAACCTCAGCAATTTGCAAATTTTGTTAGCGACGGCAATTCAAAGGCAATGTATGTTTATAACATTCATGTATTAGCTAACCGTTCTTTATTATCACTTTAACGGTTAAAAGGAGTAAGCCTTTTTTTTTGTTTGTTTGAAAAGGTAATTACAAGAAATTTAGACAGTCCTTCTCGTAAGGGTTTTGCCTAAATTGTCATCTGCGAAAATAGAAAGAAATTCCCTACACGAAAGGGAGGAAAAATAAAAAATGGACGACGAACGAATAATATGGCCACACTTTGCTATCCAATCAGCTATCATATTACTTTCTCGATAGGTACGTTAGAATAAACAATGCACAGTAGGAGAGAGCATATTGTAGACATATTGTAATAAAGTTTGAATCTGCCAAGAAATATGAGTATGACCTCGGACTGCTTGAATAACGACTCTACTATCGCCTTCAGCAATAAGATGATGATAGCCTGCTGCTAAATCTGCTCGGATCCCGTCATGTATGGCTGTCGTTTCTGTGACCAAGATTGAGACACCTCCAAGAACCGTGTCCACGCCTGAATAAAATGCCCTGCCCAATCTCTAAGAGCAAACCCTGCTGCTGCATCGGAAGAAGAGTGGGTGCCATCAAAATTGAGTTTGATATGACCCCCTGGTGGAGATCTCCACCCAATGAGTTGGGAGGGCTTGTGAAATGGTGGAGTAGATGGAAGATGTAAGGAAGGAAGATGGGAAACCTCTATTTAGTCCAATTGCGTTTTGCTTTGATTGGGAAACCCATATGTTTCGGTACATCATGATTAAAAATCGTAGTATTACGACTTTTTCGGATACTCCATAAAAGAATCACTACCCGAGTACGAGAAATATTTGTGTAGTATACAAATTATGTAGCCCTTCAATTTATGTGAGACAAAGCTGAGCAAATTGGATTTTCATTTTTTCCACACTTAGTTGACGAAAGACTTGTAGTCGACAAATCAACGCTATATAATTCAAAAATGATTTTACTACCAGTCTACCAGTGCGGACGCACCCTGTAGCAGGTGTTTACTTGTTTGATTTGACAACATGGATGTTTTTTTTTTTTTTTGTAAGAAAGGTAAGCGTACATTCTAGTTAGCCATTCTCTCAAGGAATCTCCCTAGATTATCCTCATAGAGGATAAAAGAAAGGTCCCTGTGCGGGACCACGTTCCACACCATTGTGGAAAGAAGTGAAACACCATATTTTGCTAGCCAGTCGGCTGCACGATTACCCTGCCTAAAAATATGAGTGACAATAACTGTGGTACAATGCTGGAGAAAAGTGTGAATATCCTGAATCAGAACTTGGATTTCTGACAACATGGACGTGCACCAATTAAAGGGGGCAAAATTCTACCATAGTTGAATTTTTTTTCAACTATCCTAATTAAAAAATTTGGACCATTAATTTTAAAATAAGCAATTTGATCTTTGATTTTCCTTACTTGTCACCTAAAGAACTGGTACCTCCAATAAGTATCAAATAAAGTCACTTCTCTTTCTTCATTTTCATTTATCGTCTTCCCTAATCGAATAATTTGGGAACCTCAAATCCCTGCATTTTGTCTTTGCTACCCCAAAGTTCTGGCGCTCATATTAATATGAAATTACGTTAGGCACTAGATTTATTTCAAGACCTTTGGAGTCGATGTTTAGAGTCGAGTTAGAATATAATTGAAGTTAAAATAAAATCTTTATTGAGCAAAATTACCGAGCAAAATAAAATCTTCTCCATTGTTAGTCTGGTTTGGATACCTTGAAGAATTGCTTCTCACCCAAAGATCTTCTTTTCAGTGAGCCGAACTCTCTTCCTCCACCCCAACTCTCTCTCTCTCTGTGAGAATTACCGAATGTGGTCCATTTTTCTGATACCCAATACCCCATGATCATAAGCATATAGTTCATATCTAAAGGAAGGTTTCCAATCAGAAATCTCAGAAATAAATTACTTATAAACATGTATTCTTTTTTCTCGCCTTTTTGTTCTAAATACAGCAAAGAAATGAAGAACCAGGGGAAATCAATGCCCAAGTCAGTACGTGGCCGTGGTAATGGCAATAAATGAAGCTAGGATTGAAGTGGGCATGTTGAGGGGGGAAATATGCAGGGTCCGCCTGTGTGTGTGATAGAGGAAGAGAGAGATGATTTTGTGGGCAGTTGGGGAGAGAGAAAAATAGATATCTCATGTGGCAATGTTCAATAGTAGATACTCTTTATGTCAGATTAATGGTTCAGATTTGTTTGTCTAAGATCAACAGTTTAGAGTAAATTTAATTACGATAGTTAAAAGAAAATTCAATTATGGTAGAATCTTCCTTAAAGGGAATAATCACATTTTTGACAACTTTGCCAGCGTTTACCAAATCCCAAACCGCTTTGACCATCCTTCTTAATTCCTGCACGCTTTTATTGCACAAACAAATAAAAATCTCGTCACATCAACATCATTCTCCCACTCATCTCCGCCTTGCTCAGCCCTCTCCGCCGCCTTCAACCACCGTAACTCCGCCCTTAGACGACCGCCATCACATGTGGGTGTGTGATGTGTTTCTCTCTCTTCAGGTCCAAACCCAAGAAGGGCACCACCCCCAAATTCACCTCCTCCCGCAACTCCACCCCACCAACCTCCGCAAACCACCACCCCACCACCTCTGCGGCGGCCGCCGGAAATAGCTCCAACAGCAACAATTATTACTCCTCGAAGTCATCCTCAATTTCAAGCCGCACTTCGCTGTCCAGTCTCAAAGACTCGTTGCCGGAAAACCCCCACATCTACGACCTCTCCGAAATCCGCGCCGCCACCAACAGCTTCCTCCTCCGCCCTCTCTCCTCCTCCTCCTCCTCCACCTCATGGAAGTGCGTCGTCGACAAGAAAGACGTCGTAATCACCCAGCGCAAGCTCCGGCGACCCATCGACACGCCGGAACTGCGCCGGAAACTCTCTCTCATCTGTAAATTCCACCATGCCGGCCTCGTCAAGCTCCGGGGCGCCACCGTCACCGGGAATTGCATCTATCTTGTGTATGATTATGTCCACGGCGCCAATTTGAGCGATTGTTTGCGGAACCCTAGAAACCCTAATTTCACCGTCCTATCGAATTGGCTTTCCCGGGTTCAAATCGCCGCCGGAGTCGCCGATGGGCTCGATTACATGCACAATTGCGTCGGAATTAAGGGCGGATGCATTCACAATCACATCAAGAGCACCTCCGTGGTCGTCGCGGATGAGCCGTCGTTGGTGGCGAAGATCTGCCACTTTGGGACGGCGCAATTGTGCGGGGAGGTGCCGGAGTCGATCGAGAACGACGACGAAGACAATGACCTGGATGATATCCATCCAGTTCTGAAACGGGTCGGATCTATGGCAGGGAACTTCGCCGGAACAAGAGGGTACATGTCTCCGGAGTTTCAGACGACGGGAGTTCCGACGTTGAAATCCGACGTATACGCCTTCGGGGTGGTGGTGCTGGAGCTGCTCTCCGGCGACGAGCCGTTGAAGGTGGAGATTGACCAACAGAGGGGCTTTTTTCGGACGGTTTCGCTGATCGAAACGGCCAGAGATGCGGTGGACGGCGGCGGAGGGCGATTGAGGCAGTGGGTGGATAGGAGACTGAAGGACTCGTACCCGGTGGAGGCGGCGGAGCGGTTGACCCGCGTGGCATTGGAGTGCGTTCAGGAAGACCCGAGAAAGAGGCCGGATATGGGTCGGGTTGCTGGGTGGATATCCAAGTTGTATTTAGAGTCTAAGACTTGGGCTGAGAGTATGGGCCTACCTGAAGGTATCACTGCTTCATTTGCACCCAGATGAGAGATGATGATTATGAACTTAATTCATTTACAAATGTAGAGATTTCTGTCCCTCCTTTGTTGATTGTTGTATTTTTCTGTGTCTATTAATTACTCACAAAAAAATCCAGCTCCAGTTTTTGGCACAATGTACTTAATTTATTGTGTTTTTCATTTGATTGTACATGATTCCTCACTTTGCTGTGCTGCATTTTTAACAGTACATCTAAACTAATTCATATATTTTCATATGTTTCACCTCATCATCATATTTTCATCGGTTTCTTCATACAATAACTTTTATTATAGGTCCTGCTTTTGCGAAATTGGAAGAGATTTAGACGTACACAATCTCATCTATTCAAATATGACTGTCTAATTTGAAGAGATTTAGACGTACACAATCTCATCTATTCAAATACTGTCTATAAAGATACTGATTATAGTAGACAACATTAGTCTCCTCATATTTCTAATATTTATTTGTATCCCTAATCTATAGTTTATGTTCTAATATTTATTTGTATCCCTAATCTATAGTTTACCGGGCGTAGTGTGTGGAGGGCTTGAATAAGCCGAGTTAACCAACTGTTAATGAGTGGAATTAACACTCACGCTTGCTTAATTAGGGGTTTACATGTCATATTGTTATATTTAGATCTTGTGTTAATTTTTAATATCTTGAGGGGAAATTTGGTCCATAAATGACTTCAGTAAAAGTAGAAGTCAGAACAAAATAGTGAAGTATCCTATCAATGGGCAAGCCACGCAGAGTGTGAAGTGACAGTAGGTTATGAAGCAGTATAGTTTACTTTGACCTTAGGTCCAGTCCAAGTCCAGTTTGCAACCTAATGTCCTTCTAACTCCCTTTTCTTTTTTCTTTTCTTTTTTTTTTTTTAATGAGAAATGTTCTTCTAACACTTGACATTGTAATATACGTTGCAACACAATGACACATTCGCATATACCCAGCAAAGGCACACGGATACAAGATACCCTTCTTCGTTATGTACAATAACTATAGTAAGACATATATAGAACTTGCCCCCCAAACTGCCTTAAAATTCGGATTGAACTGTCATCCTTGTCCAAGGCAAAGTGCGACCTATGTACAAGAGAGCCAGTATTATTGTTCCCAAGTCGATCAACATCAACGGTTGACTGCAAGGTGTTCACCTAGGTACATTAGATGCCAAGTGAGGCCCATTAGAGTCGCAAAGTTCAGCGAGGATGAGTATGAATTTAGTTGCTTCAACCTGTGATCTAGCTTGGAAATCTTAGACTTGGCCTCATCTTTCTCCGGTTGAGGTGGATGCAGGGTGGCTTTCGCTGCTGTTGTGGTTGTCGAAGTGGTATTACTCGGGGTTGGTTCTGCTTCATCAGTAGTCAAGGTGTCCATCACTTCTGCAGTTGTGATAGTACTTACATCATCTGTTCCCCTACCCTCCTCTTTCTCCATTTTCATCTTCTCAAAGATCACCTGCATCACACCATGTACTTTACATGCAAGCAAAGGGGACGAAGTAGTAATTTGCACTGTATATTCCAACATTTTTTTTGAATGAAAGCATGCAAATGTGACCTTTTAGCTATGTTTCTTGGGCATTGTTGGAATTCAAGCGTCCATGTTACGACGCCCTTACATATTAACATGGATCCATACACTTGACCCTTTCATTTAGACCATAATTGTGAAGACTGTAGAGTGTAAAGTTCCACATTTGGACAGGAAATGTGCCTCATTCGGATCCTTGTCTTGAGTCAGGGTGATAGATTTCAAACTAAATTAGTAAGCTTCAAACAACTAGTTGGACAAACGCATCAAGAAGGAACAAGTTACCTTGGTAGCTCGAGGCTCCAAAAACCGTAGATTAGTCAAAACCAAAAGCAGAGAGCCCATGAGGTTAACACCTTGAAGCATCTCAGCCTTATTTCTGAAGAGCCTAACCCTCTGCCTGGCCAAATGCCCAAGAAAAGCAAGTCCAATACTACCCACCATGGCCTTGAAATAAAGAGGGTAAAGCTTGCTCTGTACTATCCCAAATTGCTGCCTTGGCAACATCCCACCTAGTACATGGCTCATTATGAATGTCACCCACACTGATATCCCATAAGCCATCGCAAACCCCAGCATCTGAATCACACCCATCAGAGAACCCACTGATTTAGGCCAAAATGCATTCCAAATTGTCTCCACAATGTGTGAAAATTTCTTCTTCCCCTCCATATTCTTTTGTTCAATCTTATCCACTGTCTCCTCCAGCACTTTCTCTGTTTTTCCCTTCACATTCTCCACCGTTTCCCTTACCCCTTCTTCCACATTCTTAATCTTCTCTCCGGCATTTTCTCGAACACCTTTTGTGCGTTCCTCGACCTTATGAGTCGCCCTTGAAGCCAAATCCTTGACCTTCTCCTCAGCCATGGCCGCCTTCTCCTTGGCTTTTCTCGACAGCCCAGCAATCCTATGCTCGCACTTACCAAGCGCATCGCAAATGAGCTCTCTTGGGCCAGCACCGAAGGGTCCATTAGGGTTCGAAAGCACCTCCTTGGCGTTGCCTTTGACGTCCTGGGCTACGCCGGCAACAGAGGCGGCGGCCCGGGCGAGCTCGTCCTCAACTGAGTCCTTCTCCGGCGGCGATATTGAGATCTTGGTGTCGACGTCGCCTTCGTCGTCGTATTCCACGGCAACTTCTCTGCGCCCTTCTTTGACAATTACTTCTTGCCCTCCATTGCCATGGCTACTTTGTGGCCTTGGTGAGAAAAACCCAGAACCTGCTACTGAAGTTGCGATTAGGGTTATGAGTATCAGATTCATCGTCATTTTGATGATCTTTCCGTTCATTGTTCAATTGTGCTCTTTCATGGAGATTGTAATTGAGTTTAAAAAAGCAGTTGAATTGGATGAGGTTGAGTTTGTTTATTGGGATTTGGGGTTTTGGGTTTTTCGGTTGAGTTTTTCGGTGCAACATGTGGCACTAAGGTGGCATCATTGACTGCCACGTGGATTTGAGATGTCTCAAGTCAAGACAAGGTGGATAGAGTGTTTGGACTTTGGATTAGGCTTTATTTTGGGCCCAAAGTGGAAGCCCAACTTATACAGATGGCCCACCTTTGATGTGGATGGATGGCCCGTCCACATATTTTCTTTTATATTCTTGTACTAAAGTTCGACAGACATTCTCAGTGGTTTTATTTTTATATTCTCAATGGAGGACCATCTTAACCTGTCTACATGTAATTGCACACAGTTATAGATGGTACTTAGTAATTTTTGCGGAGTAGCATCACGCTGTAAATTAAATTTTTTTTTGTCGTTATTGTTGCATCAGGTTGTAAATTAAATATTTTGCTTTGTGTAGGTGGATATAGGAGCCAAAGTAACAGTATAGTTCACATGCTAAGACAATTGTGCTTTCTTGTCAGATATCTTATAAAATTTGAATGCCTTCCTATATAAAAAAAAATTTGGGTAATTTATAATTTTACATAATTAGCTAACATATACTTGATTTTGTCCATTTTTTTCGAAAATACTATTTAGGGTTTGTTAGTTTACAATATTTTAAAAGAATGGTTATCGAATTAAAGCATGTTGAGCATATCGAAAACAGTTTGTGAGGGGGTTGAAGTAGGCTATGACAAATTGAAGCATGTATAATTATGTTGGAGCAAGTTGAAACATATTAAAAACAAGTTGAAACATGTGCAGGTTTAACATACTAAAAACAAACCGAGTTTTGAATTAAATTTTATCCAAAGTAGCAGTATAGTTCACATGCTGCTAAGTGCTAACTAGTCGCGAAGCTGAGACAATTGTGCCTTCTTGTCAGATATCCTATTAAATTTGAAAACAAAGTTTTCAGATTTTGTTATCATAGATTTGGATTCGCATTTTACCTATATTGATTTTTGTTCCTCTCTATATTAAAAACATATTGGTTGTTCATAATTTTACATAATTAGCTAATATACACTTAGTTTTCTTAGCTTTTTCTGAAAATATTATTTAGGGTTTGTTTGTTTACAACATTTTAGAAGAATGGTTACTGAATTAGAGTATGTTCGAACAAGTTGAAGCATATTGAAGGTAATTTATGAGGCCGGTGAGGTAGGCTATAGCAAATTGAAACATGTATAATATAATTAGGTTGAACCAAATTTAAACATATTAAAATGAGATCAGAATACGTGCAGATTTATATAATATACTAAGAACGAATAGAATTTAGAATTAGAGTGTAGCGAATCTGTTTGACGTGGACAAAAATACAAATATCTCAAAGCATAGTTGCAATGGAAATGGCGGGTTTATCGGATCTCTCAAGTATTCAAATGGTCATATCTGTATTAATTTCGTCTTCTCCTGCAAACGCAATTATAAATTAGATTACGTCATTAACGACTAAAGAATTTGTTGGAATGTCTGTCTCACTCAGAGCTCCACCAAGACGGAAATATCCTATTCCCACCATTTATTAGTTTTGTTCTTCCCCCCCCCCCCCCCCACAAAAAAAAAAAACAAAAAAAAAGATCTCCCTTGAAAACACGTTTCCCATCCCTAAAAATGTTTCCAGAGATGTATCCAATTATCGCCTCGAAATTACTGTGAAAATTCTGCTAAATTAACTTCAAATATACTTTTTGTTATTTAGATTAATTTGAATAATAAAAATTAATTTAAAATATGTAAAAACTAATTAAGATGTGACAGAACCAAATAAGAAAAGGTTTCTTTGGTATAAAAAAAGGCTTCTTTGGTATAAATTGTATAAACCATGATTAAGGTAAAATAAAAAATTTCAGGACGTTTTTACTAGATTATACATAATTAGTATAAATTGTATGGTAAAAAGAGGGGGGTGGCGGGTTGTCCATTCCAGAAATAATTTTTCCCTATGTATAAAAATATTATTTATTTTATAATTATATAGATTATTTTACACAGTTTGATATTTTTTTTTTAAGATCTTAGACTTGAGTTTTATAAATGAATGTATCTAATTTTCAATAGATTAATAATAACTTATCTTCATAGAAAAAAAAAAAACATACCATAGATTTTTTTTTAAAAAAAAACTTGTTTAATAACTATAGTCTATGATACTGGCACGATTACATATTAGTCAAGAATTTACTTGACTAATAACGCAAATGAATTTTTATTTTCCGACTGAACCCCAGTCACTTTAAAAAAGAAGAGCAGGTAATTAAATGTAGAGCAACACAGAGGTCATGGGATGCGAATCGATGTTGGACGCATCACTGTCACCATCGTTGCTTTTGCAACTAAAGATTTCAAAAGTATCATAATAATTTATATGACTCCTAAAATAATAATAATAATAATAATAGGGAGATCATCAATCACACTCCAACGGGATCCGGATCGGCGGATCCGGATTGGAGGAGAGAGAAAGAGAAAAAAGGGGTTATCTTCCTTCGTCCTAAAGCAAACGTATCAAACTGGTAAAAGTGTAAAAGTAGTCTTCTTCTTTAAAATCCAACAACTCATCTATCTCTGTCTCTGTGTTTCTTCAGGCATTTGGAAGCAGCTCAGTTTGGGAAATAATGTAGCAACTTTTTAAAATTAACTTTTAAAGTATGTGACAACATAAATAACCATGTTTGTATTTGATAAGTAGAATATCATTTGGATTGATTCGGATTACATTCTGTACGTACCAACTGTTTTTTTGTAAATATTTTATCAAGGTTTCAATCAAAATGAAAATAAAATTGTAACAAAATATGAAAATTAGTTAATTCCGTGAATAATATATTATTCTAAATATCACTGCTTTTTTTCTTAACATATGATTGGTGCTAGCTAGCTATGTATCACTATCAATATCGTGTGGTCTATAGGTGCTGTACAAGATAGTTTGCTTTCCCCTTTTTCTTTTTTTTTTTAAAAAAAAACATTGTGAGTTAGGAGGATTGGTTTAATGAACCATCAAAGATTCAAAAAGCCACAAAATGTGGTAGGCAAAAAAAGAAAAAAAAAAGGGACAAGTTTGGAAGGGAGAGAAAAAAGCAAAAGGTTGTATCATTTTGTATTAATTTTTTTCTGCCCACATCGACTGTCTTTTTGGCTCCCTATGTTAGAATATTGATCACATCCTTATTGACCTTTTGGGCCTAATAAATAAAGATAAAGTTGCGTTTGCAATATAAAAACATTTGTATTTTAATGAATCTTCCTCGAATATGCCTGTGCCCTGCCCCTCCCAAATGTTGCTTTCTTTCTCTTTCTTAAATTGCTGGTATATCCACTCCCATACTCAATCAGTCAATCCCAATATGTGCACTGTATTTTCGTCCCCAGGAGCTTATGAATTCACATACACCCAACAAAAGAGGATTTTATGTAATGTATTTCATCTTCGGGAGCTTATGAGCTCAATATATCATCACGTTAAGAAAATATGAATTTTGTCTCTTTTTCTAGGAGTATGAGGCAACCAATTTATGAATTCAATATATCATGACGTTAAGACAATATGAATTTCTGTCGCTTTTTCTGGGAGTATGAAGCGACCAACTTATGATGCAAAATTGCTAAACACGCCATTGTCACAATTGCTCTAAATTAGATTGGTATTAAATTATTAATGAATACATACCAATGAATTGATGAGCCAATATCAATAAAAAAAATTTCCAAACATCTATTTACGTAATTATCTACTATAATTTATCGTTACAAGTCACGTTCCATAAATATCTCAAAAATTCAGAAATGATATATACATACAGATTATCAGTCTATATATCATACTCCCTAAAATCGTAAATGTCCAAAGCTACATATAAAACAAATATTATAAGAAAACATACATATAGGGCCTGTTTTTTTTTTCGTTGGAAAATATAGGTTGAAAAATCGGCGAATGTGATTGAGATTGGTAAAAGTAAGTTAAAGTTAGTATTTTTTTTGTTGAAGTGCGTAGATGTGGATTGAAGTTGGAAGAAATCGATATATGTTCTTATAAGATGGGTTAAAATTAATTGAAGTGAGTTAAAATTAAAAAAAATTTATTAAAATGAATTAAAATTAATAAATTAAAATTTCTCAACGAAAAGAATAATAGTGTATCGTTCTAGCTAGGTATAACAACCCTACCAGGAGGAACAATCTCGAAGCCTGAAACTATAAATAAATAATATAAGGGTAGTGATATGTGTCTTGTTGCATGATACTCTTAAATGTCTTACCTTATTATAAATTAACATGTTTTATGATTTAAAACCACAAATTTTTCAATAATTATATTTAGTTATGAATTGCTAACTTTGAATATTCATTGGCTATGCCGACAAAGTATTAAATGATACCATAATCTCATTAACCCTATCCGCGAGTACATTTGATACGTGTATTTTAGAAATGTGACAAATTATGGATAAAAAGATGATTTTGTATAATGCATAAGTTGCAATATACTTTCACGACTCAATCGTGTCATTTTTTTCAATTTAAAAACACAATAGTATAATTTTTTAGTTAAAATAAAACACTTATAAAATATCTTGTAGTAAAATATTTGTCATTTTATATAATATAAATGCTCGTAACAATAGCCTGGGACAACTCAATTAAATGCAATTGAACAACAGAAAAATAACGGTAAGACGAAGAAAAACCATGGAAATTGAGAAAACCAGAGTCCCCAAGTCCAACCATGAAAAACTGTAGGCTCTACGTGTAGACATTTTACTGGAAAATGCCAAGAATTTTACAGATTAATTATTTCCGTCTTCTTCCTTCATCCACTACTACCTTCAGTACTTGGCGCCCCCAACCCCTTCTTTCTCTCTCCTCTGCTTTTTCAAAAGACAATTCAGTGACTCTACACCAAACTCTACGTAGGTTCTCTCTCTTCTCTCTCACATGTTCCTGTGTTGTAGCTCCAAAAAGTGCCGTCCCAATCTCCATCTCCACCGTCCATTGCTTTTCTCTTTCTCCTTCTCTCACTTTCTTTGCTATCTCTCACCACCAACCCAAAACAGCAACCCCCATTTGGGAGGCCATGACGGCGGCGAAGCTGGTGGTGGAGGTGCTGGACGCGGCGGACCTCATGCCCAAGGACGGTGAAGGATCCGCCAGCCCCTATGTTGAAGTCGACTTCGACAACCAGAGACAGAAGACCCAGACCCGCTTCAAGGACTTGAACCCGGTTTGGAATCACAAGCTCGTTTTCGACGTCTCCGATCTACGCCAACTCCCTGACAACACCATCGAGGTCACTGTCTACAATGACCGCAAATCCGGGCAGGCCCACCCCAGCAACTTTCTGGGTCGGGTCAGGATTTCCGGGTCTTGCATTTCTCCCTTTGAATCTGAGGCCAGAGTTCAGAGATACCCACTTGATAAAAGGGGTTTGTTTTCTAATATCAAAGGGGATATTGCTCTCCGGATCTACTTGACCCGTGATCTGAATTTGTCTTCTCCTCCACCTCCTCCTCAAGAACAGGAACAGGGGAGTAAGGAGGAGAAAGGGGAGAGTGTGGGTCCTCCATTGGAAGAAATGAATCCAAACGTCAAAGCTAATGGTGGGGATTATAGGGTGCAGGAGGAGAGAGAAATTGGGAATGAGAATCATGGTAAGAAGAGCAAGAAGAAGAAAGATGAGGAGGAAGCTAGGACATTTTACTCAATCCCAGCTAAAAGTCCCACTCCCACTGCTACTACTACTCTGGCTCCTGAGAATCCCCAACCGCCGCCACCCAAGGTGGAATTCAGGGCGGATTTCATGAGACCCGCTCCGCCTCCGCCTATGATGATGCAAGTTCCCGGCAAGAAGCCCGAGTACAATGTGATCGAGACCCGCCCACCCGTGGCAGCCCATATGGGCTACAGAAGGGGGGACAGCACAGGTAGTACTTATGATCTAGTAGAGCAAATGCATTACTTGTATGTGAGAGTTGTTAAGGCAAGAGATCTCCCTGTTATGGACATCACAGGGAGCTTAGACCCATATGTGGAAGTGAAATTGGGTAATTACAAAGGGGTTACTAAGCATCTTGAAAAGAACCAAAACCCTGTTTGGAATCAGGTCTTCGCTTTCTCCAAAGAGAGGCTGCAATCCCATCTGCTTGAAGTTGCTGTCAAGGATAAGGATTTTGGAAAGGATGATTTTGTGGGGAGGGTTCTGTTTGATTTGAATGAAATCCCACTTAGGGTACCACCCGATTCGCCATTGGCACCTCAGTGGTACAAATTGGAGGACAAGAGGGGGCAAAAGGGCAATAGGGGTGAGATAATGCTGGCTGTCTGGATGGGAACTCAGGCTGATGAAGCATTCCCAGAAGCGTGGCATTCAGATGCTCACTCAATTAGCCATCAAAACCTGGCCAATACGCGATCCAAGGTCTATTTTTCGCCAAAATTGTGTTACCTAAGAGTGCATGTGATTGAAGCTCAGGATTTGGTGCCTTCGGATAGAGGCCGAGCTCCTGTGACCCACGTCAAGGTTCAGCATGGGAACCAGCTCAGGGTCACGAGACCCTCCCCCATTCAAACTACCAACCCTGTGTGGAATGATGAGCTTATGTTTGTGGCATCAGAGCCCTTTGATGAGCTCATCATTGTAACAGTTGAGGATAGGGTTGGGCCTGGGAGGGATGAGATACTAGGAAGGATGATCATCCCGGTTAGAGAGGTCCCTCAAAGAATGGACACAAGCAAGCTCCCGGATGCTCGATGGTTCAACCTCACGAAGCCGGCAATGGCTGAGGAAGAAGGGGAGAAGAAAGAGAAATCCAAATTCTCGAGCAAAATCCATCTACGGTTGTGCTTGGAAGGAGGGTATCATGTGTTGGATGAATCCACACATTTCAGCAGTGATCTCCAGCCATCTTCAAAGTTTCTGAGAAAGCCCCCAATTGGGATTCTTGAGCTTGGCATCCTTAGTGCAAAAAACCTGTTACCCATGAAGGGACGAGATGGGAAGCTAACTGATGCATATTGTGTAGCGAAGTATGGAAACAAGTGGGTTCGAACACGTACCCTTCTCGACACACTGTCTCCTCGATGGAATGAGCAGTACACTTGGGACGTGTTTGATCCCTGCACCGTCATCACCATTGGAGTGTTCGACAATTGCCAAGTCAATGGAAGAGATGATGCTCGTGATCAGAGGATTGGCAAGGTCAGGATCCGGCTGTCAACGCTAGAAACTGATAGAATATACTCACACTATTACCCTTTGCTGGTGCTTACTCCAGGAGGGTTGAAGAAACATGGGGAACTTCAATTGGCATTGAGATTCACCTGCACAGCTTGGATGAACATGGTCACTCAGTATGGCAAGCCACTTCTGCCCAAAATGCACTATATGCAGCCAATCCCAGTAAGGCACATAGACTGGTTGAGGCACCAAGCAATGCAGATAGTGGCTACTCGGCTTGCTCGGGCAGAGCCACCTCTGAGAAGAGAGGTGGTTGAGTACATGCTCGATGTGGATTACCACATGTTCAGTTTGAGAAGGAGCAAGGCCAATTTCTTCAGAATAATGTCGGTCTTGTCAGGCGTATCAGCTGTTTGTAGGTGGTTCAACGATGTATGCACCTGGCGAAACCCTGTGACAACCTGCCTGGTTCATGTCCTGTTCTTGATATTAGTCTGCTACCCAGAACTGATCTTACCCACCATATTTCTTTACCTTTTTGTGATCGGTGTTTGGAACTATCGGTTCAGGCCGAGGACACCGCCCCACATGGATGCACGGCTTTCCCAAGCAGAGCACGCCCACCCTGATGAGCTGGATGAGGAGTTTGACACATTCCCAACATCCCGGCCCAATGATGTGGTCAGGATGAGGTATGACCGGCTGAGAAGTGTGGCGGGCAGGGTTCAGGCCGTGGTAGGGGACCTGGCAACCCAAGGAGAGAGGGCTCAAGCATTGCTGAGCTGGCGGGACCCGAGGGCTACTGCCATTTTCATCTTCTTGTCTCTGATATGGGCAGTTTTCCTGTACGTGACCCCCTTCCAGGTGGTGGCTGTACTGGTGGGGCTGTACTTGCTGCGACATCCACGCTTCAGGTCCAAAATGCCTTCGGTACCTGTCAATTTCTTCAAAAAACTGCCTGCCAAATCCGATATGCTTCTATGACGCTAGCACTGATTATCATTTATCAGCCAGTAAACCACCAGAACTTTCTTCCGGGCTTAGTTTCACTGAGAAGATCGCAAGAATTCCATTGAATCTTTCTTCATCCTCGAGTAATGTAAACAGCTCTGCTGATATCTCCAGCTTAATTGTTCAGTTATCCTGTAGTCGTAATTTGTAAAATGATTTATAAATTATGAATAAAGCAAATCTGGTGGATGCTGTATGAATGATGCAAGATGTTCTTACATGAACAACAGTCATGGAACAGATGTTGCCAAACATCATGTACCATTTGACATTGGATTCCACGAAAAACTAGTAACAAAATTTACTTATATGTGAAGATATCAACTAGTAAAACTAAGGGTAGGTACTAGGAGCTCAGTCTGAAGCCTATTTTTCCCTGCCGCCTCAAGGGGATGGTGTTTCTGGTTCTGGCGGCCTCCCGCTGGCACCAGGTAGGCCATTTCCTCGGTCCACAGTACGCAAAGTATCATGAAATTGCAATCTACTACTGCAACATGAAGCTGGATCTTTAGAGCAAAACAGGTTCATCGCCAAACAAAGCAAGAGAGCATGTTCTTCTATGTCTATATCTCAATTCAGCCATATTCAAGGTCTCATCTTGACTAGCATGATCGAGAACTTCAACTGCTTTCCAAATAAACAACTTCCAACAACAGTGGCACTCGCAGTAGCAGAAGCACTGATTATACATTATTTGCAATAAGCTCTCGTTAGATTTCATATTTGACACATTCATTTTTGAGACCGGGGTTTCAAACAACACAAAGTGAAACTAAGCCTCTGATGCAATATACTATGGAAATACATACGACTATTCACAGGCAACACAATGACATAACTAAGCTAAGCCATATAAGCATGAAGTATACATGATAAATCTGGCGGATAATTGTGACACCTTAACTGAGTTCTTATTATGTTCAACATAAAGCTAAGTACAATATATTGTTAGTATACAATCAAATCAAGAGAATTTATAAGCGCGGTCTTTACTGGCAGAGGTTGATCCTACCAATACCATCCTTGAAGTGAAGGGTGCAGGCAGCAGTTGCACGCCAGTGGAACCCTTTGATCCCCTGTCTTGTTGCAAGTCATGCAATCCAGATCATTCAAGCAAAGTTGTGGACAAAATTTGTTGTCCTCCAGTTTCCTTGCCCCCACCATCACTGCTAGTCCAACTTTACAGTCTATACATTAGAGGGCCCACGTGAGCTAGTCTCAATTAGCAGTAACACCCTTTCTATGGACTAGAGCCAGAGATGGGAAGAGACGAAGCTATTATTGGCTTGTTAGCTCGGTTGGCAAATTTGTTTTGTCATCCGCCTAGCTTAAGTGCTTGAGATCGCGAGTTAGCACCAGTGTTCGAGCAAAAAGAGCCTTTGCCGAGTGGTGAGCTATGAATCGGCTCTCGGATCTTCACACTCCACAAGGCCAAATCAGAAAGGCGCCAAAGAAAGACTTACCTTGTTAAGCTCAGTTTGGCGGCTCATATGCTGGGAATAAAGCAGCAGGCGATTTTGTTAATCGAAATTGGCTAGAGAAAGTACTACAGGCAGGTGCTTAGCTTGTAATCTTGATACAGCATCTATTCTGGTCCTATAAGCTATGACACTCACATTTGGTCTTCAAGAGGCGATCAAAGCAGGCAACTGGTGAATTCCTGTTGATGGTGACAACAGGATAATCATCCAGGCAATTAAAGGAATCATTCAACCCGGCCTCTTGGCAGGTGGATTCATTATCCGTGATATCAAAATGCTCATGAGTCAAGTCCAATAAGTTATCATTAATTATACACTTAGGGAAGCAAATTGTGTAGCAAATTGGTTAGCGCAAATGGGTCATTCTTGATTTTCTTCTTGTATTTGGTTTTCGAATCCCTCCTCCTAGTTTTCTTATATTTTAGTTAGTGACAACTTAGGTAGATCTCTTGTGGACGGGGCTATTGAAGTGTGGTTGTATCCCTTACGTGTTTCCCACAAAAAAATAAAATGGAAATAACTTACCAGTCATGAAAAGGAGGACAACACTAATCTTGATTGTAGTCTCAATAAGTGGTGTAGTACTTCTGTATGCTCTGGTTTACATGGTCTTGGTGTATATTTACAGTAGCTAGTAGTTAGTTAGCCATATTTTGTATGAGGTTCCATCTCTATAAAATTATAGCAATTGGATAGAAAGAATACTATACATTTTGGGCTTTTTATTTAATGAACAAAATATATGTTGTTTTACATACATAAGATTATATGCACTTGGCGACTCTCTATGAGTTATGTACAACTTCAGTAAAAATGTCAAACTTTTCATAGTTAACTTGTTAAAATCGTTGATGGAGATTATTCTTCAAGCACAACTGTAAAATTCTATTTATTTTTTTTTGGGGGGTAAATATTAGTTTGGCATAACGCAGGAAAATAGAAATGTCTATGGTATACTGCAAAAATCGTCATTAAGATCATTAAATCTTTAACTAGTATTATCTAACTAATTAAGACAATATATTCTCAGTTAAAAGATGTAGGACAATTTGGCTATAGAACACATTGTCAACTATATATATTTTTTTAACAATGATAGAGGTAAATGGAAAGTTAAGCGCCTCTTTTCACAAGAATGCGCCCAACAGCATCATCTTATTCATCTAAGATAATTTGACGAAGGTTTGGTGAGAAACAATAGTTTGAAGAGAAAAACCTAGTAATGGAATGCCCGAATTTTGATAGCCAATCTACCGCCTAATTTGCCTCCTGAAAGATGTGATTGAAATTGACTTGTATGTCTTGCTTTAACCATGCTTGGACGTGTTCGATGATATTAGATATTTGCCATGGAACTTGTATGTTGCCTTTTAATGCTTGAGTCACCATCAGGTTATTGCCTTCAATATTAATAGTACTAAATCTTGCTTGGACTGCTAGCCTTTCTCCATCTCTCAATACTCTTGCTTCAGCCACCAATATTGATGTATTGCCATAATTTGCTGCTCCTGCCTTGATTAATCTGTCTACCCAATCTCGTAAAATAAAACCACTACCGCTGAAGATTGGATGAATGATCCATCAGAATTGAGAATCCCGATTGAGGGGAAAGCCACCTCACAAAATGGTTGGAGATGGGAAGGAGAGAAGAAGACCCCTTGAAAGAATCATCAACAAATATACAAGCTCGGATACGCCATTTTGCATAAGCTTTTTTTGCACATGTTATACATGCTAAAGGTTGGAAGATCTCATTCCTAAACACCACATTATTTCTGTTCTTCCAAATACTTCAAAGTAAGAAGGATATCTTCTAGAGTATTAATGGTTTACCTACACATTTGACCTTTTGGAGATAACAGATGATTGTCTGACTTTGGTCAAATAAGATGGCAGGCAGTATCCATCCATGATTCGCTGCATATTCCCATACTTTTTTTGTCATACAACTGTAGGCACTAAAAAAATTATTTGTGTTGTACCAAAATTAAATTAAATTAATTAATTGGGTCAACCCTTTTAATTAATTTAATCAAGCCCAAAGACTCACAAGTCAATCCCAAAATGAAGCCCAAATGACTACCAAGTTTCGGCTTAGTCAAAATTCAAGTCAAAGCCCAAACCGAAGCTCAAGACGACTACCAAGTCAAGTCACGACCTAAAACCCAAATGACGTCCAAGTCATGGCGTGGCCAACGTCAAAGGTCAAGACCTACATCAACTCACAAGTCAAACGTCAAATCGACTTTCAAGTCAACGTCTGGTCAAAGCTCGAGGCGACTTCCAAGTCAATGCACGGCCCAAGCCGGGCGACTCCCAAGTCAAAGTCAAAGTCAAAGTCAAAATAAACGAAAGTCAAAGCAGTCTAGGATAAAGCCTGGTTGAAAGGCCCAAAACCCAAGTCAAAGCCCAAAATCCAAGTCAAGGCCCATCTTGACTTTTAAGGGGGAGGCTTCCCTATAAATAGGCCCCTACGTCCTTTGATTCAGAGGTTAGAAGATCCATTCTTGAAAGAGAAAGAATCAAAGGGTTTGTATTTATAGAGATTGTACCCATTCAAATCAAATCAATCTATAAAAATTCAATTTTTGTAATTTGTGATTACAACATTCTTGAAACAGGTGATCTATAGATTGCGATCTCACAAAAATTCAGTGTGAAGGCGAAACAAAAGTCATCAAATTTTTCACTACAAATTTCTCACTCAGTGACTATACTAGGTTCGTTTTTCACTATTTGCATTTGTAGTGGGAAATTTTTCACTAAATTCAAATTTAGTGTGAAGGAGAAACTATTAGTGGGAAATCATGCTTTCCCACTACATAAAAAGCGGAAAGAAGTGGCATGGAAAATTGAGATTTTTTACTGTTTGCATTTGTAGTGGGAAATTTTTCTATTGTCTTCCATTACAATAAATTCTTGTCACAAAAATTTCCAACTAGTTGTCGTTAATGCAAAATTTTCCACTAAAGCAACTACTATAGAAAAATTTCTCACTCAGTGACTATACTAGGTCCATTTGGATCTAGTATAACAACCATACCTATAAATAGTAGAATTACAAAGCGACTAATCCCATTAAACCCGAAATTTCAAAATTGCTAGCTGTCTATTGCTACATAAAAAGAAAGTCAAGGATTATGTAAATATACATTTTGCTTTAGTCCACTATTATCCAAGTTGAAAATTTTATCGAGAAATTGGCCTTAATAGCAATTTGAAAGTGGAAAAACCAAGTCATATATATTACACTTTAAAAAAAAAAAAAAGCTTGAGCAAATGGTTCGTCCCATCAGCTTTTTTCATTGTAGTGACTTGTGATCATTTATTTGTTTCTTTGAACACCAACATACAATAAGAAGTGTTACGTATGTACATACACAAGGCTTTGGAGGATGAGATAGAATTTAATAACACTTTTAAGAGTTGTCGAGTTGATTTTTTTTTTTCTTCTTTAATCACGACCATGTTGATCATAATTTAGTAGCTATGTATATCCTGGTAAATCTAATTTATATTGGCGATTTATATGCAATTATAGCAGCAAAGGTAGAGGACAGAAAGAATTACACTTAGCCATTTTAATTACTCCAACTCGACAACCAAATTTATTGTAGCATTCTCTTATATAGAATCGCGCACAAGTATGTAATTTACAATCTAGTTACTAGATGTCATATTTTAATTAGGGATACATAGTTTTAAGTTTAACCCATCAAGATAAATGGTACATTAAACTTGTACGTGCCAACTTCATCATCGGCCGATTAATAACAGAATAATTTGGATGAATGAATGTGGACTCTCTTGATCAAAATACTTATCATATTTTTTGTGGTATAGTTGGTACTCCATAACACATTAATTATTACATAAGTAAACTCTTAATCATAATAGTATCACACTTTCATATAAGGAACAGAAATGACGTACATTACATCATGATACCTCTATATCATTATATGATTATATTTAGCTGTCTATAATTCATGAACGTCCTTGCATTATTTCGTGAGTCCGAGGGTTTTGTGTCGGAAAATGCAGCTGCTCAAGGTGTAGTGATGCCTGCAAAACAGAAAGCAAGGTTTTTTTTTTTTTTTTACTGCTAATTATATTAATTAATTACTGAGCTTGATGAGAGAGAGAGGGCATATACTTACTTCCACACTGAAAGTGGCGAGGGACTTGGCGGCCACAGCTCTCGACGACACTAATGGCATAATTAACGTCAATAAGAGGGGCAATTTTAGGAGTAATTACAGAGCAAGCACAGTCAACATGAGTAACCCTAAGCCTCTCACAGCAAAAGGGGGTTGGGGGAATCCTCATCAAAACTGGCTTACACGCACTGATCAAAATCCTCCTCTCCTCATGACACTGGGCTGGGGTTAGACCACCTGCTTCTCCCTTAATCACCCCATTAAGATAACACCCCACAATTAGCACCATCATTAGCGCCTTTTTTAACATTACTATCCCACTCTCTCTCCTCATCACCATCTCCATCTACCTCTTGTTACTTACTGCTTAATTTATGCTTGATTTCCTGTCTGAGATTTTTTTGTGGTTATGGTATCATTGTGCTTTTGGGGATGGCTCTATTTATAGTACATGGGAGAATGGGAGTTAGTGCATTAGAACTTTACAAGTTTCAAAAGCCATCGACCCCTTTGAATACTATGTCTCATTGCTTGTCGTCTACTTCATAATTTTTCCTAGTAATTTCTATCATCGTCGGTTATCCTTTGTGGTTTTTATTAGTCCTTTTTAAAAGTTAAAGTCGTGAAAACACATAACTTAGAATATCTCACACATCTTAAGCGATATCTATAGTAGAATCAAACTTCAATTCTTGAAGTATCGTCTGTTTTTTTTTTTTATATATATATATAGGGTATATCAAAGGAAGCGTAGGTATCACCAATCACCCCAAGTCTAGAAGATGTCTATTATCCTTTTGTGGTTTTTATTACTCCTTTTTAGAAGCTAAACTTGTGGAAAAACATAACTTAGTAAAATCAAACTCCAATTCTAGAAGATGTATGTCATCGTCTTCTTTTTTTTTTGTTTTTTTGTGGGGTATACCGAAGGGCGCTTAGGTCGTAAAGCAGTCAACTGCCCTATATATTGAAAGTAGTACTAGTGACTTCAACTAAAAGATACAAATCTGTAATGTTTCTAGGGGCCCTCTTTGTGCCTTGTTGCATTGTGCCAACCGGCATTCAACTTAACGTTGTCAAAGATCAGGAGCTCAGGGACCCCACAGAGATAAAAGGCAGCGAACGCACATTTTATTGACCATAAATTACGTCACCTTTCTTTGATTTATTTCGATGTGCAGCATCTTCATGGGCTCTATTTTATTTCGTGTTTTTTGAGAGTTAGCTGAAAGTTTATATTTTTTATAATTTTTTATATTTTTTTATATCTTCTCGTATCTTTTTACATCTCCTTACATCTTCATATATCTTCTTACATCTTCTAGATTTTTTATAACATTCATTTATTTTAATTATAAAAATATGTATATTTTTTTAATGATACTACCAATATACAAAATTTATAAATATCTTATGAACACAATATTTACATAAATATAAAAACATAATATAATGACGTAAATTATATTTGAGTTTCGACATGAAACATATATTATTATAGATGATCATACATTTATTTATATTTAAAATTATTTACTTAAAATAGGAATTTATTTGAAGAGTTGTATTCAATTTTGTCAAAAAAATTTATTTATTTTTGTTATAGTTTCCTTATTCGATCAAAGTATCAAACTAATGTTCATATAAAAAATCACCTCAAGTGGACGGAATTTTATTCACCAAATTTATAGGGTTTAATATATTTTATTGTTGTGTAATTAACTTAATTAATTGTTTATTTTCAATAAGTATATTATTTAAATATTATTATTTTTCATCCAAAACGTTCATTGTAAGGCAAATTATACTCTACAACTTTTCAACAATTCAACAACTCCTTACATCTATCCTTACAGCTCGTTACAGCTTCTTACATCTTCGTACAACTCCTTACAACTCCTTACAACTCCTTACATCTATCTATCTATATAAAACGCAAAATAGAACAAGCTCACCGATGTTGAGATAACTCGCTATTCATTAATCCAATTCTGAATGTCGGCAAAGGTGACTTAAAAAATTGAAAAACTAGTGTCCACCATCCAATGTGCTCATTTCATCTCTCGATAGCAATTCCTTGCGTCTCAACTTTAATTAAAAATATAAAATTTCTTATAATTTTGATGTTTTACACCAAACATTCTTTGAATGAGGGGTGGACAAATATAACATCGAATTGAACCGCATTCTCTTCAGCTAATTTTTTTCAGAATATGTTCAGTTTAGTTTTAACAAATGAGTTAAAAATTCAACGGAAATAAATTTAATTCAAGACAGACCAGTTAAAAAGAATAGAGCCATCATACAAACGGCAAATATTAACAATAATATCTTACACAAAGTAATTTTATTACTCAATTACTTACAAGCACAAATCTCCCTCAAGCCTCAAGGGACTTCCACTCCTAACATCGATTCGACCATAATTTAGGGTGTTCTTCCATGAATCGCGCCCAGAAGATGGAAAATTTTGTACTTCTATTTACAAAAGAGAAAATTCGAATAAGAAAATGCATTCTCTTGATAATGCTCAAACAAAAACGTGTCAGGTACAATTTATCCGCGGTATCTTTTCGTCCCCAATGATCCACCGTGTTAATTGACTAGGATCTCCGGCCAAAGACCTACACATTGGAAAGATTCCAAGGTCTGAAGCAACTTGATCGTAATCCTTTACAGCGGACTCCATCTCAGCTTGAATAGCAGCACCATCAATGTTCTCAATCATGCTCTGCTGCACTACATCGGCATAATGCTGCTCTCTGTCCATATCGTTTTCAAAGGGTTCCAAGCCTGGGCCCTGTCCATGCAAATATGGATCGAGATTTCAGCAGCAAACAAACCTCTAATCAACAGCTAGTTGATTATGTAAGTTGATGGATATAAGCATGACTAATATACAACGGAGGACGGCTAAACGAGAACACATCCAGAGAAATTTCCAATCTTCTTATAATTACCTCACAAAGCCGTGCATAATGCTTATATATCTCGCTATCTTCATCAAGATCACCAAGCAAACTCCCAGCATACCAACCGTTGGCTTCATTTACTGACGTCATAGCAAGATATCTGCAAAACGCCAGGAAGAGAGAGAACAATATATTAATGTTCAAACATCATAGGGCCATAACTTTGCTCTGTTTGCACGGTGACAGTTCCGCCTGCCATCTGAAGCACAGTCACATGATCATCTTCAGAGCACCGAGCAGAAACACAAAAGAGAATGATTAGTTATAAGCCTCAATGTACAAGTTTGGCTAGTAGGTGCAAAATTTATGCTCCAGATCCTTTTAACCACCACCTATGATATCTTATTCTCAGTGCAAGTCAGGGAATATAGCATGACCAAGATCCTCTACCTTTGGAAAGTATCCTCTTCATTGAAATCCTCGCAGGAACACAGCCAGCTGAGATCCAAGGAACTAATGCTGTTGTCATCTTGTGGGGCACCATTTACGGTTGCACCAGCAGCTGCCTTCAGCGCAGAAACATTTTGTTCATCCTTCCTCTGCCCAAAAAGCCAATTTGGGCTTTTGAGTTGTATCTCGCTGCCAGACAAACAATGGGATCACTACCAGCAGTATCTAAAATTATTCACATACACCAAGGATGAAAAATCCGATATATTCACAGCTTATGCTCACACATCACAACTCACGACTATGATACGGAGAAGGTATTGTTCTGCAAAATATAAAAGCTCATTTGCACAGAGATACATGAAGGCTAAAGAAGCAACATGTTCAACACAGAACTATATATTCCAATTCATTGTCTCTCCCTCTTTACTGCATCTGTTTTTTTCTTTGGCCGGGGGAGGGGGGGGTGGTCAGCTTCACAGCAATGGAGGAGAACTAGAGGGGCAGAGTCCACAAAGGTAACAAAATCCCAACATCTTCCTTAGGGTGTAATATGCTCTTTTAGCAATGAACAAGACATGGACGGAGAAAGGTACAAGCATTTCAAACGGCAAAGACGGAAGTAAAACGGAAGAAATATCTGCCTACATCAGAAAAACAGCATATAAACTTACATTGCGTCAGGTGCCACTCCAGAGGCTCCTGCAGTTCCCGTTGGTTCTTGGCCAGGCTCACGGCAAAGTCTTACATCCTTTATCAAACTACATGTCCGCTCTATCAATTTATCAAAAGATGTCAACTTACGCTTCAAGAAGTCTTCTCTGCAAGCAGGAATGGGTTCCAGAGAAACTTTTACACCTATAGCCTTCGTATCAAAGCTATAAAACCAAGGATGTCATGAAGTCTTATCAGTTGATGTGCTGCCGCTATTACACTACAGCATGTTAAGATCATATCCTATAGAGCTAATGCAGCAATAAATTGGAAAAATATTGAAACCTATAAAACCCAAGCTTGCAAAATGCAAGAGCAAGTACAGGCTATGGCAATAACAGCAAAGCAAATCAACATTTCAACCTTAAGCTGGACGAGACAAAATAGCCAATGCGACACCGTCCTAAAGAGATTCCAAACAAAGTGCGAGGGAGATGGGTAAAAAGTTGAAGCATTACCACTTATCTGAGACAGAATCATCTCCAACCCCAGAAACGTGAAGATAATAATCAGAATCTAGCTCCCAAAGAGCAGGTTTCCCCTCCTGTGGCTTAAAGTACCCCAAAAATCTGATAAAATATGAAGGTAAAGTTAGATTCCTATGTAACTTCACCTTCTTTCTTTAACCCCCCCCCCCCAATCCCTTTTTTGGGGGGGGGGGGGTGTTGCTGGCGACTAACTTAACATGATGTGACCCACACCAAATTTGCCACTACAGCTTACTACTAGTTACCAATAATAGCCCAAGAAATAATAAGAGTTGAGGACAGGAGGATTACAAATTTATAGCATCTTGCTTTTCTCCATCAGTGTAAGCATTGCTGTAATATCTTTTAATAGACTTAAGAAACTCCCGTGATTGAGTAGTGGCTTTCCATTTCCCCTGCTTGTCTGGAAATACCTAAAATTTATTCAAAAAAATTTAAAAAATAGGTTGTACATACTGAAGGAGGGAGAAAAGAATCCTGCTGTAAAGAAAAAGAACAGGCCCGCAGCATCAAAGTTCTTCTATATGTAAACTGAATCAATAAGCTAAGTATAAAAGAATGCATACTGTGTTGTGGGCTGCAGAGCCACCATACTGCTGTGCAAGAGCATCACCCATGCCCTGGTACATCTCCATGAGAGCAACTGCAATGCTACTATCAGGATCCACTTTGGGTTCATCTGACATTTCCATTGCCTGAAGCTGACGACCCAAAGCTTCCAGTCCATAAGCATATTGGGCTACATTTGTGCGGTCCAGACAGTCAATGCAGTTAGTTCGGAGAACCCCACTTTGAAAACGTGGTTCAGTACCATTAAAGCTGTCTTTCCTGATATGCTGGCCAGAATCAGTATCTCTCTCTCTTGCAAACAAAGAGCTAAGTTTCTCACTGTAGCTTCTATTTCTAGCAAGGCCTCCTGAACTAGCTCTAAGATCACTTATAGAAGCATCCCTGGAGGATAACATAAATACACCATTCCAGATGAGAATGAAAAAACAAAAAAACTAGAAGTCCTAGATATTAAGACTTTAATTCTTCAATGTTCAAGGAGCAACAAAGAACAAATGAAACACCAAAATAACAATTAAATTATTTGACTTCTTGTCTTAGTTGATTTAAGCCCAGAAACACATGCATAACTTTTTTTCTGCTTACAGCACCCTATGTTCACACTTCATAAACAAGAAACCGTATGCAAACTTGAAATGCAGACGAAAATGATTGATAAATAATATCATACTTACAACATACTACTAGAATGAGCAAGATCAATAAGCAACAAATTTCCTGCTTGCAGCAGACATAGAATCTAAATTTTGACAAGGTTCTCCATTCATGAGACACTGTGACTGATGCACGTAGCAGCATTTAGTGTGCGCTGGAACCCCCATGCGGCCCCAAAACACCCCCCCCAAAAGAAAACCTTATCCTTTCTTCTTTATTTTTCATGCATATACTCTCTCTCTCTCTCTCTCTCTCTCTATTTAGGAATCTAGAGATGTAGAGAGCGGGAGAGGGAGGAGAGAGATAGAGAGACAGAGACAGAGACAGAGGGAGGAGAGTTCTACATCGAGAGGGGGCAAGATAATCCACTTCCACCGCACCCATACTGTCAGGGTGAGTCAACACCAGACTTTCCCAACAGAAAGAGAACACCAAATGAAGCATAATTATACTTACCATTCATTCTACATGATGACTCATAAATCTAAGCAGAAGTCCAAGACGTAACCTTAATACATAGACGCGTACATAGAAGAAAGTATTCCGGGGGGGGGGGGGAATTAAAAGATTGGGAAAGTACCCAAAATATAGAAGTCCCACAAACACCAAATGTGATACAGAGGCAGAACATATAATATAGTCTATACCTGATGCTACTGGTTCTATTCTGCTGGGTAGCTCGCTTTTTCACCACAGGAGGTTTTCCACTGTAGTAAAATCCAGTCATATCAAGTGCTGCACTTGCTACAACACTCAAAACTCCCAAAACATTGGCACTCTTCCTGTTGGCACGGCGAAGAGACGGTTTAGTGATCATCATGGTTCCATGTATATGTATATGTATATATGTCTCTACATCTATATCTGCGACTATATATTTATATTTCACCCATCAACAAGCATAGCATGCTTACGTTTTCGCAAATTTATGGAAGTCCCAGTGAATAAATTTAAGATGCTTTTCTTCTGAAAAAATCTCATTAAGATAAGTAACTGCATTCGCGAACTCACGTCGAAGCATCATTTCACGTGGCCTTTTCTCAACAGTCTGCAATACAAAGCTTAACAAATTAAGAAACTGAAAACATCAGGCTTAGTTCTATGCATAAGGCAGCAAGTGCGGCTTCTTTTTATATTGAGGTGTAAATGACAATCCACGAAAGTCAAAACCAAGACATGGGGATGTATTTTTTTTGGGGGGGGGGGGGGGCCAAGGTGAAACACAAGTTGGAGTTTGTTTCTAAGACGAAAAGATAAGCAAATGTGACAGGCATCTAATCTGAGGTTAGTGAATTTCAAAATACATACAATAAAAGCCAGTAAAAGATGGAGGAAAATAACTCTGCATTATCTTATAAAGATATGATCTTCGACAAATACGAAAATGAATCATAATATTTAGTCCTGTTTAGTGGGAAAAGGCTTTGAAGCCTTATCATTTGCAACTTTTATCTAGGTTATCTTTTATCTGCTAGCCCATCCCCCCCCCCCCCCAAAAAAGACAAATAAAATGCATGAAACATCTATCCAAAACACTTGCAGCCAAGAAATGAAAATCAGATTGCCCAACCCACTTATCAAACTTAATCATCAAGAGCAGCCAACAGGTTTAAAAGGGGTCATAGATGTGATGCTGTGCTTCAAAGCCTTCTTGAATACATAAAAGGTCTCGCCAAAAAATCACAGAGAATATTGCCAACGACAGCAGTTGCTCATTTCACATTCTCTCAAAGCATTTGAGATATCAGGAAGGAATTCTTCCATCCTCTATTAAAACCAAATCACTATTATCAGAACACACGTGCGTATCATTGTTGACAGTGCTTGTACTCATCACCCCCCCCCCAACCCCCCAAAAAACCGGGCAGGTGGGGAGGCCATAGAGGACAGGGAAAGACAGAGTTCTTTTTTCTTTGAATAAAGAAAAAGGATACTAATGGCTAGGCACCAGCCCAGCGAAGCAGAAGGGAAGGAGGGGCAATGCAATGCAGAGAGACAACAAGAGAGAAGATCATCGACCCCAAACGTTGGACTTCGTCTAAATGCAGACTCGATATCTAGTATGCCCTGCTCATATGAGTGCATGACAGCGTAAGAGTGACTCAAGTTCCACGCTTGTATGTTGCAGCAGCAATTTTGTGACATTGACAGTAGCATCTTAGGGTTTATTTAAAAAGAAAAAAAGAACAAAAACACTTACATGCTCATACATACTGCTTTGTTTCATCTTAAACTAGCTCCCATGAACAGTGCCTTGTTGCCACTCACTAACAGTGGAGATTTTCTTCAGAAATTTATTAGTTTTAAAGGGATAAACCCACATTTTCTTCAATGTTTCCCTGATTCATCCACCACCTTTTGCCCCCTGATTCTCTACCAAATGTTTAAAGATCACTTTGTCGGTGGGAATTAGCTTGTAAAGCTGATAAAAAGGGGGAACAAAGAAGCCTTTATGGGTAATAAGAATGGAATTGGAATCTTCTTGTACTTAACCAGCCATATTAAAGTTAATTCAATGAGGCTATGACTAAGAATGCTATGTCTCTCAACTGATTTATCCCCTTCCACCTCTCATAGGTCTCTCTGCTCACTAGTTGTCCCTACAGCATACCATTCCTCCCTTTTCTCTCATAATTTCTTCTGTTCCATTGACTGTTCCATATGAGCAGGTGTAGGAAATAGGAATGAAGGGTATGGGAATGAAAAGATTCAATTGGCAAGGGTGAAAGTGCAACTTCATAATTCCTGTGTTCCGCACATGGAAATCCTACTAGAAAGTACAGTCAGTTGCCTCATCAGCCTGTAGTACACGTATGCCAACTCCCACTTTTCAGTTTCAAGCCCTTTCCATTGTATGAAATGCAGGAGTCGAAGCCAATCTCATCACACTTCCACCTGCACTCCAATCCTCACAACCCACTTTACCACACATGCCCGATAATGGGAAATGAGGGATTGATTCCAACCCACGAATGGGTATATAACTTTTACAACCGGCGGCAAAATGAAATTAAGGATAGAAGGCGTAGTCATGACAGGAAGCAGATTGATGGAGGGTTCTGTAGAATCTGCAGAAGGTTAGCAGAAGAATATGTATCATGCTGAGATTAAGTACTGTTATTCCAGTTACACCACCCAAGGTCCCTATGACCTCTCCTATTTCTCCACACAGTAAAAGCTACCTCTTAAAACAAGGCATAGCAAAGCTCTCCAAACCCCCTCCCTCCCAACCTTTTTCCTGTGTTTCAGACCCAGGGGGTGTTGGGAAGCTGAAGCTTGGTTACCTCGGTCTGCCTTGGGAAGATAAGGAAGAGAGCCATGGCAAACCTTTTAGAACAAGATAAAATAAAACGAAAATAAAGAGAAAGACAATAAGAAGTTGATGACAAATTGCAACACTTCCAACAAAAGTGTTTATCATCCTCACTTGCTGTGCAACTACACTGTAGAATGCACAATTTGTCCTTTGTTGCTGCCAAATTTATATATGGCACCTACAGCTTCCAGGAATGCAGATTGCACCTGGAAGTAGATCACAGTGCAATATCCCAGTTCGCCATGGAAGTTCAGCAAGTGCATTCTAATATTAGCCAATGAGTGGATCACTAGCATAATTAGGAATCCTGATCACTGCGAGTTTGATTATCCTCGGTACGCGTGATAGCAGCTCATAAGTTGGCTTGATCTGGAGCACTACTCTAAAACAACTCCTCCAAAACTGAACTCAAAATATAATCTTAGCCCCATGTAAAGTTCAAGTGTTAGAACAAACCTTTATTAAGTTAAGCACAATAATAGGATTTCCGTATCTCTCAGCAAGGTCTTCAAAATGCAATCTAGTAGCCTCATAAGTAGGATCATATCTCTGCACTGAATCAAAGAGGAATAAGCCAAGCATTGACACAGAAATGTTAACACCTCTCAGTTTCCAGATATCAGCACAGCAAAGAGACCTACAAATTATATCTGGCTTCGGACTCAATCTTGAAGCTTCCTGTGACCAGAAAAGGGGGATTGAACCCCGCATCTGCAGAACGGAACTCATTTTTCCTTTCCAAGAACCAGCATCTTCATCGAGGACAATTTGTTCGGTCTCAACATCATTCGCAACTCTTCCTTTGTCGTTTACTCCTCTCTTCAAGTATCTAATCAAAGAGAAGGCGGAATATTCAGTTAGAAATTCATGCTGGTCAAGGAGATTCTACAGGGCTTACCAAGATCAAAGCAAGAGTGGGAGCCTACATGTGACAGAAACTAACACATGAGTACTACCCTTCCAATATCAAACAATAAAACTTCAAGATGTTCATAAACGAAATGCTCGAAGCGAAAACAAGATACATGACATGTTTTAAAATACATATATGAGCCCCATATGAAGTAGCAGCATCTCAAAATGAAGATGCACACTCAATCACGTGCGATTCTCTACCACCCATGTGCACGCGTAGAAGTATGAACACCAGATTGCCAAGGTTTCTCACACAACAGCACATGTATACCCGAAGGAAGTTACCAGGGAGACAGTCCAAAAGAACAAGGTATAATTCAATGGAACTTTAAAACATACAAAAAGGAATTTTTCTGAAATCAGAATCTCATTACTGTATGAACCATTCACTACGACCCAATAAGTAATTTAAAATTGGATGGGATAAGAAGATAAATCCTATACAAATCACATATCAAGAAAAAATAAAGACAGTGGCCTTAGCGCATACCGAGTGCCTGCGAAATGACGAGACCGTCTAGAGATCAAAGTGACACTGAAATCACGTCCAAAAATTGACATTCTCATCTGCCAATAAACATTAAGATTAGCATTGGCCATCTTATAACAAATCAAATGCAACAATAAGAGATCATCCTGCTCAAATATCGAACAAGGCTAAACTATCAGCATTGACTTCCAGAATACAATAAGAAACACTTTCTTTGGTGTGTTTTTTTTTTGGGGGGGGGGGGTTGATAGGGAAGACACGCTATATTAGGGAAGGTGGGAACTTCAAATGACGAGTGTACTGTCGTAAATGTATTAAAAGTACCAGCTTCTTCGAGATAGCAGCACAGAAGTGACAGAACAACAAACTATAAAGGTTACGTTTGTTTTGTCTGATGAGCTCAACATCTTTTGGATGGTAAAGCTTTAAGTCGACTTTGAATATATAATATAAGTAAAGCTCTAAAATCTCTGGGTGCACGTGACAGTCATGGTCAAAACCTTTGAATAGAACTACAAAATTTGTAGAAGATTTCAAACTCTCAGTAGCTCAAACCCTCAACACAGAGCTTCAAACTTCTGGTATAGCACTCTGGAAATAGCCCAGAATTTTCAACAAAAGTTCAGAAACCTTGATAGAAGAGTCAAAAAAAAAAAAAAGGGACAGCCCGGTGCACAATCATCCCGCGTTCACGCAGGGTCCGGGGAAGGGCCGCACCCCAAGGGGTGAATTATAGGCAACCTAACCTGACTTTTGTCAGTGACTGATTCCACGGCTCAAACCCGTGACCTTTTGGTCACACGGAGACAACCTTACCATTGCTCCAAGGCTCCCCTTCATAGAAGAGTCAATAAGCTATAACTAAAATGACTATTTTACGTTGTACAACTAAGAGTAACTTGGTAAATGAATTTACTTGCCCAAATGGTTTAACGCACATTACAAGTAAACCGTGTCCAGTAGCCGTCATGACATAAGCATACTGAATAGTGGAAATATTCTCAACTAACTTCCAAAGCGAACCGTTTTTCAGTTTCATAGCTTTAAAGTTCGAACCAGAGCTAATGACTCCATAAATGAAGATGAGAAAACATAAACAAGAGTACCAGGATTTAAATACAATATCATAACTATAAGGCCACTTCAGTTCATAATATGCCATAAGACATTCTTTCCAGAACAGAAAGAAAATTCAAAACAAAGCAGGAATTCATACTTGCTTAAAGTGGCCATGAACAAGCGCAACAGTCCATATATTGTTCTTGCATCTTGTACGAACAGCTTCAGTAAGATATGCATTCCACACAAATCTGTTGTCATATTGGATTCCAACTGCATCTTTAGACTGCACATTCTTCTGCAAGCTTTGCATTATAGGATACGTATAGCTATAGAAGAAATCCTTCGTCAAATCAACACTAGATAGAAGCTTCTTGTACCTGCAATTAGGTTAAGAGCATAAGGTTAAAGAGCCAGCAAAGCATGATGTGTGTACCAACCAGAGCACATGCAATTAAGCATGACCAAAAGTAGCAAGAAGAAAGAGGATGTCCAAATACAACGAATGAGCAAGTTAATAGAAACTTCAAGTTTAAAATTCCACTTGGAGATACTTCACTTATTCCAAGCCCCTGACAACCCCCCCCCCCAACCAAAAAGGCATAGAAAGGGAACCGGAAGGCAATCATGAGTGAAATATTCATGGACAACATGAAGCAACTGACCAAACAGAGTAGGTGTGTTTCACTTCACAATTCTAGGAAAACCTATAACAATCTGACCTCTTTTACCAAGTAAATTAAAAGGATGCATATAGATTAAACAAAAAGAGAAGAACGTTGTAGAGATGACATTAGAACCATGGTCTTAATTTCAACTCCCCCCCCCCCTTTTGGAAGTATGTGAGATTTCATTAATGCTCAAAAATTATCAGTTACAGAGCATTCCAATGTACGATACACATTTGCCTACAAAACTCAGCAAATATTCCTTACCCTTCCGGAACTTCCCCTCTATTTTACATTCGATCTGCCACCTAGTCATAAGCAAAATTGTTTTATTTACATCCTCAGCACCAGTATTTGCACTCTCTATCCTTCCTTTGATTGTATGTTCCATCTGTCACCCAATCAAACGCAAAACTTGTTCTATTTACATCCTCAGCTCTAGTTTGCCCACTGTAGTATCTAACATTTCGCTCTTGCAGTCTTGCCATAAGTAATATACTATAGCGGTAAATATCATAAAACCCACCTTTATATGCAGTTGAAAACGAAAGCCATATCAAAACAGAGACAGTGCATGTCTAAAATTGAAACGAGTGGTGTCTTTATTAAAGGCAAAATTTTTTGCATAGTTTAGGGTATAATTCACTAAATAAGTAAACAGTAGTAAGATCTGGCAGTGTAAAGCTGTAGTTAGTCTCAAACTGTGCAAAACCACCATATTATCTACGATTTCTGTCAATTTGGTAGTCATGCAAATCACTCACTTGTAAAATTTCCTTAGCTTTCCTATTGCGAACATTAAGGTGAAAAACAAGGCCATAGAAAATATACTCCCCTATTAGAAACATCATTATTATAGACATTGAATACACAGAAGCACAAAACGAGATGGGCATTTGATACATAGCCAAAAGATACTGAACATTACCTCAGCTCAGTCTTAGAATATGCTACGTCGGTCTGAACTGAGGCATGAGGGATGGTAATCAACTGGCTCTCATCAATAGCGTAAATGGCATGCCCACATATACACCCAATTTGCCGACGCTTGGTGACCAAAATCAAGTAATAAGACTCCAAAAACTTAATACAACCCGCAATGCCATAAACCTTGGCAACAAAATTCAACCCTCCCGTAGCCCGATTCCCCTCGGCAATCCGCTGCAGCAAGCTCTTCACTTCTTGCTGCGAATACACCACCGGATCTTCGCTTATGTTCAACTCCGATGGCTCAGATCGATCAATCTTCAAGACCCGGAAAAAGCTCTTGTTCTTATCACTTCCAATTAGGTAAAACCTCTGCAAATTCATTCAAACCCAAAACAGAATCATCAAATAAGACCTCAAATTAGGGCACGAATTAAGCGAAGAGCAGCGAAATGCGGAAGTTTCAATACCGCGCGAGTTTCGTAGAGCTTGAATTTCTGAAGCAAGTAGGAATTGGGATCGACTTCGGGATCATCGGTTGGATGAACTTTGCTGGAAGATTGAGAAGAAAGCGTAGAATTAGGGATTGGATTGCTTTCCGACTTATTTGCCATCTGAGATTATTGTTTGAGTCGATAACTTGCAGTTGACTACTAGGGTTTACATACATATGGTCATGGATAAACGGTGGCGAGAAAACCTTTGGATGAGGGTATCTCTGGTTAATGAAGGGGGTGAAATGTGAATGATGAGAATCAAAGATACCGTGCCCATTTTCTTTTTCTTCTTTTTCCGTCCTTTTTCCCGGGAAAATAATAAAAAGGCAGGTCAGAAATTTATATAATCGAACTGAAAACTAGTTAGAATATATATATATATATATATATATATATATATGCATTCTTTTATGGTACAAACCAGTTTATCAAAGTGGTAGATAAGCTTAAGAAATAATAGTCTCTAATTTAAATTTGATATCATTTTTTTATTTTCGCTTTACTTCATTAAGCATTAGTATTTGAAACCATTACTCAAATGACTAGGTTTCAACCTATGAATCGACTCAAAGTTGGGAATATTTTTGTAGTCGCTAATCACTCATAATTGTTTCTAAGTGCTCCTCATTATTTCCAACAACTCCCAATTGTTAATAACTCTAGCCGCTTCTATAAGGTGTTAATTACTCCAAACTGTTGCTAATTGCTAACTGTTAACGATTTATTTTAGCTATTAAAACAAATAGACCCTAAATGATCTGATGTGCTGAGTATTGCAGCTAGGACAAGTCATTGCACATGTTGGGTAGCAAAGCTGTAGGCATGCGGTTTGCCCTGGTCACTCCTTCCACATTGCTCCATAATAGTATCGTTGCACACGCACACTCAAAATATAAATATTTTTTTTTTACTACCCTCAAAGTTTCAGTAAATGTTTTTATGCCTCGATTCTAAATTTTTTGAATTATTTTTACCCTCCTTTATCTTTGTGTCGAGCCATTATAAACCACCCAAAACTACAAAAAAATGCCTTTTATACCCTTGAAATTAGATTGATTAGTGAATAATATGTCAACATCACAGTTTGAGGAGGATAATTGATGCCATTTAACATTAAAACATCAATTTTCTGTCACAGACATGGCTAAATATTGGGCAATTGAAGAAATGGAGATGAAATAAAAACTTACATATTCCGCAAGGTGAAGGTAGGTTTAAACCACAACATGTATAGTGTTGAGAGGGTTTATGGACTATGGTGACCTTTGCGGTGGTCTTGCCAGTTAGTGTTGTGGTCGTTGTTAGTTGCATTGGTTGGATTGAAAGTTGAGAGAAACAAGTTAGGGTTAAATTAAGCTTCGAATGGATAGAGGAAAGAGGGTTAGGGATAAAAAAAAAGTATAAACATAAAATGTATTGTATGAATTTGAAAGTCTGTAATACTTTGACACAAATTAAGATGAAGGAGGGTAAAAATAATTTAAAAAGTTAAAGAGGGTAAAAAATATTTATCGAAACCTAAAGGGAGTAACTGAAAATACTTCCCCAAAGTATATGGAGTTCATTTCATCATAACCTTCCAAGAGTTACTATGGGCCATTGGGGGTTGCCCAAGGGGATCGAACGAGGTATTGGGCCTGGGGCTCAACTGAGCACACACATTTGAATAAATCGTAATGGAAAAGTCGTTGCTTGTCTAAATTCAAATGTAGAGACTGGCCCTGTTGGATGGAATGCCGGGACTCAAAGTATGATCTGACCAAAATGATAAATGTAAATGAATGGTCAAAGATGTGCAGGGTTGAATTTCAGATAAACATTAGCTTTCTGATCGAACACACAGTGTTAGTTGTGCAATATTAAAAGCCCATACATGAAAAATATTGCAGAGATGTGAAACACATCTTTGTAATTGGGATGTGTAGGATATTTTCCTGAGTTATTATATTTTTATATCAATCTTTACGCCTCATTCGTATAGAAAAAAAAGGCATTATAACGCCTCCAAAAAAAAAAAGAAGATAAAAACTATGAAGAAAGAACACGCATTAGAAAATAATTTAGTATGATAAATCTGCCTGATGATTATTAATTACTCCTTAATCTGAAAAAAAAAATGCAGTATGATTACCAAAAGACAGGAAATGGAGTGCAAAATGAAGCCATTGATCAAACGTATTATTATTCCATGGAAATACAATCACTTATTGACAACACAATGAGATTAAGTACAGGGCATGTAGTGAAGACATTCATGTAGTGTGATAAATCTGGCTGGTAATTATTATTCCTTAATCTATTTTTAAATTTGTTTTTATTTGACACTAAAGCCAACTGTTATGTTCAAGTGCAGACCATGGGGCTCCTATCCTTGAAGTAAAGAGTACAGCCAGGACCAGCAAGGCAGCAGTTGCATGCAGGAGGAAGCCTTTGATACCCTGTTTTAGTGCAAGTCATGTAATCCAGATTATCATAGCAAAACTGGAGACAAGCTTTGCCGTCCTCTTGTGCTCCTACCATCACTGCTGACCAAAATGCATGCACGTAATAAATTAGTACGTCAATTACAGCCAAATTATCTAGAAATCGAAATTATATGTAGAGAGTGTGTAGATAACAGATCGAGAAGTTGTTATTTAGTCCTTGAAAACTAGGCTCGAAGATGTAATTTTATTTTGATATGGGGAGGGTGGAATTTGGGGAGGGGTTGGTTTAAAAGGGGTCTTATATTACAATATAATTCTAACATCTCTTGCCTCTTTCCGCTGTAAAGAGGCCGAGGGTGGGTAGTTTACCCATATTTAAAAAAAAAAAAAAAAACCTGTATATACATATAAGAGGGGGGAAGACTAATTGAAATGAAAATTACCAATCATGAAGAGAAGAATAGCAAAACTGATCTTGATCTTAGTCTCCATTATTAGCGTAGTATTAGTACTGCAAGCTTTTTGTGGATGCATGCTGTGGTTTACAAAGCCAAATTAGGTATGTATTTATAGTAGCTAGTTAGCAACAACGTACGCGTCGACTAGTACAGTAGCCTCTTTAAGCTTGTTCATTATTCAAAGTCATAGTTGGAAGATTTGGTCATTTATTCAAGCACACATGCACGGAAGACATCGTCCTCTTCCCTTCACACGACATGGAATTCTTATCTTAAAGGGGTTTTATTCTAGTTTCTTGCTGCTCATAAATCTTGATCTACATTCCGTACGTATCAGCATATATGAGCTATATCAACTTGGATACAAAGGTTAACATATACAATTTTTCCTATATAGAGGTATATATTTTAACATACCCATCGACATACTATAATTAATAAATGATATTTTTATCTCTCAATTTTTAAAATTATTATTTAACCACCTCACTTCACTATTATTTTTATTTACAAGAAAGTTATTATTATTTAGGCCCTTCATGTATATATTTTTCAATTTAAAAATAAGATTATCTGAAAACAATATAATAGGTGAGAGAGATAAATAATCATTCCAAAAATCAAGAGATAAAAATAACGTATACGTGTGTGTCTACACACACACACACACACACACACACACACACACACACACACACACACACACA